>JAHBOF010000096.1:0-392682 GCA_020736565.1 Coprinopsis sp. MPI-PUGE-AT-0042
AACCCACTGTATATCCACGAGGTCGAGAGTTCGATTCCCATCATTGCGACTTTTTGTCATGCCATTTCCAGTCATCGGGGCCAATGTCGGCATGATCATGTCGTTCCTCCTCCTCCGTCAACTGTCATTAGAATAAGACATTACATTTCATATAACATGTGTATTGATCAAGTATAACAACATATAGAAGTGCTCAACGAAGCTACATTAGAAATAAACATTACTGGATCAATACAAGTACAAAGAAAGTGTAATAACGTGTAACAAATCGACTGATACAACGATAAGTAGACAGGATCATGACGATGTCAGCGTAACAAACCTAGTGATAGCACGGGGGAATATGTGAATACGAACAAAGGTAATGAAATATGATTTGGACCATTAGAAAATTTCTAATGGAACCAAAATGATAGTGAGGCCTGACGGATTTGACCCTCTCATACGGCACGGAGTACTGGGTAGGTTGCAGGGCCGTAGGAAGATGAGCACGAAACGAGATCTTCGTGCCATGGCCGAAAAGCTCACCTCGGTTGCGGTGAACACTGCTTACAGGGACATTGAAATTTCACAGATATACCGCCCCCTTCTCTTCACCGTCCCTCCAGCTTATCGAGGGGTGTTGAAAAGAACGAAAGATACGTTGGAGAAAAAGCAATGCATGGGGTTGAAGTTAGAGCTTGGGGGGACGAAAACGGAGAGTGAAAACCCCACGAAAAAGACTGGGAGAGCAATCTCCATGAATTTCATAGAGAAGTGGCTTTACCTGAGCTCCCCCTGCCCCGTCGCTGTTCGCATCAGAGAAAGTTGGGGAATTGTAATTTGTACAAGAAGCGCATGGTGTGAACATCAGGATTCGTCATAGTGGCAGCAGAAGAGCGAGAAAAGGGGGATCAATAGCCCCGCCTAAGCTGTTTCCTTGTACTCTACCCCAGCGGATTTCATCATCTCCTCGACCGGTATGTCTAGGCGTCGTTAGATCATTGAACACCGTAAGAGAGATTTACGAGCATTGACTGGACTTACGGTGCATGGTATGCGCCATCCGAGAGGCCAAAGTGCACTGGTTTCCTGTTCAACTCTTGAGCCATCCGGTCTGGCACTTTATTCAATGGACGGACGATGCTCACCAGGCCCAAGAATAAACTCTCCTCCATTCTGGAAGATGTTTCCCTGTTGACCGATGAGACCTGGATTCAACCAGGCACGCTACCACTATTGCTAACCATTGCAAAGCCTGAACACTTGAATCCATGACTCACAAGCCAGCTGCTCGATCTCAACTCCTGATTCGTCTTGGTCCCAAGGTACGAGGCACGAGCCTCTTGTTCAGGGGCCGTCGCGATCGTATCATAGGTCATTCCCAAAGCACGGAAGAGAGTGCGTGTTGGATCTGCGTAGATGGGACCTTTGAAGCCCGATGCCTCTGTTGGACCTCATATATGGATCTAGCTTGGATGGGAGGGAGGAAAGTGGGACGAACCATGGTAGTCTTTGATACAAATATGCTCCCCGCATCCAATCAAAACTATCTGAATGCCAGCTGCATCCAGCGCTTCTTGAGGAACGTGAGCAAGATTCTGCGAATAGGATAGGCAGGCCTTCATTCCAAGGTTTGTTATCAAAGCCGACGGGATATGTTGTACAAGCACGACATACACTGCAGAAGAAATGGCCTATACGTCAAGATGGCCAGAAGGATAAGCTCATGCCTCTGATAATCAAAGGAAGGACGCACGAATGAATACCACCAACACCTTCTTCTCAATGAGTGCTCCAAACTTGACTTTATTCCCCTCTTCGTCAACCACTTCAAATGCTGAAGCCTTCTCAAGAGTCTCCACGCTCGGAATCGCGGTTCGTTCCTCCTCCAGAGGATTGTGAACATTAACCGATGACCCCCAGCCTTTCAAAAAGTCGAACATCGCGGTGACAGAGGTTTCTGACGAGTATAAGCACAAGTATCGGTGGTCGAGGAGGAGTAAGAAGGTGTGGGAGTAAAGGTAGGATGCAAAGACGAAACGTGAAACGCAAGCATGCATATTTACACGTTCCGGAAAAACGGTAGTAATACCAATTGCGTCATGCCCCTTCTGAGCGCTTGAAACGCTGGCCGTGATGCCCTTGACGATATAATCAGAAGTTTCATGTATAGCTGGGGCAACGATAGGGTTCGTCGTGAGCGAGAGGAATCAACCTTGTATCTGGAATTGAACTAGGTAGCCAAGAGCGGAATCATATCAGAAATTCGTTCACCTAGACGCCCTCGAGAGAAAGAGCTCGAGATCGACCACAACCACACTGAAGACATTGAGGTAGTGCAGGTTAAAGATCGAATGCGATTAAACGCTAATCTTCCTTGGTGCCAGCATGGACTCTGGAGGGATCGAAGTTAGAAAATCGCATCTTTGCGGAGTGTCTGTGGCTTGCCTTGGACATTCACGGCTAAGGAAGAGAGACATTGCACGGAATTCCGCCGCTGGATGAGAAGCCGATGACTACAAAGTCAAAATAAGCACAAAAGTCGTAACGACCAGCATGTCTAAGCGGCATTATCTCTCGAATCGTTAAGTGTCTTGGTAGGCATAACGAGACGGGGAAGTGCCAGACTAGCCAAATCACCTTCCTTCAACCGAAATTTTGAACACCAAAGATCGCCAGAGGGATGGTTCGATGAAGATAGCGCAGTTCAAAAAATCTCGCAACAGAGAGGCGGTGTTATTCTCGCTACGAGACAACTCGATATTCCGTAGCAAAAATCTGAGAGCGAGAGGGGAGCTACGCCCGTTGACTGCCCCTTGAGAGCTTAGTTGTTGAATCACCAACGAACCACTTGGAGCTAGAGCAAGGGTCTCGCGAGGCGTCACTGAAAAGCTACGGCACTTTGAAGACGAGCCAAGGGATACAACTTCGAGTAGCCACAGTTACCAAAGACGATGCTCGCACGAGAGTTGCCGAGTTCAAACTTTGGCCAGAAAGAGAATGCTTACCCAATTACAGTCTTTGAGTACGTTCGGCCAAACTCGTCATGTAGTTTTTCAAGAACAAATGGAAGCACAGCGACGGGTCAGGTCAAGAGTTCCAAGTCAAGGGGTTGTTGAGCCTCGGCAAAGAACTCTATGGCGCTCGTCAAGATTGGTCGGGTCAGGATTTCCGGCCGCGAGTTGAGAGTTGCTCCAATATCATAAACGAGCTGGGGATTGAGTTGTCTGTAACGGTATCATCGACCGACTTTCGACTCCATAAACAGCGGCAAAATCTCACTTGACAGCGTAGAGCAACGGCGAGACGAAACGAGTGTCGAGTGACGAATGAAAATGACAAGGGAGAGCATATCAAAGAGCCGGTTGTGAAAAGCAGTAGGACGATGTGGTAGAGAATGTAGCAGGGCAAGAGTCGAGGTGCAGCGGGATGCTGCACGTAAACGAGACGCTGGAGCGAAGATGTTGGGAAAACCACTGAGATAGGCAAAGCATGGCGCTTTCAACCCAACCCAAAGTCAAGACGCCGTCTGTAAGTTTGACGATCTAGACGAGCGATGTGCCCTGGAGGCGACTGAGAACCGTGGCGAGCGAACAAATCGAACGCACAGTATCCAGCAGGTATCATGAAGTGGTCAGAGCGCCCTTGCAAAACTGTATGGCCAGGAGTTAGCGTAACCCTGCAGTTCGACAAGAGCGGCATCGACTGCGTTCTAGACGAAGCGGCCCAGGAGTCCATAACTTGGGCGCTGAGGGTGATTTGCGATTTGCGAGCCGAGAACCTGCAAGAGGACAACGTCGCATCAAGATTTTCCCGGCAGGTCAAGCGAGGAGGATGCTTTATGGTGAGCCAAGATCGAGAGACAAATCGAGCTCAAAGTGGATTTAACTCGAAGGATGGGTCGGGTAGGTCAATCCAAGAGAACAACGCGGAGCACTTGACGTCCGGAGGAACGAGCCGCCTCCCATACCGCAAGACCTAGCAGAAGTGGTATGACGTCCTTGTGATATCTTGAACGTGACGAGATGTCGCTAAGAGGAGCGTTGACTGGGCGATAGCTGGAGGAGTCGACGGAATCCAGCCGCGAATAGCCACGTACATCTTTGCGAGTAGAGGAATAGAAGGAGGGGGACGAATCAGAATCGCAAACGCACAAGGAGAGGCAATCCCTCGATGAGTCAAGATGGAAGCGGCAGCCGTTATCAGAGCCTCATGATTCCAGCTTGAAGTAAAAATTGAGGGCACATTTATTTTCGTCCGGAGAGGGCTGGACAGGCTGAGGACGTGCTTCGAGAATGAACGTCTAATCGAGCGCTGAGGTCTGAGGATGGAACGAGCTACCCGAGGAGATCGCATCCACAAGTACATGGCGCAGAGGCAGAGGCAGTAAAGAACCTCTACGGGAATTGGTGAACTGTTATCAGGGTGGGTAGCGCAAAGATGAGCGAAGATGCTGGAAAGGAGTCAAACGAGAACAACCAACCGAGAAGAATGTTCCCACGGAGAAAGCGGACCGGGGCTTACATCACCGCCCGGGTTGTGGATTGCGCTGGCGCGGGTTTTCTTGTGCTTGCTCAGCGCGTCCATCCCATCCTTCCGCGTCACTCCTCCTCGTTCCTTTCTTTGCTGGGGTTCAGCTTTCTCTCTTCCACAGCTGTCGTGCAGGTCATCGACTCTAGACGACGATAGACTCACTTCTACTCGCCAGACATGGCGCACACGAGTATCGGGACGTCATTCCGCATGGCATCCCGACTGTTCACTTCCTCGTATCACACGAGTACAGCTCGCAGTTTGCTCAGCTCTCGACGTCTCTTTTCACAGTCTGCACCAACACGTTTTCAAGCCTCACCAGCAAGTAGACAGCCTAGATGGATAAACTCCAAGACTGGAGAGGAGGATGGAGAAGATGGAACTGAGAGCGATAAGAGTAGTGGAAAGAGTCCACAACCTACAGAGTCCGACGACTCGAGTTCGTCAGTATCCACCTCTTCAGGGTCATCATCTGCCTCTTCCTCGTCGTCAACACCTGCATCGTCTCCACCTCCACAATCCGACAGCATACCTCCATCGCCAACACCAGCACCCTCACCACCACTCACAAAGCCTCAAATACCTTCCTCCTATCCTTATCCTCTCCTCGCTCTTCCTATAGCCCGTCGACCCCTCTTCCCAGGGTTCTACAAAGCAGTCGTCATCAAGAACCCAGCCGTCGTAGCAGCTATCAAAGAGATGATGAAACGCGGTCAACCCTACCTCGGTGCTTTCCTTCTCAAGGAAAAGGACTCCTCTTCGGTTTCGTCAACGGAAAGCACGGCTACAGAACATACGGAAGACGATATCAACGTTATCCGTGCTCGACTGGCCAAGGAAGAAGAGGACAAAGATGTCATTGATTCGTTGGACGAGGTACACGACGTCGGAGTGTTTTGTCAGGTTACAAGTGTATTTGCTGCTGCCACGCCTTCCAGTGCTAAAGATGGTGGGTATCCTTGTTCTTATTCACTTGTTTTAGACTCAACGAATACCAGGTCAACTTCCAGGAACACCTGGCGGCGCACCCTCCACAGCACCCGTCGAAGAAGCCCTAACAGCTGTCCTCTACCCACACCGTCGTATCCGTATCACCGAACTCGTCCAACCCGGCACTCACCACAACGCTTCTCCACTCGGCGCAGACGCTTTTGGTGCCAGACCAGAGGTTCACGTCGTAGAGGAAGCATCCGAAGAGGTACAAGAAGCGGTCAACGAGGCTATGAAAGACAAGGGTCCTACACCTGTCGAGATGGAAGGAGAGGAAACAGAGAATGGGCAGTTGGCTACGCCTCCTTCGACGCCTGTGTCTGAATGTACGTTTTCGCCTTCCTCCTCTGAATGCAAGACTTATTCTTTTACAGCCGGTCCTCTCTCGTCCGAATCAACGTCTCCAGGGACACTCGAATCATACACAGCACCATCCGACGCACCTCCCGACGCCGCCGCTTCTTCCTCTTCAGAAGCTCCTTCGTCGACCCCACCTTCAAGCTCCAGCTCAGGCGCAACACCCACGTCGTTCCTTACAGCATTCAACGTCTCGTTGGTTCGAATTACCAACCTCGCCACGCTCCCATATGCTAAGGATAACCAACACATTCGGGCGTTTACGAGTGAGATCGTGTCGGTTTTCAAGGTTCGCCTTTCGTCTTTCTTGCCTCGATCCTATCCCATCCAACCTCTCTCTCTCTCTCTCTCTCGTTCACGTTCGCTCTATCGTATAAACGACACGTCGCTAACGCTCATGTACAGGACATTGCCCAACTCAACCCCCTCTTCCGCGACCAAATCACCAATTTCTCAATCAACCAAGTCACCTCGTCCAATATCTTTGACGAACCCGACAAGTTGGCCGATTTCGCGGCAGCCGTGAGCAGTGGGGAGCCTGGTGAACTTCAGGGTGCGTTTATCTCTCCCTTTGTTCTTTTTTCCTGAGGATGAGAAAACTAACAACGCAAATAGGTGTCCTGGAAGCTGTCGACGTCGAAGACCGTCTCCGCAAGGCACTCGTCGTTCTCAAGAAGGAACTCATCAACGCCGAACTTGCGTCCAAGCTCAGTCGGGATGTGGATTCCAAGATTGCTAAACGTCAGAGGTATGTCTCGTTCAGTTTAGGTGCGATTATAACTCTAACGCGTTCTGGCAGGGAGTACTACCTGATGGAACAGCTCCGGAATATCAAGAGAGAGCTCGGCATGGAAAGCGACGGAAAGGAGAAACTCATCGAACAATTCAGAGAACGTGCAAAGGGCAAGAACTTCCCTGAGGCGGTATGTCTCATCCCTATCCCCACCTTGAACCTCACACACTAACACATGTATCTCCTTCAGGTCAAAAAAGTCTTCGACGAAGAACTCCAAAAACTCTCCATGCTCGAACCCGGCGCATCCGAAGCAAACGTCACGCGCAACTACCTAGACTGGATTACCTCTCTCCCCTGGGGCGTCCACACTCCCGAAAACTACAACCTCGCACACGGACGTGAAATCCTCGACGCGGACCACTACGGCCTATCCCAAGTCAAAGACCGTATCCTCGAGTTTCTTGCTGTCGGTAAACTACGAGGAAGCGTGCAAGGCAAGATTGTATGCCTAGTTGGACCGCCTGGAGTGGGCAAGACGAGTGTGGGGAGATCGATTGCGCGGTGTGTGGGGAGGAGGTTTGTGAGGATTAGTGTGGGTGGGTTGACGGATGTCGCAGAGATTAAAGGACATCGGAGGACATATGTTGGGTGCGTTTCTCCCTTTTGTTCTCTACGTTGAGTTTCACCAACACTTTCCACCTCCTAGCGCTCTCCCCGGAAAGATCATCCAATCTCTCAAACGCGTCGAGACCGAGAACCCGCTGGTGCTCATCGACGAAATCGACAAGATTGGGAGGGGACATAACGGAGATCCTGCGAGTGCTCTCCTCGAGATGTTGGACCCGGAGCAGAATGGGAGTTTCTTGGACCACTAGTACGTATCTCAACCCATCCTCGTCGTCGCTTATGCTAAACTCCCGTTTCAGCCTTGACCTCCCCGTTGACCTTTCACGCGTCCTCTTTGTCTGCACAGCCAACACCCTCGATACCATCCCTCCTCCTCTCCTCGACAGAATGGAGGTTCTCGAAGTCAGCGGATACGTGAGCGAAGAGAAGAGCCAGATCGCCCAAAAGTACTTGGGTCCTCAGGTGCGTTCACCTTTTCACAATGCTCAATGTCGGTTTGCTAACACCTTTGATTAGGCAAAGGAAGCTTGTGGTCTCAAGGATGCTGACGTCGACATCACGCCCGAAGCCGTCGACCAACTTATCAAGTGGTATGCTCGCGAGAGCGGTGTACGAAACCTCAAGAAGTACATCGAGAAGGTGAGTGTCGATCTATGACGTGCGCGAAATCGTCGTTCTAATCAACCTACGCCACAGATCTATCGCAAGGCTGCATTGAAGATCGTCAACGACCTCGGTGAAGAGAAGCTTCCTGAACCCAAGGAGGTCAAGGAAGCCGACGCAAAGGTCGCCTCATCTGAATCGGCTGCACCTGCTTCAACCACCGCTTCCACGGAGCCTTCTTCCACCGACGCTCCTCCAGCCACCAATCCCTCGACGTCCGACACCAAAACCGAAAAGGCTGGCGAAGCTCTTCCAACAAGCACTGTCGAGCGTAAACCCATGAGCATTCCCTCCAGCGTCCACGTTCGCATCACGCCTGAGAACTTGAAGGAATACGTTGGCCCTGCTATCTACCAGAAGGATCGCATGTTTGGCGGAACCGTCAAGACTCAAGGTACGTTCCTTCCTCTTGGATTCAACGATCTGTTTAACTGACGAGTTTGTAGGTTCGAAAGCGAAGAAGGCTCGGCTGCCTCCTCCTGGCGTCTCAACTGGTCTCGGATACTTGGGTAACGGAAGCGGAGCCGTCATGCCTATCGAAGCCATGGTACGTCTATCCTCTCCTTCACTACTCCCAAGTACTCACATCTTTGTTTCCAGAGCATGCCAGGCAAAGGCTCCCTCCAACTCACTGGTAAACTCGGCGAAGTCATTCGTGAATCGGCTCAGATCGCTCTCTCCTGGGTCAAAGCCCACGCCTACGAACTCGGTCTCACCACCTCTCCCAACGACGTCTTCCTCGCCGACCGTGACATCCACGTCCATATGCCCGAAGGTGCTGTAGGAAAGGAAGGTCCAAGTGCTGGAACCGCCTTGTTGGTGGCGTTTGTCAGCCTGTTCAAGAATGTTAGAGTGGACAGTGATATCGGTGCGTCTATTCTTCCTCTTTACCTTTTGCTTTCTTTGAACGCTGACGATTAATGTCCATTCCAGCTCTCACAGGCGAGATCTCACTCTCTGGCCAGGTCCTCCCCGTTGGTGGCCTCAAGGAGAAGATCCTAGCAGCTCATCGTGCAGAGATCAAGACGATCATCGCCCCCGAGGCTGTCCGTCCAGACGTTGAAGAGAACGTTCCAGACAGCGTCAAGGAGGGTATTCGGATCGTGTACGTTGAGAACGTGGAAGAAGTGTTGGAAGAGGTGTTCAAGATTCGAGTTGGAGAGCTTGCTAATGAGTCGCCTGACCCGTCTCCGTCGGATTCTAGAGCAGTAGAGAAGTCTTCATGACGTTCGTAGAAACTTTTCGCTTTCGACCATCAGTGTCTGTCCAACACATACTTACGTTAAAGTCTAATCTTTTCTGCTGTTTTTCTTTAAAATTGCTATCTTGCGTTACTCACTTCACCTCTGCTCTAAAATTTCCGGACCTTGCCAAACCCTCGTTCTCCACGTCTTCGCGGGCACGACATGCGGTAGATAACCTCAAGAATGATCGTCTCTCAGCTGGAGCTGCGATTGGATACTCTTCGCACTGACAAATCGAGAGAAATTCAGACAGACATCTGAATGAGAACGAAGCAAGCATCATGTTGTTTAATGCATCATCTATGACAAGCTCGAATAAGGAATACTAAATATTGGCACAATTGATATCGGAGAACGTGGAGAAGTGATTGACAAGGGACAAGTACAATCGAGGCAGGTTGGCCAGTATGTACACCGAAATACTTTCGCGTTGATCGGGCGGAAACACTAGCCAGGCAGAAGGCTATGCCTTGAATTTGCTATTGCTTCTATGCAGTTGATGGCTGGGGTGGGTGGTCTTGTTCTGTAGAAGCGGAAGTGCGCTTGAAGGGCATATCAGAGTGGGATTCATAGGAGGCATGCAGCCGGGCATCCCACCTTGGAACCGCCAACGGCGCTCGTGCTCGTGCTTGAAGGAGGAGCACCCGTCTGGTATATCTAAAGGACGTCAGGATATCAGCAGCAGCCCAGGAACAGCATCTCGAAGGCTTACAAATTCTCCTAAGCCCGATGATGTAGGTTTCCAATCTACCCGCCGTTGGACGCCAGACGATGTATCCATGAGCTCAAACTCTACCTCTTCCGTGGGTGCCCTCCTGGATTTGATAGAGAAAGCGGAAGCCATGCTGCGTGTGACGAAAGGATGTTGACGACCTGGGGAACGCGACGACAAGGGTAAGGCGATTTAATGTAGCACCTGAAGGGAAGTGCTTGTTCAGTGGGGCAATGCAGCGCCGACAGACCTTTATCTACGTCTGAGAAGCTCCCACGATGCATTTTCTCGACTTCCCCGAATGGAAAGCCACCAACCATGTATGTACGACGTAATGTGTCTTCATGCCATTGACCATAGAAATGGGGTTTTACTGATCAAATCTGGGTTCGCATGGTGGTGCGCACGAAAACACATGTGGAGCCACACATGCATGTTTTTTGAGGACCCTAGTCCCTAACCGCAGTGCCTGCGAGAGACGCCTGGAAGTGGAGATTTCCCTGCAGCAATGCACACGTTCTTGCAATTATCCTGTCGAGCGCTTGTCGTAGTCGTATTCTCGATGCCCTCAACCCGCCCTTATGACCAATGCCAAGGAACCAATCACACAAGATGCGCTTTCACCGGCCCTTCAAGATTGCAGATTTTAATGAGAGTATCGTCGCAATAGCGCCACGAGTCAAGATCGTCGCTCGCGTGTACGGCCTCGTGCTTCGGGCCCGTAAAAACTCGCAGGGCAACAGCATGATGACAAGATGGCATCTCGCTCGCTTATGATCCCAGCATCTTGCTGAACATTCGCCCAGATGCATTCGGCCGTATTGTATCTTACTATATACGTCTCTGGGTTCGGTGATCAAGTCTTCCATCTCAGTAGATATCGTGTTGAAGCATTGGAGATCAACAAAAGAATTCAGAACTAGAGTTGGCTGATATCTAGAGCACACTCAAAGCTCACGAGCATGGCGCCGTGGGGGAGATCTGCAGAGCAAGCGGGTACCCTCGATGATTGGATCAGGGCGGGGGCGGGCACAAGAACAAGCTTGCTAGCGTCAGATTCCATCTGGCTCTGGAACATATCTTGAGTTCCAAGGGTCATGTCTGAATGATTCCTGATCGAAATGAGTTTGGGTCCAACTTCAACTCGATTTAATACTTGAACAAGCGCCCGAGCGAAGATCCGAGCGCTATCCAAGATAGACCCTTTCGCGAGACAGATCGTAATGGTATTTACCACCCAGTTGAAACAAACGTGGTATCCCCATGTTACTGTAGCGGTAGCTAAGTAGCAGAGTAAGTTCTGATATTACAGTTTCGTACAGGTGCGAATCACAACTTTGGAAGCAGCAAGAAACAGAGCATTCGGGCATTGAAACCAAGACGGATGGTGCGCAGGTTAAATATCCACAGGGAGGTCAAATGTGGAACGCTAAAGGGGCCCAAGGTAAACTTAGATTGACAACTGAAGAACGAGGGCTGCAAGGTAGGTCAACCCTCAGCCCTAAGACCCTTCGTTTTCGGAAGTCTGAAAGGCATCTTGACGAATAAGATAGACCGGAGGATCCAGATCAGCGGGAAAGTATGGAGCGGGGAGAGAAAGTAAGCAAAGCAGCCAGCTACGCTCGTGCAGCGATATACCCGATACCTTGCTGTGGTCGAGCAGGATGACGAACAAAAAAAATGGCCGTGGATCCGAAGGAGAGGGTCGCAGGAGGTTCCTAGAAATTCTTAGTCATCGAGCCACGAACAGGCAGGAGAGATTAGAATTCAGAGGGAAGGGAAGATTCTATGAAGGAGCCAAGGCGACAGACGAAATGGAAGCCGTCGGCTCATCCGCTGCCGCCGCCTTTATGCTAACCTCGCCAACCACGACCTTTGGCCCTATCGATATCCAATGGCTTGCAATCCGCGTGCTTCAATAGCACCAACCTTGCCCAGTTTACAAACTTAGACGTGGGGCTATTTACAATTGAATCCAAAGACAGGTTTGATGCAAGAAATATAGGTGATGGGTTCGAGAGTGAAGAATGCTCGTCTCCCTCTCCTGTCTCAACTGGCCAGATGAGGCAAGCTGTAAGCTTGGTTCCCCAGTCTCACCACGCCACTATTTTATGTTTCCCATTCTCGGCGTCTTCCATATACTTTACAGGACTTGCACTTACGGACACGCGCGCCTCATCGTACACTAGGCTTTGCTCTGTCTGTACTTGCTATCTCCTCGTGGTCTTAGGAATACACCGTGGTCCCATCAACTTGTGTGACTGCTCAGTGTGCCTATTGACGACGGGCTGTGACAAGCGAAGCCATCCTGTCCATCGAAGCGATGTAATGCCTTCCTTTTCTCCTCTGGGCTTGTCTTCTTCCTCTCTTTTACTCACCTCACATCGTTTGCAGAGCATTTCATGTCAAAGCTCCCAACAATGCTTATCTCGCCCACCATGACATCCACTTACACGCCGATTCAAGAATTTTAGAGTGGACAGTGAATCTCGTATGTCTATAATATATTCTCCCTCCTTTCTCCTTTCATTGTTGAGAAGGCAATGTTGAATGGTGCTCCAGCTCTCACTGAGGGTGTAGGAGGTGTTCAAAAGGTGAGTAGGGGAACATTTTGACGAGTCAACTGAGTCCTCTTCGTCCGACAATGACTTTATGTTGAAGTCTAATCATTTCCTTCTTTAATTACATAACTAGAGTTGAGCTAACACGTCTCACCTCGGAACAAGATCAAGCAGGGACTTCTGTTACACTGTGTTGCGGATCATAATTTAACCCTCGTGATCGGTCGCGTCGACGGTTTAGGCGCCGGACGCGACACCATTAGCGCCCGACGACTTCCTTGACTGCTGCGTATGGGCTCTCGCACTTTGGGCATGTTCCCCCAAAAATTCCAGAAGTAGTTCTAAAACTACGACTGATGGCGTCACGGACCTTGTACACTCTGATAGAGGCTCGCTTCTGCAGTTGGTACGAAGAGGGTGGACCTGTTAGACAGCCGGATTGAATCAGGTGCAGAAGGGCTAGATAGCCTCTCAGTCTTCTGAGAAACGTCGAAAACTCTCTCTTTACTATTATCGATGTGGACTGAAACTTTTTCGAGACGTTCAATGACTATCACGTGCATGTGCGTGTTCCTTTGAATCCCTTCTTGCTCGCCCTCTCCCCATCACACCAAAAGCAAGGACGGAAAGGGCGAGTGAGCTCACGAGGCGCGAGCGGAAGCTGTTACGCGTTGATCTCCTCGAAAGCGACGACGCGAATGGCCAAACAAGCCATTACCAAACCATATGTTGCACTGATAGACCTGAAATTTGATATGTGGCTTGGCGGGTATTCACCGATTCAATATGTCAGCTTTTTTGTGAAGATGAAGAAAATTTTCACCAAGAGCCTCTGCCGAAGCCCTGCCAGTGATCTCGCTGATTCAGAATCAATGTTGCATGCCGTGCCCCAGCGGTTGAGCAGCGCTTACATTCCTCTCATTTGCAATGTGATTGAGGTGATGTGAAGGGACATGCCGAGGCTGGCCGTACGATTCAATGCTGCGTACGAACATATGGTGTGGGATAGTCTTCCAACGAATTTGGTTTCTAACCACTGGCCACAACCCTCTCTCGGATCTTTCCGCCAACATTCCTCATGTTTGGCATTTGCGATGCCGTAGATGGCCAAAAGGCGGCCGACATCCTCTGCCCGAGCTTGAAAGAACGAGGTAATACAGTTTCCATTGAACGCGCCAGCCACGTCTCTTTGCGCAAGCGCACGTGGCATTTAGTACATATCTATACAGTTCGAGAGTAAAAGTTGTGGCATAGAGACGGATTCTGGGCATGATTGAGAGAAGAAAAAATGTACACTGTGTTGAACAGTGGTGGTGGTCGAGTCCGGTAACTCGTTGACAAAAATTGGGAAGGGGGAGCATTCGACGAGATACTGATGCTTTGGAATGAGAAGAGCCGTCACTTGGCTTCTCTAACGCTTTGATGCAGCTGTCTTCGATGGCTGGGGTGGGTCGTCGTGCTCCCTGGAAGTGGAAGTGGCCTGAAAGGCATCAGAATGCGAAACAGAGTAGGCACATTTGACCTCACCATAGAACCACCAAGATCACTTGTTCCCGGACTGGAATTCGTTCGATACATCTGTAGAATGTTAGAATGTTGAAGCTTGAGGGTCTCAAAGACTTACAAATATCCCGAATCCCAATGCAGATCGCCAATCTACTCGACCCTGGACACCCGACGTTGTGTCCACCAACTCAAACTCGACTTCTGCGTTGGGTGGACCTCCTTGCGTCTTCTTGTACTTGATAGTAAAGCCGGATGTCATGTTGAGGGCGACAGAAGCGAATGTCGGCTGGGTTCAAAGGGCGGAGTCAGAAGGAGAGTCCTGCGACGAAGGAGCTGTAGAGGGAATGAATCGAGTTTTGTTCACGGCTCAGAAGTTCTCACGTAGTTCAGCAAGAGAGACAATTTCGGGATATGTTGCATTGCGATCCTTGGTAAGGACGATCCTAATCGGCATAGATTGAATCATCGCGTCGAATCCCATCGAAGTCGGTGCATGGAAGTGTGATAGGACCTTGGAATCGCGAGAAAACGAGCCACAGACCAGACAAGATCCCAAAAAAGGTTTCGAGGAAGGCAGTAAATCAGAATCCCGTCGTCCCCGTGTTCGAGAAGAATTGGGAGGTCTCAGATATCGTCCGAGCTTTTCGATTGCCAACGTCCCCGGATTGCGGCCTAAAATAGCACCAGCGCCTGATCCACGATCCAAGGTTGTCAGATGATGTCTTTGGCCGACCGAGACCATCGTGACATCCACTATTGAGAGGAAATTCTCATACTAACCCCATGTTTACCATCGCGGTCGCCAGCAGATTTGATAGGGGTAGTCTGGTGCTTCGTAGGGAGATAGCAGAGGAGTCTTGGCACATTTAGACGCCGCCCGACCATGGGGTCAGAAGAAAAGAAGTCTGGAAACAATGCAGGTCCCAGATAAAGATAAATTCGCTGCGATGAGAGCGGGCTGACAAGCGAGCAGAGGGACCACCAGGGTCTCCCGCGAAGGAAGACATACCCTAAGTCCTGGGCCACGTTCTTTTTTCACAAAGTTTGAAAGGCGTCCTCAGAGGAGAAGATGGAGCCAAACGAACCACGAGCAATCAAGAAAAGGGCCAGGTGGGTGAGCGGGTATCGAGATCCAATAGCGCAGCCACCGGAAAGAAGTAGAGGGAAGAATGGGAAAGTAAGGGGCCGCAAATGAAGAAATTAGCAGGTATCCTCAAAGCGTCAGCGTTTAAGGAAGAAGGAACATTGAAAACACCGACCAACCAACCGAAAAAAAAAAAGCATCACTCTGAAGCGAGCGCCCTCAATGTTGAATATCCACCTGGGCGTAGTGGAGAGCCAAAAACGAAGCAAGGCTCGCCAAACGTCAGAAGACAATGGGTCTTATGACTTCGAAGTTAGGGGAGGGGAGACAGCGCAGCTCAGGAAAAACGCAGAGAGGGAAGCGTAAAAGGAGGGGGAGGAAGCACTAATTGGGTGGTTGGTTAAACGACCTTTATACGCAATATCAGCACAGCCACATGCCCTGGACAATTATACCCGCTCCTAAGCACAGCCCCAAAGCCTGAGTCGAAATCGCAGAAGAGGCAATGAATATTAGATACTGAGACGGCCAAATCAGGAAATGAAGACCAAGAACCCGCTGGTCGCCAGCTTTTCGCGATACCACACAGTGTTATCGGGAGACCTTCGAAATGCATCGCGACGAAGTCATCAGCAAGAAAGTGGGTTCGAGACCTTGACACAACTTGAAAGCGAGATTCGAGGGCTTGCGACCTTGGAAGACCTTGAGTGTGCTCGCAGTCCATCCAAGCGCTGGGATGAGATCTAGCGCTGGCGTCGCGGGAGGCAAGCGCTAGTGACGTTTTACCCAAGTCCCACGTACAAGCGCTCGTCGGTCGTCGGGGGCTATTAAGCGCTCGCACGTAAGGAAGACGTCGACAGCTCTCCCAAGAGCTTCAACCTGGCGCGAGTTTTCAGAGCAATCGACCGGTTTGGATAATTTTACTATGGTGGCAGGTAAAAACAACTTTAACTGTAAATCGGAAGCCATACCTGCACAGCATGAAAGCGGACACGGTATACACTGCGACGGCATACCTAGAAGTTACAAATCCAATTGGCAGGGAGCCCCTGCAAGCTGGAATGAGAGAAACTGGCGCAATTACGGCAAGGGAGTGACATGTGGTCGGACTCACCTTGAAAACTCCATTTCGGCAGTCTCAAAAAGTAAAGAGCACCTGAGACGACTATCCCGATGGTCTGGGGCCCGTCGAAGGGTTGAAGACTAAGATATACCGTGTCTGGTGTCCCAATCGCTTCCTCGAGAACTTTCAGCCAAGGCGGGCATATCGCCAAAGTCGAAAAAAACGCGTCATGTCGTGTTGTGAAGAGGATCTGAATTGGGCGTGAAGCTTGAGGTTAACGCGTACGACGCCTTATTCGTGTTGAACTTCATTTTACTCTCCTTTATTCTGTAGATCAACCTCCTCTAGTAGCAAAGGCCAAGTGGTTGTAATTACAGTAGCTTGGGGCTAACGTTTTATCGAACACCTTCTACAAAGGTCTACATCAGTAAAAACTCCGCCGTGAGGTAGGCCCACACCTACGCAGGTATGATACCGCCTAGACAGATCTGTGAGTCCTGGTACGACGCAGATTGAGATTAGCGATCTGATACCGTCTTTCCGGTATGAGCATACCAGTCTGGCGGGACAGATATGTGCAGGCCCACAAGTCTGTCCTACCAATGCAGATCTGTGAGCTGTTCATCCATATAGTGTCACATTCTCATCGGTTTGAGAGCCTCCCAGACATGAACAAATTGTCGCAAATTATGAATAGATTACGGGGTATAAAAATACATGATAGGTGCGGATATGCACATGTAGTAGACTACAAAAAACGACCACCATTGAATCACACTAGGCGATCGATGCTCTCGTGCGTAGAGAGAAGTGAATCCGCGAAGGTGTCAGGTTAAGGGAGTGCGCTCAAGCCGAAGACTCACCAGCGAGAAGGGGCGAGGCCCCCGATCGAGGTTTCGCAACTATCGAAGAGTTGTGAAGCGGCGAAGCTACAGTTAGGTTCGAAAGGCGCAGATATGCGACTTTGAAACGCACCAAGAGATTTTGTGCCAAGGCGGGATCCAGTAAAGGGTAAGGTGTAATAAGGGAGGATGTCAGAAAGTTACGCTGACGGCCGTATCGCAGTCAACGGTGCCGGTAAGACTACGCATACGCCTTGCTTCCTACACCAAGCAGACAGAGGAGCCATAAAGCGGGTGCCAACACCCCCACAATACCGTCGTGACACTGAAAGTGCGGGTTTGCGCGTTGATGAGACAGGAGATGTCGTCGACAGAGCAAGGATAGGGAAGTGGTGGTCCTGATCCCTAGGTATGGTGTTGAGTCAACCAAGCATCACAGTCGATGGTGTCGTCGCAGCGTTTTAAACGGAAGAAATCACATTGGGTGACTGCGAAAGCAGCGATCGTCGCTAGTCGTTGGGCACGATGTTGAGCAAGCTAGGAGAGAGCTGTCTAAGGAGAGAGAAAAGGCAATCTTGATAAGGAGAGGGAGGAACAGAGTGGCGTGGCAGTGGGCGTGGAGGTCGTTGTCGTTGGGGGAGATGTCGAGCTGGCTGTCGAAATGGTCAGATCCATCGCAAATCCGTCTTGAAGATTGTCGACGACCTAGGCTAGGAGAACGTCGAAGCTGTGCCTCCAGTGGAGATTCAGGAAACCGAAGTCAAAGTTGCAGTAGCTCCTTCATCCTCCGCTTCCACCGAATCTTTGGCCAGGCGGCCAACCTATCGAGCTCCAATGCCCAGAATGAGAAGGCTACCCTTGACGAGTGCTACGCTGGACCTGCGGTGTACCAGAAGCATCCTATTTTTGGTGTAATCACCAAGACGGACAATGGGTTCCTTCCAATCGAAATGCGGCGACGATTTTGATGGAAGAAATGTTGAAGTTAGGTTCGGAAGCGAAGAAGTTCGTCTTCTTCCTGGTCTCCCAACTGGTAGGATAACGCAAGCGGGGCCATCGTTCATATCGGAGCAATGCCATACCTACCTTTTTCTTCTTGATTACTCACCTCACTTCGTTTGCAGGGCGTGTCAGGCAAATGTTCTCAACAACGGTTTCCTGGCCGGCCATGCCATCCACGTACACGCAGGATCTGTGCTTTCGTCCGTTTATTGCAAAACGTTAGAGTGATGAGCGATAAATGCTGCTCAAGCTCTCACAGGAGTTGAAGGCATTTACAATTCATTTGGGACCTTTCTAGAGAGTCGACCGAGCCTTCTTACTCTGACATTAGAGTGGCGTAGAAGGTTTCTGCTCTGACCCATTATGGTCTGCTATAACTATGTTGCCGACCCTCACATCCTTAAGTCGAAACCGTCAAGACGGACGGTATGTTCCTTCCAATTGAATACCGTGATGACTTTGATGGAAGAAATGTTGATGATACGATCGGAAGCAAAGATGTTCGTCCTTGTTCTGGCCTCCCAATTGGTAGGATAACGCGAGCAGAGCCATTGTCTCTATCCCAGCAATGGTATGCCTACCTTTTTCTTCTTGTCTACTCACCTCACTTCGTTTGCAGGGCGTGTTAGGCAAATGTTCTCAACAATGTTTTCTTCACTGGACATGACCTCCATGTACACGCAGGATCTGTGCTTTCGTCAGTGTAGTCAAAATATTAGAGTGATGAGCGATAAGTGTTGCTCAAGCTCTCACAGGAGGATTTGAAGGTATTTACAACTCGTCTGGGACCTTGCTAGAGAGTCGACTGATCATTCTTACTCTGAGATTAGAGTGGTTTAGAAGGTTTCCGAATCTTCATGACGTTTGTTGAGCCCATTTTTTCAGCTCTCCACCATCATGGTTTGTTACAACTATGTTGCTGACCTTCACATCCTTACGTCGAAGTTGAATTATTTCTTCTTCTTCTATCACATATCTATCTTGAACTAAGCCAATACTGGCACCTCTCACTCGAACTTGGCGCGGTCAAAATTAGTAACAAGTCCAGTAGGGATTTTCTGTGACGATTTGAGGCGGATCTTGAATTCTAGCCCTCGTGATCAGTCGCGTCGGTTTAGGCGCCGGACGCGACAAGTTTAGCGCCCAACGACTTCCTCGACTGCTGCGCGGGTGATCTTGGGCTATCTGCATGTTCTCTCAATACTCTTGGAAGTAGTTCCAAGGCTATGACTGAAGGCCCCACTAACCTTCTAGAGTTCCATCCAGGCTCAATCCCGAATGCGGCACGAAGAGGGTGGACCTGTTTGACATCAGTAATACTTTGGAGTGAACCAGACGTACAGGAGCTGCGTGAGCCTCTCACTCTTCTCGGGAGATTCGGAACTTTTATTATTTTGACACGGAAAGAAACCGTTTAAGCAAGCACGAGATGCTCAATGGATGCCCCGTGCTAGTTCCGTTCTTGGTTGCGCTCTCCCCATCAAAGACATGAAAGGAGAGGGCATATGACCTCAATGGGCACGAGCGGAAGTTGGTAAACGCCGAGCTCCACGTAAACAACGACGAGAATGGCTAAAGGGGCCATTAGCAACTAGTATTCTATCGTATTTGGATTTGGCGCCTGTGCGTATTCTATCCCGTTACGGACCACGACTTACGTCTCGGATCTTTCGGGGAACATTTCTTCAAGGTTTGGCATCTGCCATGCCGTAGACGGCCAAAAGGTGGCCAGGCATCCTCTACCCCAGCGCTTGAAAGAACAACGTTGAACAGTTTGCATTGAACACGCCACCCATGTCCTTCTGCACCAGCACAGATGGCATATACTACATATCTATACAGTTGAAGAGCAGATCGCCAAGCGGGTGGTAAAGAAAAAGAAAAAAAACACTTTGTTGAACGGTGGCGGTGGTCGAGTACGATGATTCATTGGCAAGAGTTGGGAAGGGGTGGGTGCCGATGGAATACAGACGCAGAAAACGCAGACTGGGATGAACGGTAGCCGTGACTTGGGTTCATGGCATCTTCGATGCGGTCGCATTCGATGGCTGAGCTGGGTCATCGTATTCTGTGGAAGCAGAGGTGGCCTTGAGGTCGTCAGAACGCGAACCAAAAGTAGGTGTGCTCAATCTCACTTTAGTACCACCAAGAACACTCGTGCCCCCGCTGGAAGGAATCTCAACGGAATTCGTTCCATATATCTGAAGAATGTCAGGGTGGCATTGTAGCTCGAGCGTCTCAAAAGCCTTACAAAGCTCCCAACACCCCATGTGGATTGCCAGTCTACTCGACGCTGGACGCCGGACGTTGTGTCCACTAGCTCGAACTCGACTTCTTCGTTCGGTGGCCCTCCTTGTGTCTTCTTAAACTTGATGGTAAAGGCGGATGCCATGTTTCTAGCGACAGAAGTGGTGTTGGCTGGTTGAAAGAGCAGAGCGAAGGCAAGTCTTTCGATCAAGGGAACTGAGGAAGGGTAGAAACGAGTTTTGTTGTCCCTTGGTTCTCCCGTCATATTTATAAATCCACGGATACAGGCTCTAAGGTATGTTCCAATGCATTTGTGAACCTCTGTGAACCTTCGAAATAGCACTGCAACTCGGCATATATCAAATCTCAGCATCGGATCCCATCAAATTCGGTGCATGGAGGCTGAATAGGATCTGAGAATCACGAGAGACAACCATAGAGGAGACAAATCCCAAACAGGGGTTTTGAGGAAGATGGTGAAACTAAATCCCAGTGTCCTCGGGTCTGAAGCAAGTTTGTTCGGAGGTCGATCTCTTGCGAGTTTTTGAACACCAGGATCCCGGATTGCGGTCGGAAGTAGCGCCATCTTCGCAACCAAGATTCAAGAATCCTACGAAGACGATGCCTACGCTTGACGAAGCATCGTGGTATCTACTATCGAAAGAAGACTCCCATGCTAACCCCATGTTGACCGTTGCGGTGACCAGCAAGGTTTGATAGGGTTACCATGGTCCTTCGCAGGGAGATAGCAGAGGGGTCTTGGCACTTTTAGGCGCCGCTCGAGCAGGGGTCGGACCGAAAGGAGGTCAAACAACGCAGGTTCCAGAAAAGGTGGATTCGCTGCGACTAGAGCGGGCTGACAATCGAGATGAGAAAATCACCAGTGAGTTTGGAATATGTTTCGCAAGGCGGTCTCGGAGAGAAGGTCGAATCAGCATTTGGATCGGGGAGGCCAGAGAGGCGAGCATCGAGATCCAATAGGGCAGCCATCTAAAAGTAGTTTACTGGAGGATGAACCGCCATGGGAGGAACGTTGTAGCGAGTGTTTCGGAAGCGAGAGAGTGTGAGGGAGTAAGATCATTGTGACCACCGACCAATGGCAAAAAAGGGGGCCTTGTAAAGCCTCAGGCCTCAGTGTTGAATACCTCGGCGTGGTCGATTGAAAGCCGACCGAAAGCCCGTCGATGGTCGGAAGGCCACTGTCGCGTTAGGACCACAAGACTTCCCAGTGACGGATGAGGGTAGTGCAGCTCAGGATATACCCAGCGGAAAGCGCAAAAGGGAAGGGGAGGAGAGTGGCAGTATCCATCCGTGCTTTATATCCACACAGCACAGCCCCGAACGAACCATCGGTAACTGTGAGGAACGCGAATGCACCTAATTCCAAATTAGGAAATCAAGGGAATCCGAACTTCGAAGCACACGTGGCACCGTTAGGGTCTTTCGAAACAACGACCCTAACGGTCATAGGTACCTTGATCCAGTTCCTCATTACTGTAGTCTATCCTTATCAGGGAGATGCAAACAAATTTCGAGGTTCTCCTCGGTCTCGACCTGAGGAGCTCAAGGACGTTTTTGAGATGCCACAATATTCGACTACTGCACTGAGCTGGCTGAATGGCATACGACAAGCTAATTCGAGCTACCTAGCCGCTCGCGCTGGGTCTAGAGTATAGAGGTCCACTGTCCACGGAATGATTCATGATACAGTAAAAGGGGAAGAAGAATGGATGGACCTTGCAGAGGGATATTTCTGCAGGCTCTCCTTCCCCAGCAACGATCGGAAGCTAACAGTCGTCTGAACACTAACCGCGACAAATATTCATCGGACTCCAGAGGACCAGAAGGCAGTGAAGGCAGTACATGAAGCTCTAGGCTGAGAAGAGGAAGAAAGGGGTCGCGTCAAGTAGGAAGAGCCAAGACGAAGCCTAGCAAAGCACTACACAGGCACTAGCTCTGGTGTCATGGCGCAGATTTATGGCCTTGGTTGTTTGATCGGCTTGATGGGCGTAACGTGTGAGTCCAAGAAGTCGAAGGATACTTGTGAGAGGATAGCCTGTCGCTTGGGACGCGTCCGGGGTTGGATGAGACGGCGAAGTACCCAAGGCGACTCATGGGTTAAATTACCCCCACTATCATGGACTTAGAGGTGCATCTGTAGAATGCCGTTACTCCACCCAGGATGGGACAGTGGATAACCAAGAACAAGCGTCAGTAAAGGATTCGCAAAGCGACGGGACAAAGTGACGAACGGCGCATGCTTGATAAAATAAAGAAAAAACATGCTGAGGCTAAGGGATACCATCGTCCTAAAAATACGTATGTTGTTGGAGAGGTACAAGAGTGACGGCTATCGCCGAGAAGCAAAAAGAATGAGACAAGGAAAGAGCGCACACGCAAGTCATAGTGGTGACGTGGGCGGAAAGAAAAGCAAGTTTGAACCAACTTACTGCTTGACCAGACAGAAAAGGAATTAGGTTAGGTTACAGGTGAATCGGTTGAACGAGATGGAGGGTGCTGATCAGCGATGCATGGCGAACGGCAAGTGACAAGGATGGCGGAGCACTTCCAACGTGGAGGAACGGGTTGGAATTTCGTAAACATCAACGGAGCAGGTCTAATGTTGAGAGCTCAGATTAACTCTCGAACGGCGTTCCAGTATCGAGTGGTGATGAGTTCAGGCAATGGACGAGATCGAATGAGGAGCGGGAATATGAATGGCGATGGATGTTGGCTCAGACTGACCTGAAACCCTTCTCAGATAGTGAGACGCCAAGGATTCTGGCCTGAGCGAGGTGGTAATTACAATACGCCCGAATAGATGGTGACTTCTTTGAGCGCTTTGATGGGCCCCATATCTTGAATCCTCTGCGTCAGAAGCTGCATTAGAGGCGTTAGGATTTTCAGGGCCTTCGAATCGGAGGTTTGTTCTATCATGCAAAGGATAAACGTGAGACATCAAATCCAGTAACGTATCGGAACCTCAATACACCTCTCCTGCTCCAGTGATATAAGGGTTACTATGTCCCTTTCCACGCAACGCGTGTCACCCAGGTGCCTACTTGGACATCACAGAGCCCGGATGCGCAACTGGAGCAAATTCTATTTCAACTCCTATCAGAATGACCACATGCAACGCTGAGGCCCGTAAAAGTCTACGTAGATCACCACTAAGCGCCCCACCGAACAACAGAGTCTACGGGCGTCAGTTAAACAGACGCCCGTATCCCGATGTCGGGGATTCCGTGAAAGCGCTAAACGAGGCGGTGGCTGTTCGATTTCAGGCCCTCTTCGTCTCCCATCATCTTATGGCTTTTGGCAAACCGCTGTTCTTCTCCACTCCCCTCATCGGTGGCATCCGTTCTAGGATCACATTCAACAGATGCATCTCCCTCACGCGCCTACGTTCCCTCGAACGCTCAGTGTTAAAGCACGCCGTCCTGGACCCTACCTCATCTGAATCCGCACCTCCAAGCATGTCCGGACCCTACATCGCGTCTATCGACACCTCAGCTGTGACTTCGTCATCGGGATCCTCTTCACCACTGGCAGCCGCGATATCGAGTTCGCGTGTAATGCCTGGAGCTTTCCTGGCCGCTGTCAACGCTTCGCTGTTTCAGCGTGACCTACACCACGACGCTTCCCTATGCAAAGTGCAACCAACGCATTTGAGCGTTCATGAGTGGGATTGTTTTTCTGCTCAAGGTTCGTCTTTCTCATCCCTCAGGAGGGATGTACCAAACTCAAATCGCTCTTCCGAGCCCAAAACACCAATTTCTCGACTGGCCAAGTCACTTCGTCCGAGATCCTTGATGATCTGTATGAATTAGCTGGGGTCGCGGCGAGTTAAAGAGTGCGCTTCTTTTTTTCGTTCTTCCTCACTGTCCCTCCACTCTACATCTACGAAGAATCATGAATGGCTCCAACACAATGTGATAGGAGGGCGAATACCGTCTCCGTGATACACTCGTCGTACTCGATAAGGAACCTACCAATTTCGAACTGGTGTCCAAGCCCAGTCAGAACATGGATTCCAAAAGATTCACAAGCGTCAGAGGCGAGTCTCCCGGCCGTCATGCGCTGTACTCAAGCCTCTGGAAGACGAAGACGCTAACGATACCTCTCAGGCCCGGAGAATACACTACTTCGTGTACCAGCTTTGCAACATCGAGAAAGGAATTCGAGGTGGAGAGTGACGGAAAGCGAGCAATGAGGCCACCTTGCAAAGGGGAGACCTTCGGGGAAGGCACGCTTCCTCTCTCCCCTCCTCCCCTCCCCTCTCCCCTGACCTTTCCTGTCTTCCCCTTCTCCCAGCTTTGATCTCGCCCGAGTGCTGACGCACACGGGTGGCTACGCCATAAAAGGCTATGTTGTTCCTCAATCGCGCTATGATTGAGAACCATCCCGTGATGATCGACAATGTTGGAAGGGTTCATAATGGCGATCCTGTGAGTGCTATTTCCTAGGGGGTTGGACACAGAAGAATGGAAGTTACTAGTGCGAATCTCCTCCTTTCTTTTTTTTCGCGGGTTTCCTTTGCCATCGTTTCGTTGTGCTTTTGCCTTTGATTCCCTTCTGCTTTATCTCCTCCTTCTCTTCCTCCCCTTGCTGTCGTTACTCATGCTTACCTCCCATTCACGCATCAATCACCTTGTCGACCCCTCTCCCGATTAATCACGCTTCGCCGTTTTCAAAGCAAGTGCTCCCTCTACGTCAGAGGTACAATCTGCGAAATCATCCGCGAGTCAGCTCAGAACGCTTTATCCTGGGTCGAAGCCCACACCAAGGAACTCAGTTTCACTTCATGAGCCTCTCCCAACGACGTCCAAAATATCCACTCCCATAAGCCTGAATGTGCACTCGTCACGGAGGTCCAACTGCTCGCAATGCGCCGTTGGATGCTTTCGTCAGTCTGTTCAAGAGGTTTAGAGCGGACAGCGATATCGAGGCACCCCCTTCCTTTCTGCTTTCACCGGCACTGATGGTGTTTGCCCTGTTACAGTTCTCATAAGCGACGTCCCTCTCTCCTATCGTCCTTCGGTGGGCTCAAGGAACGGATTTCAGAAGCCGCCCTTGCAGGGATGAAGACCATCGTTGCGGTCAGAATTGTTTTTCCAGGCGTCAAAGCAGACATTAACAACGGTGTCAAGCAGGGTATTTGGATCGCGTTTAGGTTGTGGAACGGGCATTGTAGGGGTTCAAGATCCGAGTTGAGTAGCTCGTTAACGACTGAGCTGAGTCTTCGTTGGAAGGTAAAGAGGCGGACAAGTCTTCTTCATGAAGTTCGTAGAGATCACGTCTGATAATCCTTTTCGTCATTTGTTCGTTTTCTAGCTTATGTTGCGCATTTCTACCTCACCGAATCGCTTCCATTTCATTTTGGTTGTCAACCAAACTCACTAGTCGATAATATGGTCTTGCTGGTCAACACTAGATATTACTGGTGCGGTTGACCCTCTGTAATATCAATGGCAAGCATCTTCTCCGCAGCCTTGTGAAACAGCTTAGTTCATGCTTCCAACGCTTTCATACATAGGGGGTGTAAACCCGAGGATGTGTCTCTTCCATTCGCATCTGAGAACTGGGGAGGATGCTGAAGGAACAAATATTCAAAGGCAATCCCACGAGAGTTCAGATACAATTAAGCTGTTTCACTCCAACGATAGGCGTGCAATCTCCAAGATTGATGTGGCCACGGTCGACAAGATCTGTCTGATACCATGGGTCTACACCTTTGTATTTATTCGATATCAGAATGGAGGCGAAACTGGTAAGAGGACAGTTGAGCCTTCTCTTAAAGCGGAGCGAAGAGCCAGGAATCAGAATTATCCATGCTAGTAGTTGGCACAATGGTGAAACCAAATCGTCAACGGTTCAAGCACGAAACGTTAAAATAGTAGGCGAGAAGACTGCAGAAGGATTTCACGATGCACGGCCAAAGACGTGGAGGTAAGATCAAAGAAAAGCGCCCGGAAATGAACCCTGTCACAAGAAAAAGGCCGTACACAACCCTGTAATATTTAGCCATCTGTAGAATAGGTGAGGCGGGAAATAAGTTCTGGCGAGGCTGAAGACTTTCTCTTTCATACATTTATCTCGAGTCAAAGTTGCTTCGTTCACGAGCCTGAGGAACGATCCTGTTCGCCACTCTGGCGTAAATGAAGACCCATATCACACTAAATTGAGTACAAAATGTTCAGTTCTGAAGGCTTGGTCGAAAACAATGTCGAATTGGATCGACTACAGCTACCTTTTATACATACAATGTAGGTAGATATTCCGAGGTACAATGCGATATCAAACCGAGTACGGTACGACGAGAAACCGAGATATAAGTACAAGTAATACAAATAAGACCAGGTGAGGATGAAGAGAATGTATGGACATATAAACAAGTGAATGGTGAGGCTCACATGAGAGACGCGAGGCTTCACCGTTGAATTCCAACACTCCTCCTTGGACATACATTCAAAATTGGACTAGAGAAGTCCGAGACGAAGGGTGAATTCCTCATGAAGAGGACGAGCAAGAGCCTTGGTGAAAATATCGGCCAGGTTATCGCGGGTATTGACATAGATGGTGTTGACGGTGCCGGATTTGACAAGATCGCGAAGAAAGTGAAGAGCGATGTCGATGTGCTTGGTGCGAGCGTGAAATTCCGGGTTGTGAGCGATAGCGATAGCGGCCTGGTTGTCTGAGAAGATAGTAGAAGTCGAAGGAAGAGAGATGCCGAGTTCAGTGAAGAGAGAGCGAAGCCAAATGACTTGCTTAGCGACGTGGGTGGCGGCGACGTATTCCGCTTCAGCGGTGGAAAGGGCAATGGAAGTCTGCTTCTTGGAGCTCCAGGTGATAGCTCCTCCTGCGAGTGCGCAGACATATCCGCTGATAGACTTTCGATCGGCGTTGGAAGCCCAATCGGCGTCGCAGAACGTGTCGAACTCGGTGGTCCAATGCTCCTCCAAACCACCATAGGTCAAGCGAAGGTTTCTGGTACCTTTGAGGTAGCGAAAGACGCGCTTTACAGCTGTCCAGTGCTTCGGTTGAGGGTTCTTGGTGAACTGAGCGAGACGGTTGACGGAATAGACGATGTCTGGGCGAGTGCTGCAAGCCCAGAGGAGTGAACCGATAGCAGTGGCATACAGAGAGGGACCGCGATGGTCAGTGGCGAGATTGGAGGGTGGATCGATGGAATCGAGGTTGACCTTTGGGTCAAGAGGTGTAGAAACGGGATTGGCATCGGATAGGCCAAATCGCGTGAGGATAGAGTGGATGTAGTGAGTCTGGGACAAAGAGATGGTCCCAGCCTCGTCATCCTCGTCGATCTTGATTCCTACAACCATCTGAGGTCGCCCAATGACCTTCATGTCGAACTTGGAGCTGAGCTCCGAGGTAACACGAAGCTCCTCCTCCTCAGAGGTAGTATAACCGATAATATCGTCGACCCAAAGAAGGAGAATAGTGAGGGAAGTTCCGGAGCGACGAAGATAGCAGCAGTTGTCGGATTTGAGTTGGGTGAAGCCCAAGTCATGCATTGCCGAGTTGAACTCGCGATTCCAGACGTTCCCTGCCTGCTTGAGACCATAGAGCGCGCGCTTGAGACGGCACACGCGCCCAGTACCATCGTCAAAGCCAGGAGGCTGACGCATGTACAAGTCTTCGTCGAGGCGCCCATTGAGGTAGGCGCTCCTCACATCGAGTTGAAACATTCTCCAGTGGTTGACAGCAGCGAGACTGGTCATGGCGCGAAAGGTGTCCATTCGCATGACAGGAGCGAAGGTGCCATCGAGATCGAAGTCTGTGCCAGGTTGCTGAGAGTATCCTTGAGCAACGAGTCGGGCCTTGTAGAGGATTATGCGCCCTTCATCGTCTCGCTTGCGAGCAAAGACCCAGCGGCTGCCAATAGCCTTCCTTCCAGCCGGTAAATCCACCAGATCCCAAGTTTCCATCTTCTGCAGCATCTCTAGTTCCACCTCAATCGCTTTCTCCCATTCCTCTCCTTCCAAACCATCAAGTGCTTCAACCTCGTTGCTGGGTAAGTCGTCGTCGACGTTGACAAGGGGAGGAAGATCCTCAAATGACGGGGAGATGGATTCGTCGTCCACTTGCTGAATGATGAATGACTGGTGAACATAAGGAAGGGGAATCTTCGGTGGTGCATCAGGATCCTCGACCTCCTCAATCGTGACTTTGCCATAGTGGGCACGGTCCGAATCGGAGTCGAGAGGGCTGCGTAAACTCTCCTTCGCCCTCCTAGCCTTGTCGATCTCCACGGTGCGTCCCTTCACAGCAGCCTTTCCGCCCCGACTGCCTCGATAGTTGGTGTCGGCATAATTAATATTGCGATTTCGGGTGCGGAGAGTTGGTCCGCTGGAACCTTCCACAACAGGCAACGGATCAATGATTGTCGATCCATCGGGTGCGTCGCGTGGTGGAGATGGAAGTCGGGTAGGAGTTACCGGAGGAGATGGAGTGTAGCGATAATATGGAAGTGGTGGGTTGACAGGGTTGACAGGGAGATCCTCCGTCTCAGGGCTGGATGTAGACTCGACAGACTCCTCTTCAACCTCTAACTCCTCCTCGAGGCTAGATCCAGGTGAATCCACCCCAGGTAAGTCCACAACTCCTCCATCCGCGTTATTGTTGAACGCGAAATTCCTCGTGACCTTCACATTTCTCCGAGCAGCATCATAGTAGCGGATCGACCCCGATCCTTCCACAAAACCCAAAAACATCATCTTGTTGGACCTTGGCTCCAACTTGGAGCGTCCACCCGATTCGTCCAAGACCCAGACATCACACCCGAATTCTCGAAGGTGAGCGACATCCGGTTTCTTCCCATGAAACGCCTCGAAAGGTGTTTTTTCCGGGTAAGGCACTGACGAATACGCGGTTGCGGAGATAGACGGCATGGGAGATAGCCTCATCCCAGAGGTATGCGGGGATAGCGCGAGCAATGAGCATCGCGCGAACCAAATCAAGAAGGGTGCGGTTGAGGCGCTCCGCAACACCGTTCTGAGGGGGAGAGTAAGGGGCAGTGGTGTGGATCTCGATCCCCATCGAGGCACAGAAGTCTTTCGTCTTCTTGTTGACCAACTCGCTCCCGTTGTCGACGCGATACCAAGCTGGCGGCTTGCCGAATTTGCGCTGCACCCACTTGGCATGGCGCTCCATCATATCTCCCGCCTCCTCCTTAGACTTCATCATGAAGACCTGGACATGCCTGCTAGCATCGTCCGTGAACGAAATGTAATATTTGTTCCTCCAAATGGAGCGAGTGCGGATTGGTCCCCAGACGTCTGTGTGGAATCCGTCTCCGGGAGTCTCAGCGCGATGATCTGCCGATTTAGGAAATGATTGATGGACGAGTTTAGCGCCCAAGCATGCAGTGCAGGTGGGAGATGGGGTGGGGGGTTTCGTCGACGTCAAAACCGGTAACAATTCCAGTTGCATGCATCTTGCGCAAGCTGGAGATGCTGATGTGTCCGAAAATGGAATGCCAGTCGTCCCAAGACTTTCCCGATCGGATAGCGGCAAAAGTTCGTGCACTTGGCGTCTGAGCACGAGCATCCATCTGGTATAACCTGTCCACCTTCCTCCCTTTCCCCACAACCTTTCCATCCTTATCCACCAGACTGCAGACTCCATTTCCGAATGACATCGATCCTCCTCCTTCGTCGAAGCGGCTGAGTGAGAGGAGACAGTTGGGAGCATCCGGGACATAGAGGACACCCCGAAGAGTGTGAGTGATGGTCTCATTTCCGACTTGGAAATCGAGATAGATGGATCCTTTACCCAGCGCAATAGCAGCGGTGGGGCCAACTCCTTGAACGGTCGCGTTCTCGAGCTTGGTAAATTCGAAAAATGAATCTCTTTGGGTTGAGATGTGTGATGTGGTACCCGAGTCGGCGTGCCAAGTTTCCTTCGAAGTGTTGGGAGAGTTGGAAGATCGTGCCATATAGGTCACGGCGATGGAGTGGTTGACGCTATTGGCCGTGGAATGGTCATTGGCATGGTGCGTCCTATTCCTCCCTCTTCCCATCGGTCCTCTCCCTTCTCTGCCACCTCCCTTTGCCCAACAATCCTTCTTCATGTGCCCAGTCCTCTTGCAATTGTAGCACTCCACCTTGGAGCTCGAAGATGACGTCCGGATAGGTCCAGGACCGCCGAAGTTGCCTCGATTGGCACGAGGATGACTGAGCCTCGCTTGCAGCGAGAGACGAGCCTGGAGAGCATGAGGTGCGCCAAGATCGCGATTCTTGCGACGTCTGGCTTCGTCAATAAGCAGGGGAATGATCTCCGAGGCCTTCAACTGCTCCGTCGAAGCCTGAGACCCCAGATAGGCCGTGGTGTAGCTGTCCCAGCTTTCTGGGAGCGAGGTAATAAGAATCATGGCGAAATCCTCGTCGCCAACAGCGTTGTTCATCAGCGCGAGTTCAGCCTGATAGGCACGGAGAGTCGAGATATGCTCGGCCATGTCGAAGTTCTCCGTCGCCTCCATTCGGTATAGAGCTCGTCGAGTCGCTAGGACGCCCAGCCGACCCTTCAGCTCCTTGACCTGGCAGAGTTGCTTCCAGATCTCTGCAGCAGTAACAGCACCAAGAATGTGCACCATTTCGGCGTCGCCAATCGCCAATTCGAGACGAGTGCGCGCCTTCGACTCGCCAGCCTTCCAGGCTGCGACGTCGGACGTTGTGACTTCAGCCGTGGTGTCCGTAGCAGGAGCAACCACCGGTTCAGTCGAGTTGGGCCCAGTGACATATTGCTCGAGTTCGAGCTCACGAAGGATGGCTTGGATCCGACGCTTCCAAGGCGCCCAATTGTTGCCATTGAGCTGTTCCAGACGGTAGGAACCGCCTCCAGTAGATTCAGTAGACATCTGTTGAGATGTATAGTAGCGAGGTAGAGAGATGAGAATAAAGCTTGAGTGTTTTCGTCGGTTAGAGCGCAAGGGCGGGGCTCATAACCTGTTCAGTTCTGAAGGCTTGGTCGAAAACAATGTCGAATTTGATCGACTACAGCTACCTTTTATACATACAATGTAGGTAGATATTCCGAGGTACAATGCGATATCAAACCGAGTACGGTACGACGAGAAACCGAGATATAAGTACAAGTAATACAAATAAGACCAGGTGAGGATGAAGAGAATGTATGGACATATAAACAAGTGAATGGTGAGGCTCACATGAGAGATGCGAGGCTTCACCGTTGAATTCCAACACAAAAGACACAGGAGGACAGGTCGTCTAGAGCAATACTATAAAACACGACAGGATGAAATCTATGGAGCAACTCTTCTTACAATCGATATGCGATCAGCAATGGTTCTAGGCCGTGGTTTCCGAGTCTGACCTGGACCAGGTTATTGGTGGAAAGATGCTGGAAGGGATGGTCGGTGACCGGTAGCGGTCAGTTAGGTTTAGCTCCGCCTCGATCCCTTGCCGGAAAGTGGGACACTGGCTTGACTCGGGGGGAGGATGGCACTGAACGACGTGTAGCTGTATCAGGGTGCCTACGGGGGTTTCGACACGGCGCCTTCATTTCTTGGTGAGGGAAAGGGCTTTCGTGCACGTCAAGTGCGCGATCAGAGGCAACAGAGTCGTCGCTGCTGTCCGAGTCGCTGCTGGCATTGGTGCTGATTTTGAACGTCGACGTTGATTTGCGTCGACCAGCGCGGTAGATCTATGGGCAGGGACTTTAGATCAGATGAGATTTCATAAGATAGGAAGCTTACAAGCCGTCCAACACCCTTGAGCGTCGACATTTCTAGCCGTCGAGGAGCGTTATTTGTAAAGTCCGTTAGTTCAAACTCATGTTGTCCGATGGGATCTTCTTTGGCAACAAGTGCATGGCGATCCTTGTAATACTTGAATGAGAAGGCATGTGCTGGACTCCGTCGGAGTAGAAGGCAAAATGAAGTAACACAGGACCATACAGTCATTTGCCGTTCCTTGGGATATCGTCACTCCTTGGGACAAATCCCGATATCTCGACCAATTCTTTAGTTATAGCCACCAAAACTTTACATGAATTTAGCAGTCCCATACATCTGCCAATCTGGTGAATATGGGGAATATTGGCCGACCAGCTGCTGCAAAATTGGGGAAATACCACTTCAAAGTGATGTTTTTGATCCACTCAACTTTTGCCATACCTTATAGAAAGGCCTGTGAGGTGTATGCAGATGAAATAATGTTACCAAGAGCTTTTAAAAGTGTCTTAAATTACCTTCCTGGAAGTGGTTCGTTGAATCCAGGCCGCATGTGCTTGAAACACCACCGAGTAGGTATTTTACGCAGGCGCGTCGGGAAATGGCGCGACACCATCAACGGCGGTCGACATTTTGTGGAAGAGCCAGCCCAAAATGCGCCATAAAAGCTTCTAGAGGTCTTTTAGCTTACTTTTACCAGCGGAATTCCCTACTTTCAAGCAAAGAAATCAGCTCGAGGAAGGGAGGGCGGGGCAGGCGGGCCATCCGCATTTACCGATTATAGTAATCCGTAGCAATCCCACGGCGTCCCAAGAAGTGATATCGCGCGGTTTAGGCACTCCTTCCGTCTGTTCCCTTTCGTGCTCCAGTCTCTACATATTTCGACACGAAAAAAAATTGTAACGTACGCGCCATAAAGTAGGGCTTCTAGTAAAATTAGTCTCGAAGCCCCCGTGTAAGGCTTGATGATATAGAAAATGAAATACAAAATGTTGTCCCAAGGAACGTCAAATGACTGTAGAGCCACCGCTATATCGACAGGAGTCATGGCGTTTATCTTGATAACAGGCTTGACAGGTTGAGGACGATTATCATGGCTCGAGACGAGCTCCTACGTGGCCTTTATAACCATCCCTGTGTCACTTACGGCGTGTTTTCAAAAAGGAAATCCAACTGTCCAGAGTTTTTCCTGCGAGTTGTGTAGGTTCAGTGGTCACCGTTCGCGGCAGCGCGATCCCGATCTTGAGACGACGTCAGGAAGGTAAACACATGCCTTTCTTTGCGTCGCGAGAATGATCCATATCCTGCTCTTCCTATCGTCCCAAAAGACTAACCAGATTTGCCTCAACAGACTAGCCATGTTTTGATGGGCAGCGGAATAAACCTAAAGGAGCTGACAGCTCACGTCAGGGCCGCAAAAGACGGGGAACACTTCAATTCCCGAAACGCTCAGGCCCTCACCCTTCGAAACATACCCGCTATATGTGAACGGGACCTGTTTCCATTTCGCCTCATCCTGCGTCCATCTTGGTTCTGGGGCATCCGATCCACTTCAATGAATACTGGCCAATGGCGATGAGAGTCTCAACTTCCAGAGTTCGAACTCCACCATCGAACGCGCAGATCTCACAAAACGCAACATAACTTCTCTCTTGCTTTTCACATCTTCCTTCCTCATCACCATCGCCGTCTTCGATGGCATTCCTTTCTAGGCTCACAATTGGGTTACTTGTGCCCCAGCCAAATAACACTGATCAATGTCACGATTACCGTACTCAAGATTAGATGCGGACGCGCAGATCGCTCTCAAGCGAAAGAGTTCTTTTTGCTTTCGCAACACCCAGCTGAGCGGATTTATCATTTACAGACTACTTCTATCCCAGTTTCCGCATTTCGATAGCCATGGTTTTTCAGAAGGAATGCCCTGGCTCATGCTTACTTTCCCTAACGTTTTTGAAGGTTTTTGGCGTACAATCTGAGGTTATGCGTTTCCCATGATTGGAGAGCCTTAAAGTGACCCACGCGCCACTTCCCTTGTTCTCTTTCTGTGTGCTTGTCATTTGTCTTGGCTTCTTAACACCCGAATTCTAAGGAGAATTGTTCCTTGGATCAATAGTGCCTGTCTTCATTTCGCTTCTCGAACTCTCATTCGTCTGCAATGAGGGCTCATGTTCTATTCTAGTCCCAACATCACAATTAACCTCTCCACGTGTTATTTTCGACAGAAATCCGGAGCTCATAAGTACTACTTATAGTGATTCTTGTGCTTCAATCCTTCCCTCGTGTTTTCCACTTACCTAAGAAAATCTTTGAACCCTAGTATGTGCAGTGGCCCTGAGAGCTTATTCCACTTTGATTCTCACCACGACGTTGACAGCTGTCACTGACGTCGGTAAAGTCTGTACAGGCACCGTGCACGTCCAGACGCCCAGTGGCGGTGTCGTGGCAACGTGGTGGTGGCTGTTTGATTCGACCCATTGCATGGCTTGCGGTCAACATGCATTCTTCCAGCCTCTAGCACAGGGCCCAGCTCACCAGTCATTCGTCGCATCCGTGTTAGGATCCAACTACACTTGTTGAAATGTATCCACCAAGGAAGGCTTCAATGGCTGGGTCGTGTTGTGTGAGTTCACCATCTAAAGTTGCTTGAAGGTTCCGTACGTTCAGTATGAAATCATCGTCTATGCAAAGACGGGTCGTGGCCGAGGCTTCCGATAAGGTGCAAGGAGTCATCTATGATGCGATGGAGGAACAGGCGACCCATGTATACGTCGAGATGGAAGGTGAGAAAACTTGTATGGGCTGTTGGCTACACCGCTCCTGACGCTTATATATCTCTTGATTGTGCATCGCATTCCTGACCTATTCTCCCACATTCGTTCCTCTCTCGGTGGAATCAACTTCCCTAGGCACTCTCGATTCACACATCGCATCTTTTCACCCGCCTCCCCGACGCCTCAGGTTCGACGACGTATTCAGATCCTCTTCAACTGCTGCTTTGTCGGCACCACCTTCAACCTCAAGTTTAGATGCAATGCCCGCATCGTTCCTAACCGCGTTGAACCTCACGTTGGTTAGAAATTCCAACGCATTCGGACATTAGCGAGTGGCATCGTATCAGAATTCAAGGCTCGTTTTCGTCATTCTCTTGCTTCTCTCTCCTTTCCTCTTCACTTGTTCTAACAATCCGCCTTCATCTTCACTTTGCTCAGCCTTCAACCTCCTCGTTGCTCTTGATTCTTCGTCCCTGAGCACACGCCGGCTCTCTTGCGAGACATAAGTTCTTTGGTTCAGTATATGGTTGCCAAGAATCTAGCTGGTCAAATTTGGCGCTAACGCAATGCAACAGGTGTCCTAGTAGCATTCGCCTGTCTTGCTAAAGCGCCCGTAATCCTCCAATGCTGAACACGCATCCCAGTTTGCTCAGGACCTGTACTCCAAGATTTCCAAATATTGTACATCTCCTTCCCCTGTCGTTATCAAGCTTCTGAAAGATGCTTACGATACCTTACAAGGTATACTGCTTCATCGAATAGCTACGCAGCATCAAGTACGAGGGCGGGATGGAAGAGGAAGGAAGCTCGTCAAGGAGCTCAGGGAGTGTGAAGGGGTTTAACTTTGCCGACAGGTACCCTCCATCTCTTCTGTTCTCTCTTCTGGTCTAGTCTCGTCTTTCCTCCCCTTCTATCCCGTCTCATCTTCTCCCCCTACTTCTGACCTCGCCCGTATGCTTACGCTCCGCCCCTCAGGTCGAAAAGGTGTTCGACGAAGAGCTGCAAAAACTCTCCTTGCTCGAACCAGGCCCATTCGAGGTAAACGTAACACCAAGCTATCTGACCCACATAAATTCACTTGCCTGGGGCCATCAACGATGCGGACCACCATGGGCTTTCTCTAGTCGAAGGTCGGGTTCTCGACTTTCCCGTGCGAGGTCAAGGTAAGTTCAGAGGAAGCGTGCAAGGCAACATTTGCGAGCGAACCGCAGCCGAGTGGGTAAGACCAATCTTGGGGGTCGAGTGCGACATGTGTTGGAAAGAGGGTTATGGGATTTGTATGCGTGATTGTTGGACTTGGCCCAGATCAAGGGACATCGCATGACATGTGCCGTCTTTTCTTCACTCTTCTTTGTTACCTTTCCTCACAACGCTTCCTTCCCGCGTTCTGCGTCCTACTCTTCGCCTCCATTTGCGCACTTTACGATAGTGTGGGAGGACGTAACCGAGATACTGCAGCGCTCGACTCGGGATGTTGAATTTAGAACAGGATACGAGTTTCTTGGATCACGAGTGCGTACTCCATCTCTTTCCTCTCTGTTTGTAGTCGGCATGTGTACTTTGCCTTGGACTTTTCGCTTGCTTTGCCCTCAACTGTGCTTTGTTGCCATTTCGTCTCCTCTTTGTCTCCACTCGACCCCCTAGCCCGCTATACGTCCTTTTGCGCCTTCCTTTCGTCGCTGCTCATGCTAAACTTCCTCTCCAGCCTCGAACTTGCGTCCTGACACTTTAAACGTTACATGAACAGCAATACCAGGCCTGAAGCAATCGTCTCTCTTATGAAGTAGAATAGAGTGCATACGAAATCTCAACAAGCACATCGAGAAGGTACTTATTGTCTCCCGACGTCTTTATGTTGATTCTAATCTATTCATCCGTGACATGTCTATATTATCGCGAAGCTAGTCCAAACATTATCAACGACTCAGTGAAGAGAACCCCCCGGAACCTTTGGAGCTCGAGGGGGCAGAAGCCAAGCTCTCAGCTGCTCCTTCGTCCTCTGCTTCCACCGACCCTCTTCCTTCAACCTCTGACCCAGTTGCAAATCCATTGATGTGCAATACCAGGACCAAGAAGGCCAGCGATGGACGCCCAACAACAACCATCATGCTAACGCTCCTGCGATGCACCAGAAGGATTGTATGTTTGACGGTACCGTCAAGATGGATGGTAGCTTACTTCAGGTTGAATTCGGCGATGATTTTGACGGAAGGAATGACGATGATAGGCTCCGAAGCGAAGACTCCTCCTGATCTCTGACATTTCCACTGGTTGGGTAACGCAAGCAAAGCCACCTTGTTGGCAAAGCAATCGTACGCCTTTCTTTTTTCCTCCCGTTTCTTCTTCCCCTCTATTGGTCACCTCGCCTCCTTCGCACAGTATCCTGGGCAAAGGTATCCTCCAAACCGGTGAACTCGGTATGGTCATCAGCAAATTCGTACAAATCGTTTTATCCTCGGTCAAGCCAACCTCTACGTATGAGACCTCGCCGACGTCTCTGCCAGTGACACTGTTCTCGCTTCACGGCCAGATGAGAGGACCGTGGAAAGGATTCTCATTGCCAGCCGCGACAGATCAAGAAAGAAGCAGATCGCGTATAGGATGACATCACGATCGTGGACATTGAGAACGTGGGATGGGTGCTGCGTATGTAAGGTTCGAGTCGGGGAATTCGCCGCTGAGTGTTAACAGTCCTCGTAAGGTGTTGGAGAGCAAAGTGACGGAGAATTTTGCTTCATATGTTTGTAGCCTTCTTTCTACCACGGGAACCCGTTGAGAAGTCGGGCAACTGCGTGTAGATAGATATGCTCCAAATGTTGATCATTTCTCTGTTTTATAAAATTTCTATTATGTCTTGCCTCGTGCTTATCGTCTCCCCTGAGCGCCGGTCAGTAATACGAGGCCATCACCTCTCCTGGCACAAGATGAGTGTACTGGTTCCTCCAAGGTTGGCGGTTCTGCAGACTATTGATGTGCTTGGATAGTTCCCAAAGCTCGTCCATAATGCACATACTGCATAGCAGAATATAGAAGATACAGGAAGACCAGTCATCAGGCAGGCAGAAGTATAAAACAAAATAAAGTGTACAGTCAGCAGCGATAACACGTGACAACAGGATCGGAAGGAACATGGGGATGGCGGCGGAAGGCAACGGATGATGAGAGATGATTCGCTCAGATTGAGCTGAGCCCCTTCTCGTTGGGCCACTCTCCGAATTTCTGACTTGATAGAGACACTGATGGTCTATTATGTCAAGCAGTACGGGGGCGTCTTGAGAGCTTCGCTGAGCCCTTAATATTCACATTGGCGGATGCACTCTCTGGCACGTCGGCGCCGGTGGTCGAATCAGGGTGATTTCCAGATTGAAAGTTACGATCGGATTCGGCGATGGAAGTAATCACTCGCCAATCCGTACGATAACTCTATTGCAGGGCCATATCAGTACAAGAAATGCGGTTGAGAACTTTGTAAGACATACAACACTTCCAACACCATTCAAAGCAGTTATTTCTAACCGGCGAGTCATGTCATGTGTGGAGTCGTTGACTTCCAAATCAAGCCTTCCATGTGCACGTCCTTCTTTGGTGATGGCTACGTCAGGAGCGTTGTAGTATTTGAAGTAGAAGGCTTGCACGCGATTCCGGCAAAGGAAAAGCCAGAAAGAGGTGAGATAAGACCAAAGGGCCACAAGCACATCAGCCGGAGTGAAACTCATGAATGAGAAGGCTAAGGCTGGTGAGAGGCGTAGAGGTGAGCGATGTAAGACCGGGATGTGATCAATACTTGAGCAACGGCTTTGTTTTATAGCTACACACTGCACGTCCTACAGGCGCCCTTTCTCATTCCTCGGCTGGGATGGGGTGCAGCGGTTCTACACTTTCACGCTAGGGTTCGTGGTCCTGCACCCCACTGCGTGGCAAATCCTATATTAATCCCAATTAGGCTGCAGGTGAGCGATCAATGAAGTTCCGCTTTTTGTCGGCGCACTGGAGAAGTTGCGAATGTCCTACAGGCGCCCTTTGTCATTCCTCGGCTGGAATGGGGTGCAGCGGTTCACTTTTACGCTAGGGTTCGTGGTCCTGCACCCCACTGCGTGGCAAGAGTCCCAATTAGGCTGCAGGTGAGCGATCATTAAAGTTTGCACAGCACCGCCACAGAGCGCCAAGCCGCTTTTTGTTGTCGTTGTACATCGTATTGGTGCGAAACCAGCAAGCTGCCTCTGGTTTTGGCCCTATTTCCCGGTGTTCAGGGGTACTACGACTGGCTATGCAGTGGCACTGGTGTGCTGATGGATATGGCGCCCTTGGCGCTATGCCATCCCAAAATTGTCCAGTGCGCCGACAAAAAGCAGAGCTTTATTGATTGCTCACCTGCAGCCTAATTGGGACTCAATATAGGATTTGCCACGCAGTAGGGTGCAGGACCACGAACCCTAGCGTAAAAGTGAACCGCTGCACCCCATTCCAGCCGAGGATAGTACCCCTGAACACCGGGAAATAGGGCCAAAACCAGAGGCAGCTTGCTGGTTTCGCACCGATACGATGTACAACGACAACAAAAAGCGGCTTGGCGCTCTGTGGCGGTGCTGTGCAAACTTTAATGATCGCTCACCTGCAGCCTAATTGGGACTCTTGCCACGCAGTGGGGTGCAGGACCACGAACCCTAGCGTAAAAGTGAACCGCTGCACCCCATTCCAGCCGAGGAATGACAAAGGGCGCCTGTAGGACATTCGCAACTTCTCCAGTGCGCCGACAAAAAGCGGAACTTCATTGATCGCTCACCTGCAGCCTAATTGGGATTAATATAGGATTTGCCACGCAGTGGGGTGCAGGACCACGAACCCTAGCGTGAAAGTGTAGAACCGCTGCACCCCATCCCAGCCGAGGAATGAGAAAGGGCGCCTGTAGGACGTGCAGTGTGTAGCTATAAAACAAAGCCGTTGCTCAAGTATTGATCACATCCCGGTCTTACATCGCTCACCTCTACGCCTCTCACCAGCCTTAGCCTTCTCATTCATGAGTTTCACTCCGGCTGCATCAGGAAACAGCCAATAATCTCTGAGGTGCACTGACACTTCCTAAGAAGCCTTAATAATCTTTATTAGTCCCTGGGGGCATGCCAGGGATGCCAGGGATTCAAGGCACAAAGAATCTTTGGCTTGCCTGCCCGGGCAACCTTATTTTTGATGCCAATTCCCAGGGACTGCCAGGGATTGCTGAGGAATCAGAGGGCATCCTCAAGACATTAAAAAGTATTGTAAAGCACGTTGAGAGGTTTTGAACACCTTTAAAAGCGGCATAAGGTCCTCTAAAATTCACTTAGATTTAATGTCAAACATCACAAGGAGAGTTGAGACTGATATATATATTTATGTCTACCAAAGTACATTTTCTACACCACATTACAGATACAGTAAAAAGTAATCAAACAAAGTCCAGGGCAGTGGGGAATAGGCAGAAAGGGGCAATGAAGGATCTGTAAATGCTGACAGTTAATAATTTAGTACGAATAAATAGAATTGAATAAAACTTACCAGCAGAACACACACCCAAATGTATTCCTCCAACGTCTACAGACATAGGCACAACTAGCAGATATAAGAACAAAGGAGTATAGTTAGTAAAGCTTAAGCACATACAAGCCAACTAGACTTACCATTCTTAGAAGAACATATGGTGCTTGCAGGATGGGCAGGACAGCAGACAAACAGGGGGAAGCAGGGGAGTTACAGAGATGGACGATGAACGTTTGAGACAAGTCAGACGTGCCAGCATTGTAGCTTACTCTGTAATGTGACATGTCAAATTGATGCACCCGGGCCTCGGCAGTGACGTGGCTAACTGACGTGCCAACTTGTGACGTGTCTGCCAAGACTAACTGCGCAGCCACTGGAGCGTGGAATAGTTACTGCCTACCCGACAGTAACTTCCCACGCTTCTGCCAGCAGTTATATGTGCCAGCACTTTGCGTTCTCAAACACTCCAAGTCCTTCTTTACTTATCTTTACTATTACTGTAGTACTTCTCTTGTTGTATATAGCATCTATAATACTATTTCTCGCCTGACTTATAACTGAGATGCCAGCACATCAACTCAACACCTTTATTGTGAGGAAACACGTGGGCCATTTACAGCGCGAGTTAGTCTGTTAGAAAGGTATGAACTAGTGCTCTTATTTGAGCCATTGAGCGCCCGGATTGAGCGCCATTTCGGCTTGTGGGATTTTAAATACATCTGGAATAAAACACGGGATTCCGGGGCAACGCGCGCACCGTTAGCTGTGAAAATTGGTGCGTTGGAAAGCCACTAGGTATAGCTTTAAAATGACGCCTAAATCGTCCAAACGCGAGCTCATTTGGGCCCTGAATGCGGTCAACAAAAATGACCCCTCCTGGTTGTACCTGCATCCCAATATCGCTATTGCACAGCGGTGTTATTGTCTGACTACTAACTGTAACTAAAATCCAAATCATAACAAGTTAATGACACTCTCTGGAGTCCACAGCAACATTGAGAAGCCCAGAAGGCATCCCATTAAGTACTGGACACGACAAGTGTATCTAGAGTATTGTAATAAACCCTCAAATCATATTAAAGATCCTTATATTGCCCTGCTGTGCTCTGACAACTCCTGTTGATCCCTACCAATCTCTGAGAAGCCCTGGTAGTGCCCGGGCAACGTAAATGCCCTCAGGACAGTCAGGGCAACTCAGGGCTCCACAGAGAAAATACACTGTTTCCTGATGTGATGTGCTTGTGGCCCTTTGGTCTTATCTCACCTCTTTCTGGCTTTTCCTTTGCCGGAATAGCGTGCAAGCCTTCTACTTCAAATACTACAACGCTCCCGACGTAGCCATCACCAAAGAAGGACGTGCACATGGAAGGCTTGATTTGGAAGTCAACGACTCCACACATGACATGACTCGCCGGTTAGAAATAACTGCTTTGAATGGTGTTGGAAGTGTTGTATGTCTTACAAAGTTCTCAACCGCATTTCTTGTACTGATATGGCCCTGCAATAGAGTTATCGTACGGATTGGCGAGTGATTACTTCCATCGCCGAATCCGATCGTAACTTTCAATCTGGAAATCACCCTGATTCGACCACCGGCGCCGACGTGCCAGAGAGTGCATCCGCCAATGTGAATATTAAGGGCTCAGCGAAGCTCTCAAGACGCCCCCGTACTGCTTGACATAATAGACCATCAGTGTCTCTATCAAGTCAGAAATTCGGAGAGTGGCCCAACGAGAAGGGGCTCAGCTCAATCTGAGCGAATCATCTCTCATCATCCGTTGCCTTCCGCCGCCATCCCCATGTTCCTTCCGATCCTGTTGTCACGTGTTATCGCTGCTGACTGTACACTTTATTTTGTTTTATACTTCTGCCTGCCTGATGACTGGTCTTCCTGTATCTTCTATATTCTGCTATGCAGTATGTGCATTATGGACGAGCTTTGGGAATCATCTAGGCGCGTCAATAGTCCGCAGAAACATCAAACTTGGCCTGACCAGTCTCTGTTTATTAGTCGGCGACAACGTGTTCATGGCTTAACGTTAGTATATCGTTCGTCTTGAACCGGCTCAGAGGCGACGTCTCCGCATTAGATCGGCGTTCACAGGAGACGATACTAAGCAGAGGCAAGACGTAATAGAAATTTCACCAAAGAGCGAAGGGATAAAGATCTGGAGCGTATCTATGTGTATGCAGTTGCACGACCTTTCAATAGGTTGCCATGGTCGAAAGAAGGCTACGAACGCAACGAAGAAAAGGCCTCAGTCTCTCTATTCTCCGACGAGGACTCTGAAGTCGCAGCAAGAGTTACCCAACCTAAATCTTGAGCGCATCCTCAAACACCTCTTCCTGTCATATGCCACAACACCCCCCTGACCCCTAACCGCTGAACTCCGGACCATTTCCGGACCGACCGATGCAGGTTGCACCTCATCCGAACCCCATCCGTCCCACCGTTGCTCGATACCATCCCCCTGCCTCCGCCGCCGAGCAACCGAGCTCCGGCTCGCTTCGGCGCGTTTCCGATCCATATCCCGAGTACCCGAACATTCCCTCACCTCGGGCCCGGACCCGAAACCTTCGGCCATCCAGGACACCTTCGGTATTGACTTCGGTCCCGACATTCGTCCGTTCCGCTTCCTGATCCGCAGCGATCCCCTCGTTCCTTCCGTTCCTGATCCGTTCCTGTCGATCGCTCCGGACTCCGAGACTCTTAGACCTCTGTATTAGCTGTAGGATTATCCGGACTCGTTCCAGTATATAAGGTTTTGTATCCTATGCTTGTACAGTAGTTGAAAAGTCAACTAGAACACACCTAGCTTGTCTCCGACGTTTTCCTGTCTGTCCGCTTCGCCGGTTTCCGGTTTCCCGCGGTGTAGCGCGCTCCGGCCCGGAGCTGTGCTCATCCCTTCGGGATTCCCTTCGCTCCTCTCCTCCGCCTAAGACCTGGTCACTCCCCGACACAAGTAGGACCCCCGGGGACTAGGAAGGGCACAGCATGTTGGGAAGCATTGCTGAGGCCAAGGTCCTGTTCGTTCCTTTTTCCAGTTGAGATCCTGATACATTCCGGGCACTCCGCTTTCCCGCACCCGGGTGTCCCTGGTTCTAACACTTCCACACTCTCAACCTACACAATCGAAATGATCTTGCTGACGCTATGGGGAGCGTTTGCTTCCACAACAGCTTCGGGTGCAGGGGCCCCTCATGTAAGTGTGTCACTTTATCAGAAGATCGACTGCTTCAGGCGTACTGCCGACATTCGTGAAGCATTCGTGAAGATCTAGGACGCAGGTTCGAGGCTAGAGAAGAAGTTTACCAAGAGCAGTGATGAAGGGAAGACGAAAAGAACGCAGAATCGGGAAGTGAAGACAAAAGGGTGATGAAGCCTAGTTGAGGGCAATGCAGACGAGAATCCCAAAACAAAGCTCGCAACACAATGACGAAAAAAGAGGAAAGAGATTGAGTATGTGCGAATGATTTAAGGCACTCACATTGTGTTCTGGGTCCAACTTCTTGAGTCGAGCACTTGCAGGCTCTCGGTTACGTTGTCTCACACTCCTATCAATGTCGCCAATTAGCATAACGGAGTTCTACATCTCGACGCCTTTGAGAGAACGGGATTTATTCTTCCCGAGGGCAATAGAAGGATCGGTCCCGGTAATTTATATTCGAGCTTCCGTTAAGAGCGCGAAGGGTATCAGGAGGATGGAATTGAAAGCGCGCAAACAGAGGTGAAGAGGGGGTGCGGGAAGAAAGCTTGGCGAGGAAAGGTAATAACAAGAAGCGAAGAAAGGATGGACAGACGCACCCAACACATGTCCTCCGATATCCCTTGATCGCGGGAACGTCCCCCAACCACGCACATAAATCCTCACAAACCTCTTTTCAACACACATGGCAATCGGCCTCTCAACACCCGTCTTTCCCAATCCAGTTGATTTCAACAGGCAGATAACATTGCCTTACACGCTCCCTCTGAGCGTACTGTAACCAACCACGAGAAACTCGAGAACCCGATCTTCGACTGGAGAAAAGCCATAGTGGTCCGTGTCGAGGATCGTCCCAGGGATGTGACTTGATCTAGGTCGGGTAGTTTGGTGTTACTTTACCGCTGATCGGCCTGATTTGAGTAAGGAGAGTCTTGAACCTCTTCGTCAGACACCTTTTCAACCTGAAGGGCGAGGCGTCACCGTTCGGGCGAGGTTGATGTAGTGGGAGAAGATGAGACCGGGTAGAAGGGGGAGGGAAGACGAGACGAGAACAGAAGATAGAGCAGAAGAGATGTAGCATACTTGGTCAGCAAGGTTATCCCTCTTCACACCCTCTGAGCTGACCGATGTGTTTATTCTTCAATCCCGCTCTCTTTCTCAAAGTTGCGAGGCTATTCGATGGAGCAGTATACCTTGTGAGCTATCCTTAGCACCTTTCAAGAACCTGATGGCGACAGGGAAGAGAGGCGCACAACGTTGGGAACTCTTGGAGTCCAGCTCCTACTGGGCTTGTACGCATATTCGACATTGGAGTACGACGAGCGCTTTAGGAAGACAGACTTGACATATCCAGTATACCTTGGCATTCTCGCCTACTCTCAAATTGTCTAAATTCGCGCGCAACGCACCGAGCGCTCGCCGCTAGAGAGACAGCATGAGTCGGTGATGTGCGTGAGAGGACTAGGAAAGGCAGTGTATTCAAGGTGTACTAGCACGTCTAAGCATTGATTAAAGGTATTTAGATAGACTAATAAACTTTTGCACGACGTGTGTAAAATTGTCCTGCTACCACCCTTGATGCGCGATTTTTGAACGACCGTCTGCCTACAGATCTTTGCGTTTGAGTCCAATTGTCGTTCGTTGTACTTGGCCGGCTCCTGTCAGCCTCTCTTCCTTGAAGAAAGTGTTGCCTAAACGGATGTAGCTGGACTCTTCGACGAGAACTACGAGCCCGTCAACGTCGCTGGTGCCAATCATCCTTATCGGAGGCCCTCAAACGACTTTCTCTTCGCATGAGGAAGTCTAGCATATGTAGGCGAGTTAACAAAACCTGGGAGAAAAGCTGTAGAGGCTGAGGTTGTATTTATACTGAAGGTGCTTTTTCTTCCAGATGCAGGTTATGATAACCGTCAGCATAGGCCACGCGTTTCACACAACGGAACAGAACATTCACCCTCACAGCCAACCCTCTGACTTGAACTGCTGTACTTGCCCTACTGGAACGAACACCTCTTCCACGCAAATCGCAGACAGATGAAACAATGGATTGTAGCAGTCAAGGCCTGGTACACTAGCCGACACACGCTGTGAACACGAGTGCCCATCCTCAAGGCTTTCATTGGATACACGTGGTCGAAGCGTGCCCACACCAGTAAACAGTTTTAACTAAACATTGCCCTTTGGCCTGCGACGCCTAATTCTTCCAAAACGTTCGTTTCAACGGGGCTGTATTAACAATTCGATGCACTCAGCTTGGGTAGCTGTGAAACAAAGCTCCAGAGTAGCTCGTTACATGCTGGGAGGAATGGTGACGGAAACCTCGCAGAGAACATTCGCACGGAGAGATTAATGGGTATGCCTCGTGCAAGTGAAGTGGATACAATGAGGCCAAAGACACAATGTACACATGTTCGGTAGAATGACGGGAGGGTAACAGCCGAGCTTGGCAGACGAGTTTCATTGTCTAAAACGCCTGTAACACAGCTCTGATCCCGAGTACCTATCTGAATCATGGGCTGTAGATGCTGCAAGGCGGCGAGCGCAATCATCCGACGTAGCTCCCGACGCCCAAGCTTCCTCCTCTTCACCTTCATCAGGACCATCCTCATCTTCGCCAGCTGCTTCAACGACATCACCTTCTAGTTCAACGTTCAACTTCAAGCTCAGGCGCAACACCCACGTCGTTCCTGACAGCGACGGCTCGTAGGATCGAATCAACAACCTCGCAACGTTAACCTACGCCAAAGATAACCAACACATTCAGGGTTCACTGGTGAAATTGTAGCCGTTTTCATGGTTCGTTCAAGTCTTTTCATCCCATCTCTCATATCATCCCAATTCCTTCCCCCGTGCTCATTGTCCTCGTTTATCCGAGCAAACCTACCTAAATGGCAGCTCGCTGACGCTTGAAATTGCTCAAATGAGCCCCGCCTTCCGGAACCAAAGCACCGATGTCTCCATCAAACAAGTGACCTCGTCCAACACGTTTGATGGATCGGACAAGTTGGCTGATTTTGCAGCAGCCGAGAGAAGTGAGGAGCCTGGGGAGTAGCAAGGAACATACGTCTGACTCGTTCTTCCTTTACACAAGTCTCGTCTCTCCGTCTTCCTACCCTCCCCTCTCTCCTTCCTTCATCTTCTCATTCGAGAAAGAGCTTTGGGCGCCATACAACTCAGCCGAAAACGATGATACTAACACAACACCATAGATCCTCTGGAAGCCGTCGACGTTGAAGGCTGTCTCGGTAAAGCTCTCTTCGTGCTCCAGCAGGGGCTTATCGATGCTGAACCTACGTCGGGGCTTGGTCGAGATGTGGATTCCGAGATCATCAAGCGTCAGAGGTACACTTGATTCTTTCGTGTCACTTCTTTCGTCGAGCACTTGGCCTCTCCCTCTTGTTAAATCCTACTTCTCTCCCAAGCCAACTCGAGTCCTTGTCCCCTCCATTCAGCATCAAATACCGTGCTAACGAATTCTTCTACCTGATGGGACAGCTCCGGAAAATCAGGAAAGAGCTTGGGGATGGAACCCAATGTAAAGGGGAAACTCGTTGAGCAATTCAGAGAACGTGCAAAGGGCAGAAACTGCCATCTCGTGCAAAGCCACCGCCCTTGATGGTAGACATCCGTCGTTTTACCCAAAAGCGTACATTGTCCTCTGCCCTAGTGATACAAGGGTCGCTATATTACTTTCCTGGCAACGAGTGGATCCCAGGTGCATACCCTATTTCAACGCCTGTATCCCAAGATCGGAGATTCCGAGAGAGCGATAAACAAAGTGGTGACTGTTCAATTTCAAGCCCTCTCCGTCTCCCATCATCTTATGGCTTTCGACAAACGGCTGTTCGTCTAGACTCCTGCGTAGGCCCTGGCTCCTCTTCCAGGATCACACCCAACACAATCTCCCTCAAGTGTCTGCGTTCCCTCGAACGTTCAATGTTAAAAGCACACTGTCCTGTAGGGCCAAAACGAGAGCCACACGCGGCAGAAGAGGCCTGATGAAGCTCACCAAGAGGAAGTTCACCAACACCTGGCGAGACGGAAGGGGAAGGAGCCGAGAATAGAGAGTTGGCTACTCCTGTTTCTGAACGCACGTCGCCTTCCCCCATCCATGTACTTCTCAGTACGATATTGCATGGGTCAATTTTTGACGGCGGACCCCATCTCCTCTGAATCAGCACCTCCAAGCATGGCCGAACCCTACATCGCAACTATCGACACCTCAGCTCTGACCTCGTCAATGGCCTCCTCTTCGCCACCCGCTATATCGAGTTTGGGTGCAACACCTGCAGCCTTGCTGGCCACATTCAACGCCTCGCTGTTCAGCGTGACCTATATCAATACGCCTCCCTACGCTAAGTGCAACCAACGCATTTGAGCGTTCACGAGTGACATTGTTTCAGGTTCGTCTTCCCTCATCTCTCGTTCTGCATCCTTGCTCTTCGGTGGGGCCTCGCTAATGCTCTCCTCCCTCAGGTGGGATGAACCAAACTCAAATCGCTCTTCCGAGCCCAAAACACCAATATCTTGACTTCCCAATTCACTTGGTCCGATATCTTTGATGATCGGTACGAATTGGCTGGTTTTGCGGCGAATTGAAGAGTATGCTCGTTTCCTCCTCACTGTGTCCCTCCAGTCTACATCCACGACGAATGATGAACGGCTCCAGCACAACGCGATAGGAGGTCAAAGACTGTCTCCCGGCTATCATGCGTTGCACTCGAGCCTCTCAAAGACGGCAATGCTAACTATAGATCGCAGTCCCGTGGGATACTACTTCATGAACCATCTTTGCAACATCGAGGAAAGAATTCGAGATGGAGAGTGACGGAAAGGAGGCACTCATCGAGCGATTCAGCCAGCATGCACAGGGAAGAACGTCACGAGAAGGTACGTTTCGTCTCTTGCTCCTCCTCTCCTCTACCTTTACCTCCTCTCTTTGTTTCCTCCTCCCGACCTGTACCTCACCAACTGCTGATGCCTTTGGGGTCGCTCTTGTAGGAGGATTACTTCATGCATCCATCCCGTCGCGACTGCGAATCAACTGGTGATGACTGACGAAATTAACAAGATTGGAAGGGCTCATAACGGAGATCTTGTGAGTGCTCTTCTCGATTTATTGAAACAGAGGAGAACGGTAGTTTCTTGGATCTCTAGTGCGCATCTTCTCGTGCGAAGCCCCGTCGTTTGGCTCAGCGTCTGCTTCTCGACATTTTATTGCCTTGCCGCTACTGATTCCCCTCCCCCAGTCAGTGTCATTGTTCATACCGATTTGCCGTTCCCGCCTTGGTCTCATTGTTGACCTCTCCCGCGTACTATCTGTTTGCTCAACCAATCACCTTGATACCATCCTTCCCTGCGAAAAAATGTACTGTCCAACAAATGCATTGTGTAGCACGCTCATTATCAATACCAGGGTCAGCGTCTCTGAAGCCCTGCAGGAATATGTTGGTGCTGCGCTGTGCCAAGAAGCGCACTCAAACAACCTTTGCCAGCGAAGCAATCCTATACTATCCAGCTCTAAAAGAGTTGCCCTAAGTGTTCAAGGCAGGAAATATGTTTTGGCGAGGCTCAAGACGTTCTCCTCCACACGTGCCCTATTCGTTTACTGGTATGATGCAGTATACCGTTTTAGCTGAGAAATATTCAGCATGTCTTGTCAAGCTCCATTGATTCATGGGCCTGAAGAACGATCCTTTCTGTTCTCCGCGCTAGCGTAAATGAAATTTCATATCGCGGTGAATGTTAAGACTTATAGCGAGTTACAGTCGCAGCGTCTTAGAGTTGATGCAAATGACAAGTCAAGTACGTCACGTGTCTGACGAGTAGTTGTGCACGGGATTAGTGATTGGTGTCTCGTGACTGGTTGTGTCGAAGACGAGAGTCGTGTGAGAGGGAAACTCGTGTAAGACAGTGTGAAGGTCGATACAACGAGGTATGAGGGTTAATGTTCGTTGAGGAGTGTTAGATCTGGTGCTTCCAGATGTAGTTGGTTAAGTTGGTAGATCTGAGCGTCTCAGATGTAGTGGAGTAAGAGAAGATGTGAATCGGTGAGATTCGAATTGGTAGATTGTAGTGTTAATACAGTAGAACCAAGTAAGGAATAGCTATCTAGATATGTAGAGTATATATAGTAAGAGGTGCGTGGCAGAGGTGAGGCGTAAGCCTCAAGGATGACATGTGTATCAAGGTGTGTAAGCAGCAAGGCGTAGTCCGCAGCAGTCAAATGATGATGGGAATGAAATGAAAAAGATAGGAATGAAGAGAAATGAAAAAGGTAAGGTAAACATGTGCTAATGATGTAATGTATGATGTCATAGGTGATGTAATAAGTCATAAGGTCATAACAGTGAATTAAATACATAATAGACAGGACTACAGGTCTTCAAGAGCAATACTATCCTACACAACAGGATGAAATCTATGGAGCGATTTATTCTATTTTAAAGATGTTATACAATCAGCATTGACGCTAGGCGGTGGCTTCCGAATCCGATTCGAATAGGGTGGTTGGTGGAAAGATGCAACGGTCAGGTTTAGCTTGACCGTAGTGATCACCACGGGTAAACCCCGGGTGTCGAGACCTCAACCCGTACCCGCACCGTGACTGAAACCCGCACCAAGGCTGGGGTAGGGTTGGCAGGTGGGTTATGCGGGTACGGGTCACAAACCCAGGGTTCACAGGTATGGTTACGGTTTCAGGCCAAATGCCAGTCACGGATACATACAACACAATCTAGTCTATGGTAATGATATCCCAACCATCTGCAAAGTCTACCTCTTCATCCCCATCCACTACTTCATTAGTACGAGCAACATACATAATATCCTTGTCCTTCAAGACCTTCGAGACACTCCAGTAGTTCAAACACATCAAGATACGGGTGGTAGGAGGAGAGAGTCGGTTGCGAAGATGGGAAATAAGGATGCGTGCACGGCTAAAAACGCGCTCAACATCAACAGACGTGGCTAATAACAACCCATGAGCATGCAGGAATGCATAAGAAAATAGGTGGATCGTACCAGGGATAGATAGATAGTCAAGGGCCATACGGGACAGGCGTGGATAAAGAACCTTTCGAGCAGTCCACCAAGCAAGGCCATCTGTCACACCAGGCTCAACATCAGCCGCCAAGTAGCGATCCAACTCATCACGAGAGTCCTGTTGTGAAACTGATGGAGCCAAGCTGGGAAGAGTGTCGAAGATGTTGCGTTCAGAGTTAGCATGCATGCGGGGCTCCTGAAGAAGTTCAAATCTTTGGTAAAGTTCACGCACAAGAGACAAGGCAAATAAACTTACATCAACCTCTTCCACATCCGAATCATTCCCAGAGACCTCAAGGTGAGCATAAGAGCGGTCGAATTCCTCTCGCAAAATGGTCTGAGCAGTCTTGATCCACTCGGGCTCCCACCTTTGGTCCTTGAAGTACTGGAGCTTGAACTTTGGGTGCAGCACTGGGAATAGACAGGTTAGCAACAGCCTTGCAGGAACACAGATTACATACTCATGGCCATGCGGTATGTCTCAGAGTCATCTGTCTTCTTGTAGTAACGATTGAGTGTTCGCTTTGAGAGCGAGATGGCAGCAGCGAGGCAAGGGGCGAGGGTGGTGTTGTTGACGGAATGGTTGGTCAAAACATCGTCAATATGATCCATGGCGGGAATGACAGCTGGCAAGTTGGGAGTTCCTCGAGAGAAGAAGGTTGTCGCATGCTTGTAGATCTAGCAAACAGGGATTAGTATATGTCGGACACTTGCAAGGCAAAGAAAGTGAACATACTCGAAGCACCTCAGTCAGTTGACTCATGATACGCCACTCTTCGTCGTTCAGATGGAAGCGTTGAAGGCCGATGTCAGGGTTGCTGGTCATGGAGTCAATGGCGGAGCGGTAGGCGAGGGCAAAGACGAGCATGTCGTATGTAGAATTCCAACGTGTGGTGACATCACGGGGCATGGTCTTCTCGTTGAGCATGAGGGTCACAAGGGTTGAGAACCATTTGGGGAGCAGGAGAGTTGTCGAGTTCAGAATAGCATAGGCAAATTTACGAAGCTTAAATATCACATCAGTATCATTCAACAGAGAGGATGGAGTAAATTAACGCACCTTGAGAATGGCAAGGCGAACAGGCCGAACACTCTCATCGAGTTCATCACGCTCTGCCCGAGACAACAGCTCTCGTTCATCAATCCAACCCTCCGTGAAGTCTTCAGCCGGGTCGTCGATAGGAAGGCCAGCAGTTGTTGTTGCATCGATGGCGGCATTTGTCGCAGTGCTTGCATGTTGACGTAGATGTTGGATCAGGGTCTCGGCATCCTCAAGCTCGATGTTCTCGGCCAGGTCGTGCAAGGCTTGGTGGGCCTCGTCAAGAGTTTCGCCAGGTGCCTTCTTTTTGGGGGGGTCGAAAATGCGGATGGTCGACTTGGCAACGAGGTTGATGATGTGGAGGAAGCAGCGGGTGAGGTTCGCCTCGCCTGGGAAGGCTTCGAGCAGCCCAGCAAGCGACGAGATCATTGAGTCATTGTTTGAAGCATTATCGCATGTCACACCGAGAATCTGGCAGGGCATGAGCACGAACCTAGCAATGCCAACACAAAGACATACCTTGTCCTGGATTCCGAAATCACGCAGAACAGCCTCGAAAGCTATAGCAAGGTTGACGCCAGTATGAGACTTAGGTAACTCGACGAAGTCGAGCAGCAGTGAGATTGGGACACCATCCTGCTCAAAGTGGACCGTGAACGCAACGTACGACTTGTGGTTTGGAGATGACCACGAGTCAGTGGCAAAATGGAGAGAGCCAGGATGATCCTAACGGACAGTCAGCCATGTTCAGCGAGAGATCAAGCGAGGCTTACCTGAAGCAGTTTGGCGATGCGGTTCCGCACACGCATAAAAACCAATTTCGAATCACGGATGACAGTCGAGGGTGAGGGAATCCAATAATGGGGACGGCCAGTCTTCATCAGGCTATTGAAGCCTCGGTCCTTGACGATTTCGAACGGGCGCATTGACTCGGCAACCCAACGAACAACCTCAACACTGTGAAACATTGAGCAAGCGTGCCAGATAATACATTTGAATAGCCATACCGAGTTTCATCTCGTGTGTGAGGCTTCGTCGAGTAGGTGACGGCCCCCTTGCCTTTCCTCCCAAACGCCATAACAATCGACTCCTCCGTGATCACGCCACCCTTCGATGTGGCAAGGGTTCGAATGGCAGCTGCATCGGCCGCTGCCTTTGAATGTTCAAGCGCAACGTCACCCCAGCATTTCTTGACGTGTGTCCGAAGATTCCCAGTCGAGTTTGCATCAGCGGTGTCCTGGTAGCGACGAACAGTTCCTGGATGACTTGCCACACGCCCAATGCAGCGAGGGTTGGCACACGTGAACACGTGGCACTCGCGGACGCTGAAGAACTCGAGGGTGGGGGTACTGGTGAAGAATCCGTAGATAGGGGAAGTCCATTTTAACTTGAGGCGGTCTGCAGGAGGTCAGCCAACATATTTGACAGAGAGAACCAAGACGTACCAAACCGCGCCTGCGCTTTTGCCCTTCGTTGCTCAGGGGTCTCATCCTCGCCGTCACTAAGGATCTCGACCACCTCACGGGGAGCTGGTACCGTGGCTTGAAGAGTGGCGTTGTTGTTGGTGTCGAGAACAGGACCATTGAATGAGCCATCGGGCTCATGGAGGTCCTCGACAGAGACAGGAGGTGACAACAAGTGGGGTGGAGGAGAGGAAGAAGCAGGAGGTGCGGCAGACGTGGAAGCTTTGGGTTTACCACGGGTAGATTCGGTTCCGCGGGCCTTGGACTTCGGGACAGGTTTTGGCTTCTTGTGGGAAGGCTCGCCGGCATTGGCGGTGGTACTGGGCTTCTTTCGAACCGATTTGATAAAGGTTGAAATAGGCGCCTGGAGCTTCCGTACTGTGGTTTGGATTGCTCGACCAGTGCGGGTCGAAGATTTGGAGGGAGGATCGCCCTCCATGGCAAGGTGATAGAGGACAAAAAAAAGCCGTGCAAGGAAACGATGTGTTGACCGAATATTTAGAGTTAAAGTTCCGCCGGGGAGAGCCGGCATTCAGCAGTTTGAGCAGAGACAGAATGCAATGTGGGCGCTAAGTGCCTTCCCGTCGCCCGTTCGTGATGCGTAAGGCATCGTTAGAAAGTGTCGAGCGCTAGCTTCCCAACGCCGTTAAAATCAGCGCTAATGGATGATTTTCGAGCGAGATCGAGCCTGCGCAAGGTTGCAGCATCCGGCATTCAAACAATGCAATCGTTAAGTACCTTTCCGTTAGCCTTTCGAGACGTTTAAGGCGTCGCTGGAATTCTATGGGTGTCAGCTTTTGAATGACGCTAAAATCAGCGTTATTGGACAAAATCTGAGCGAGATCGAGCCTTTGCAAGGCTGCGGCATCTGCGACTTTCACTTTTGGACCAAACCCGCACCCGCGGGCCCGGGTTTTTGATGGGGTGCCCATACCGCAACCCGTACCCGACCCGCACTGGGGTAAACCCGCCAACCCGCGCGGTTTTCCCAACCCGTGGTGATCACTACTTGACCGCAATGCCTTGTCGGAGAGTGGGAAGCTGGGCTGCTGACTTGGGGGGGAAGATGGCGCTGAATGACGGGTAGCTGTATGAGGGTGTCTTCGGGGGCTTCGATAGGACCCATGCATTTCTTGGTGAGGGCAAGGGCTTCTGTGCACACCAATAGGTGCGCCATCAAAGGCGACGGAGTCGTTGCTGCTGTCCGAATCGCTGCTAGCCTGGGAGTTGGTTTTGAACGTCGATGTTGACTTACGTCGACCTGCGCGGTAGACCTTTGGGCAGAAAGTTCAATCCGGCTCAAAGTGCAGAATGCAGGAAGCTTACAAGACGCCCAACACCCTTCAGCGTGGACAATTCTAGCCGACGAGGAACATCGTTTGTGAAGTCTGTGAATTCAAACTCAAGTCGTCCGTTAGGATCCTCTTTGCCAACGAGTGCCTTGCGATCCTTGTAGTATTTGAAAGAGAATGCCTGTGCTGGATTCCGTCGGAGTAGAAGGCAAAGCGAAGTAACGCAGGACCATAGGGCCACAACTAGATCAACAGGAGTCATGGAGTTTATCTTGATAACAGGCTTGACGGGTCGAGGTCGATTATCGTGGCTCGAGCAGGGTTCGTATGTGGTCTTTTTAAGCATCCCTATGTCATTTACCCCGTGATTTCCAAAAGAAAGTGCAACTTCGTGTGTATGGTCGCCTGAGTTAGTTAGTGGGGAGGATCCACCGTGGCCCAAAGAGGAAGCATGATGAACCCGATATGTACGCACAGACAACGTTTGAATATGATCCTGAGAGAAACCACGAAAGGGCAGTGTTATGACGATATTTTCGGGATCAATGGCACGGATTGAGTATCGTAATTGCCATGCCATCTTGGAATTGCAGGGGTTCGCTGGTGCTCGCTTGACCACCAGCGTCCGAATCCACTCGATGGGATCAAATCAATCGTTATTCTCTCACAGGAAATAAAAAAAAAACTATGTGCTCAAGGGGCACAACAATACGCAAACGACTGTAAGGCCGATTCGATACTCTGAGCACCCCAGTTTCCTGTATTGCCTTACTTGGTGATTCTTATTCCAGTGTGTCTAGTTGCCCTCTTTTCTTGTTTCTTGTCAACACTCAGCTGAGCGGATACGTAATTTACAGACTACTTCTATTCCAGTTTCCTCAGCTCGATGGCCACAGTTTTTCCGAAGGAACGCCTTGACCTTGGTGCATGCTTACTGACCCTAACGCATAATAGAGACCTTGCGCAGAGCCACCAGGTGGCTCCTAAAGCCACCTGTGGCGGTGCGCAGTCACGCGCGTGGCCCCTATGTGTTAACTATGCGTGGCTCGCGGTGGCCTCTCATGGGCATTAGTTTGGGCACTGAGCATGGCGGAAACATGCGTGTGAGGATATAGTTATTCTCGATACATCGTATTTACTCTATGATAAACAAATCAAGGGCTATAGTCGGGCTAAGCAGACGCTACACGCATTGGGTCTGCGCAACGGCGCAGGTGGCTATTTGAGCCACCTGGTGGCTGTGCGCAAGGTCTCTAATGAAAGTTTTTGGCGGGGAGTCTGGTCATGCGTTTCCCATGCCCCGTCCGGACCCAGACCGTTTAAGCCTCTTTGATTGTGCGGCCCTAGTAAATTGTTTGATGCAGATCTTTTGGATTGGGGGAAATGAAAGTGGCAGGCGCGCCGCTCCCTTTGTCCCCGTTTTGTGTCCTCCGTCTTCGCTTCTCGTCGGCTAGCAAGTATGATTGTGCAGGGACTGCTTCGATTGCTGCACCCGATATCTAAGAAGAAAATTTCCTTGGATCAGTGGTCCCCGTTTTCATTTTTGCTTCTCGGGATCTCATTCTTCTGCGAGGAGCGTTCATATCTTATTCCAGTCCCAACATCACAGTTAACCTCTCCACGTGGTAATTTTCAACCGAAGTCCTGGGTTCATAGTCATCGTTCCCTCGTGTTTTCCACTTGCCTAGTAAAATCTTTGAGCTAATGTGAAATGACTCTGAGAACTTATTCCGCTTCGATTGTCGCCAGAACGTTGACAGCTGCCACTGAGATCCGTAAAGTCTGTAACAGGCGCCTATCGGTGAATGTCAGGCGCCCAGTGGCGGTGTCGGGGCAACGTGGTGGTGGCTGTGAGATCCAAGCTTTCAGCCCCGGCTTGCGACCGACATGCGTCCTTCCAGCCTCCTCACCTGTCGCATCCGTGTTAGGATCCCATTAAAACCTGTTGAAATCGATCGAAAAAGGACGGTTTCAATGGATGGGTTATGCTAATGTGAGTGAGCCATCTACATTTGCTCGAAAGCTCAGGATTAAATGGTATCATCGTTTAGGGCAAAGGTAGGTAGTGCAAGACGCTTCCAAGGAAGAGCAAGAAGCTGTCCATGATGCGATGAAAGACAAGGGAGCGACGTATGTTGAGATGGAAGGCGAGAAACCTTGGATTGGCAACTTGGGTAGGCACCTTCGATTCATACTTCGCATCTTCTGACGCGCCTCCCCGGTGCCTCAGCTTCGACGACGTTATCAGATCCTCTTCAACTGCTGCTTCTTCAGCCATCACCTTCCACGTCGAGCTTAGGCGCAACACCAGCGCCGTTGCTGACCGCGGTCAACGTCGCGTTGGTTAGGATCACCAACACATTCGAGGGTTCAAGAGTGGGACCGTATCGACTATTCAAGGTTCGTCTTCGCCCTTCTCTCCTTTCTTCTTTTTTCTCTCCCCTTCCCATCTTCAAACACTCGCCTTCGTCTTCACCTTTCTTAACCTTCAATCCTGTTCTTCTCTTGATTCTTCGTCCCTGAGCACACGCCAACTCTTTCGCGAGAAGTAAACTCTTCAGTTCGGTCTACAGTTACCAAGAGTCAAGCTAGTTAAAATCGGCGCTGACGCAATGCAATAGGTGCCTTGGAAGCAGTCCTCTGTCTTCCTCCGGCGCTCATCATAATCCAACGCGAACATGCGTTCAATCTCAGTCAGGACCTGGACTCCAACTTCAAGATTTCCACATGTTGTACGCCTCCTTCCCCTGTCGTTATCAGGTTTCTGAAAGGTGGTAAGGATAGCTCACAAGGTATACTGCTTCATCGAATAGCTGCGCAAGATCATGAAAGTGTGCGGGATGGAAGAAGAAATTCATTGAGCAGCGCAGGGAGTGTGAAGAGGGATGACTTTGCCGACCAGGTGCGCTCCCTCGTCTCGTCTCCCCTCCCCTTCTACTCCACCACATCTTCTCCCCCTACATCTGACCTTGCCCGAATGCTGACGCTTCGCGTCTCAGGGCGAAAGGGTGTTTGACGAAGAGCTTCAAGACTCCTCGATTGAACCAGGCCCATTCGAAGTAAACGCAACACCAAACTATCTGAACCAGATAAATTTACCTCCCTGGGGCCATCCACGATGCGGACCACTATGGGCTTTCTTTAGTCAAAGGTCGGGTTCTTGGTTCCTCGTGGTAAGTTACAGTACGCTCAGAGGAAGCGTGCAAGGCAGCATTTGCGAGCGGACCCAGATGGGTGGGTAAGACCAGTCTTGGGAGGTCAAGTACGACTTGCGTCGGAAGCAGATTTGCGAGGATTTGTATGCGCGGCTGGGGGAGCTGGCCCAGATCAAGGGACATCCCGGGACATGTGTCGTCCTTTTTTCGCTCTTTTTTGGTACCTTTCCTCGCCATGATTCCTTCCCGCGTCCCGCTCTTCGCATCCGTTTTTGTACTTTCAAGCCCACCCTTCTCATACTCTGCGCCCTCTTAATGGGAGCTCGAGTGTAAACTAACGGGTCCGATCCTCTAGTCCTGTTTCGGAAGAATAAATCCCATTCTCAAAGGCTTCGAAACGGAGAACCTGTCTATGCTGATTGACGAAATCAACAGGTGTGTCGGAGGACGTAACCAAGGTCCTGTAGCGTCCGACTCAGGATTTTGAATTCAGAACAGGATATGAGTTTCTTGGATCACGAGTGCGTACTCCATCTCCTCTCTATTTGTAGTCCTCTTGCGCACCTTGACTTGGAGTTTTCGTTGGCTTCGCCCTCAACTGTGCTTCATCCCTTCGTTGCTACTCATAAACTCCCTCTCACCCTCGAACTTGCGTTCTGAATCTCCAGAGACGTTTTAATTTCAATATCACATCTGAAACAATCAACCTTCTCATGAAGTTAGACAGAGGGTCGTACACCACCTCAAGGAGCACATCAAGAAGGTACTCGTCCTCTCCCGACGCTAGTGATCACCACGGGTAAACCCCGGGTGTCAAGACCTCAACCCGTACCCGCACCGTGGCCCAAACCCGCACCGAGACTGGGTTAGGGTTGAGAGGCGGGTTGGGCGGGTACGGGTCAAAACCCAGGGTCTATTACAGGTTTATTGAGACAACGCGCGCGCCTTTCGCAATGATTAAATATGAGTTGGAAAGGTATAGAAAGGAGCTACAACTTAACATGTTTAATGTTGCAATTGAGTCAGTACCGGGCGAGAAATGCTGGTGGGGGTGCCCAAGCTCAAACACAATTCCTGATCCACTACCTTTGTTGTTTGCTACGCCGGTGGGTGCGTTGAAACCACCTTAATCAGAGCTTTAAGACAATGTATTTATCTGTTAAACGCAAGCTAATTTGGGCCCGCCATGAGGCTATCAATGGTTGATGGCCTCCTCATAGTCCCTCAAACACAAAGTGCAATAGTACTCCAACCAGTCGCTCGATTGGGAAGCGGTTTTTTTGCATATCGTATAGGTGACCGATAGCTAATGTCTGATGTACCTTGCTTACATATTGAATAACAGATGCCTTCAGCACATGTGCCAGCTCACATCTTAGAGACAGGAATGTATTTAGGGCGCTAAACACCTTCCAGTTGACTATTGGCATCGTTTAAGGAGTCGTTCGAGAGCGTTGTGCGTCAGCCTTTGAGCGCCGGTAAAATCAGCGCTATTGAATAATATTTGAACAAGATTGAGTCTACACAAGTACTGGTAGGACTATCCCAACTTGAACGCAATTCCTGGGACACTACCTTGGCTGTTAACTACGTGGGTGGGCGCATTCGAACCGCATTAATCAGGGCGTCAAAACAGTGTATTTATATCCTAAACACACGCGGATCTGGGACCACCGCAACGTTATCAATGAATGGGGTCCTCCTCATAGTACCTCCAACTCGAGCTGCAATGGTGCTTCAACGGGTGGCTCATTTGTAAAGCGGTTTTTTTTGTTCAATTAAAGGCTAGCTACAGCTCTTAAGCGCCGGAATAACCAGCTGTAAAGTGTTGATCTTATCTTACGTAGATTAGATTCGACTCGCGACTCTCGCGACCCTCCGACTCGGACTCTCCTAGATATATTCTTATGAGGCTATGCGATACCTACAGGATTCGTCATTCTTTCGTCTTCACGACTCATACTGACTCATACATACATGTGACTGCTTACACTGCTCTATTATTAGTACACACAAATATGTATATAAGGACGCTGGTAGCTACCTCAATCTCTATCACTTTAACCTACCAGTTAAGCCTACAAGCTACTCGGTAAGACTCTACTCGCTAGTCGCAGTAGTGTTCTTCATAAAGAGCAAATTTTGAGCGAGATCGAGGCAGAGCAAGGTGGTAGCATCCGGTCCTTTCCATTTTGGGCAAACCCGCACCTGCGGGCCCGGTTTTTTGATGGGGTGCCCATTCAGCAACCCGTACCCGACCCGCACCGGGGTAAACCCGCCAACCCGCGCGGTTTTCCCAACCCGTAGTGATCACTACCCGACGCTTCTGTTCGTTCTAATCACTGAGTTATCCAGATTTGTGGCAAAGCCAGCTTGTGGATTTTCAATGACTGAGGCGAAGAGAAACACCCCGAGCCACTTGAGGTCGAGGAGGCGCAAGTCAAGTTCACAGTTGCTCCTCATTCCTAAACGCCTGACCAAATCACCAATCAATCGACGTGCGATCCCGGGACTGAGAAGAATGGCCCAGGACATCAAGGACCGCCGTCGATCGCAACGCTGGTCCTGCGATGCACCAGAAGAATCGTATGTTTGGCGGAATCTTCCAGACCGATGGTACTTTCCTTCAGGTTGAATCCCACGATGATTTTGACTGAGGGAATTACGATGATAGGTTGGAGACGAAGACTTCTCCTGATCCCTGATATTTCAACTGGTTGGGCAACGCAAGCAGAGCCGTCTTGTCCGCTGAAGCAATGGTATTCTCTTCTCGTCTCCTCCTGTTTCTTCTTCCTCTCTATTAGTTATTTCACCTCCTTCAAACAAAATACAAGGCAAAGGTATCCCCCAAACCACTGGTGAAGTCAATACTAAGGTCAGCAGTGAATTCGTACAAATCGTTTTATCTTCGATCAAGCCCATGCCTCGCATGAGGCCTCGGGAACGTCTCTCCCAGTGACGTTGTTCTCGCATCGATAAGATCTTGCCTCACCGTAACGGCCAAATAAGAGGATGATGGAAAAGATTCTCGCTGCCCACCACGACAGATCAGGTCACAGGTGAGAAGCAAACGTTACAGATCAGATTACGTCTTGCCGAGTGCTTATCATCTCCTCTGAACGCCGGTCAGTAATATGGAAACATCACACCTGCAGGCGCAAGTTGAAGGAACTGATTGCGGCCGGTCTGGCGGTTCTGCAGACTACTGATGTTCCTGGATAGTTTACCCAGTCCGTACAGAATACACATACTGCATAGCAGAATACAGAAGATACAGAACGGCCAGCTGTCCTGCGGGCTGAGGCATAAAATAAAACAAAGCATAAGAATGACGGTCAATAGCGATAACAAGTGGTAACCTGGTCATGGACATCAGGGTCGGGAGGAACATAGAGATGGCGTGGAAGGCGATGGATGGTGAGAGATGATTAGCTCAGATTGAGCTGCACCGCTTTTTGGTGGGCGACTCTTCGAAATGCTGGCTCAATGGAGACACCAATGCTCTGTTGTGTCTAGCAGTACGGGGGCGTCTTTGAGGGCTTCGCTGGGCACTCCGGATTCCCTCATCAATATTCACGTTGGGAGATGTGCTCTCTGGCATGTCGCCACCGGCACTCGGATCAGGGGCATTGCCAGATCGAAAGCCAGGATCGGACTCTTCGGCGATGGAAGCAATCGCTTGTCGACCCGTATGATAGCTCTATTGCAGGGCAAAATCAGTGAGAGACAGGCTTTGAGAACTTTGAAAGACATACAAGCCTTCCAACACCTTTCGAAGTTGTCACTTCTAACCGGCGATGTACATCGTGCGTGAAGTCCTTGAGTTCGAATTCAAGGCTTCCATCTGCACATCCTTCTTTGGTGACGGCTACGTCGGGAGCCTTGCAGTATTTGAAGTAAAAGGCTTGTGCTGGATTCCGGTAAAGCAAAAGCCAGAAAGAGGTGAGACAAGACCAAAGGACCACAAGCACATCAGCAGGAGTGAAATTCATGAATGAGAAGGCTAAGGCTGGTGAGAGGCGTAGAGGTGAGCGATTTAAGACTGGGATGTGATCAATACTTGAGCAACGGCTTTGTTTTATAGCTACACACCGCATGTCCTACAGGTGGCCTTTCTCATTCCTCGGCTGGTTCTGCACTTTTACGCTAGGGTTTGTGGTCCTGCACCCACTGCGTGGCAAATCCTATATTGAGTCCCAAATAGGCTGCAGGTGAGTGGTCATTAAAGCTTGCACCGGCCACAGAACGCCAAGCCGCTTTTTGTCGACAAAAAGACCACAGAGCGCCGGTCCGCTTTTTGTCCACAGAGTTTAATGACTACTCATGAACGCCGATCCGCTTTTTGTTGACAAAAAGCGGACCGGCGCTCTGTGGTCTTTTTGTCGACAAAAAGCGGCTTGGCGTTCTGTGGCCGGTGCAAGCTTTAATGACCACTCACCTGCAGCCTATTTGGGACTCAATATAGGATTTGCCACGCAGTGGGTGCAGGACCACAAACCCTAGCGTAAAAGTGCAGAACCAGCCGAGGAATGAGAAAGGCCACCTGTAGGACATGCGGTGTGTAGCTATAAAACAAAGCCGTTGCTCAAGTATTGATCACATCCCAGTCTTAAATCGCTCACCTCTACGCCTCTCACCAGCCTTAGCCTTCTCATTCATGAATTTCACTCCTGCTGATGTGCTTGTGGTCCTTTGGTCTTGTCTCACCTCTTTCTGGCTTTTGCTTTACCGGAATCCAGCACAAGCCTTTTACTTCAAATACTGCAAGGCTCCCGACGTAGCCGTCACCAAAGAAGGATGTGCAGATGGAAGCCTTGAATTCGAACTCAAGGACTTCACGCACGATGTACATCGCCGGTTAGAAGTGACAACTTCGAAAGGTGTTGGAAGGCTTGTATGTCTTTCAAAGTTCTCAACGCCTGTCTCTCACTGATTTTGCCCTGCAATAGAGCTATCATACGGGTCGACAAGTGATTGCTTCCATCGCCGAAGAGTCCGATCCTGGCTTTCGATCTGGCAATGTCCCTGATCCGAGTGCCGGTGGCGACATGTCAGAAAGCACATCTCCCAATGTGAATATTGATGAGGGAACCCGGAGTGCCCAGCGAAGCCCTCAAAGACGCCCTCGTACTGCTAGACACAATAGACCATTGGTGTCTCCATCAAGTCAGCAACTCGGAGAGTCGCCCAACGAGAACGGGGTCAGCTCAATCTGAGCAAATCATCTCTCATCATCCATCGCCTTCCACCCACGTTCCTTCCGACCCAGTTGTCACTTGTTATCGCTGCGGACTGTTGTTCTTGCGCTTTGGTTTATTTCATACTTATACCCGCCTGATGACTGGTCTTCCTGTATCTTCTATATTCTGCTATGCAGTATGTGCATTCTGGACGAGCTTTGGGAAATATCCAGGCACATCAATGGTCTGCAGAAACATCAAACTTGGCGCAACCTGTCTCTGTTTATTAGTCGGCGACAACGCGTTCATGGCTTAACGCTAGTATATCGTTCATCTTGAACCGGCTCAGAGGCGACGTCTCCGCAATAGATCGGCGTTCACAGGACACGATGAGCAGAGGCAAGACATAATAGAAATTTTACCAGATAGCGAAAGGATTAAGATCTGGAGCGTATCTTTGTGTATGCAGTTGTGCGACCTTTCAGTAGGTTGCCATGGTCGAAAGAAGGCTACGAACGCAACGAAGAAAAGGTCTCAGTATCTCTATTCTCCGACGAGGGCTCTGAAGTCACAGCAGGAGTTCCCCAACCCGAATCTTAAGCGCATCCTCAAACACCTCTTCCACTCTCAACCTACACAATCGAAATGATCTCGCAGACGCTATTGGCAGCGTTGGCTTCCACAATAGCTTCGGGTGCAGGGGCCCCTCTTGTAAGTGTGTCACTTTATCAGAAGATCGACTGCTTCAGAGGTGTTGCCGACATTCGTGAGGCATTCGTGAAGATCTAGGACGCAGGGTCGAGGCTAGAGAAGAAGTTTACCACGAGCAGTGATGAAGGGAAGACGCAAAGAACGCAGAATTGTGAAGTGAAGACGAAAGGGTGATGAAGCCTAGTTGAGGGCAATGCAAACGAGAATCCCAAAACAAAGCTTGCAACGCAATGACGAAAAAGGAGGAAAGAGATTGAGTATGTGCGAATGATTTAAGGCACTCGCATTGTGTTCTGGGTCCAACTTCTTGAGTCGAACACTTGCAGGCTCTCGGTTACGTCGTCTCCCACTCCTATCAATTTTGCCAATCAGCACAAACGGGTTCTACATCTCGACGCCTTTGAGAGAACGGGATTTATTCTTCCTGAGAGGGCAATAGAAGGATCGGTCCCGGTAGTTTACATTTGAGCTTCCGTTAAGAGCGCGAAGGGTATTAGGAGGATGGGATTGAAAGCGCGCAAACAGAGGCGAAGAGCGTGGTGCGGGAAGAAAGCGTGGCGAGGAAAGGTAATAACAAGAAGCGAAGAAAGGATGGACAGACGCACCCAAGACATATCCTCCGATATCCCTTGATGCGCGATGTTTGTATGACCTTCTACCTACAGATCTTTGCGTTTTGAGTCCAATCGTCATTCGTTGTACTTGGCCGGCTCCTGCCGGCCTCTCTTCCTTGAAGAAAGTATTGCCTAAACAGATGTAGCTGGACTCTTCGACAAGAACTACAAGCCCGTCAACGTCGCTGGTGTGGTGCCAATCATCCTTATCGGAGGCCCTCAAACGACTTTCTCTTCACATGAGGAAGTCAAGCATATGTAGACGCGATAACAAAACCAAGGAGAAAAGCTGTAGAGGGTGAGGTTGTATTTATACTGAAGGTGCTTTTGCCTCCGGACGCTGGTTATAGCCGTCATTATAGGCCATGCGTTTCACGCAACGGTACGGAAATTCCACCTTCACAGCCAACACTTTGACTTGAATTGATGTACTTGCCCTACTGGAACAAACACCTCTTCCACGCAAATCGGAGACAGGTGAACCAGTGGGCTGGAGTAGTCAGGGTGTGGTACGCTAGCCGGCACACGTTGTGTACACGAGTGCACAGAGCGCACCCCATCCTCTAGGCTTTCATTGGATGCACGTGGTAGAAGTGTTCCCACACCTTTGCCCTGCAACGCTTAGTTCTTCCAAAACGTTTGTTTCAACCCGGGTGTACCGACGATTCAAGGCACTTAGCTTGAGTAACTGGGAGAGAAACACCTAGAGTAGCGTGTTGGGTGCTAGGAGCAATGGTGACGAAAACCTCGCAAACAACATGCTCAAGAAGAGATTAATGTGTATGCTTCATGCAGGTGAGGCAGATACAATGAGGCCAAAGACATGATGCACACGTGTTTCTCGAAGAATGATAGGAGGCCAACTGCTGACCCAAGTAGACGAGTTTCATCACTTACAGCGCCTGTAACACAAACCTAATCCCGAGAACCCATATTTTGCGCCCCTTCCAGGTTGTTGTGGAGCAAAAAGACTGCTTTTGTCGTTGTCGGATGTTGTGCAAGTTGAACATCTGAAGCATGGGCTGTGGACTTCGCAAGGTGGCGAGAGCAATCATGACACGCAGCTTGAGTGGCGAGGAAGGCAGTACAGTACAACTCATGGGCACATTCACTACTGCGGCATTCGTCTATATCTTCCTTGCTTCATAATGAGTGAGTGGCAAATTGGGATCCCGATTCAAGGCTGAATTACGTGCCAATATGGGCTCGCCTGGTGATGTGAAGTTCCTTTCGATGGTGTTTCTATCAGTCTTCTGACAGCCATGAGCGTCAAGAAGAGAGCTGGATCCGCATCAAGCGCCCATAATGACGCTCAGTAAAAACGAAAGTCGAATGAAAGTCGCATGATCGGCAAATCAAGACCCTGTTTGCCTTTTTGTCGTTATTTTCGACTAGAATTTGCCTCCGAAGTCGAACGAAAGTCAAACAAATGTCAGCCACTAGCTCCGTGGTTGTATGACTAGTGTTTGCTTTATCTCCGCTTTTTGTATGACTTTTTTTATACCAATCGTGTGACTTCCCTCTGACGGTAAGTCAAATGGATAGTGTACGGAAGTCGAAAGCAAGTCGAATCACATGGTTTTCAAGTCGCACCCAAAGCAGATGAAGGTCGAATAACATCATATTAAAATTGAGGCAAGTCAAATACGATATGTACGTCTAATCGAAGCAAAGTCATCCGGCTCTCCCTGCTACCCATCCCACTACTCCTTCGAGCTCTTCTGCAACCAATGTCTGAATCAGCCTTGTCCAGTGCTTTCCAAATGCGCAACGTACCAGCTTCGCGACAGCCTCCTTGGTGGGAATACAGGATGAGTTCAGAATTACCTCAATGTAATCTGGTTATGACGATGATTCAGTACGCGAATTTGAAAGCCGAAATCCAAGGGATCACACTCACCTTTTTTCGTGGGTTTCTGGGGAAGCGAGGCCGGAATCTTGGAGTCAGAAATATACTTGATGAGCTTGGAAACAGTTAGGGTCTAGGTTCCAGTCAGATATGAGCAAATCATGAGTTCGAAGCAGGCATGGAAGAGCATACTTTCAGCGCAGCAGTGTCGGCGAGGGGACTGCTGGTGGATTGAGCCTGATTCCCCTTGGTAGATGTTGAGGCTTTGTTTACACGCTGCTTCGACATTTCCAACTGCTTCCCAGGATGGTGCAGCAGAGTCGAGATTGCCGTTTCTGGTAAACTGTTGATGGCCCCAGGATTGGTTGGTTTCGTCTTCATCAATGGAAGGGTCGTTGGGGTCAGCGCATTCGATACGAGCGACAAATGCATTAAAGGCGGGGCTCGAAGGTGTCAATGGGAAGTGGGGGGTCGCTTTCACCAGCCTGAGCAAGTTCTTCCAAACGATCAACAAGTGCGCTACCAAGACGAATCTGAGGGAAGTCGCTGGCCAACGCAATCCGAAGGTTGTCAACTGGGCTTGTGGTCAGGTTTAAGTACTGGATCACAGAGTAAAGCGACTCACACGACGGGCTGACAACAATGTTGGTTATATCAATCATACCTGCAAGCGAGGTGGCAGAGCCCAGGCCAGAGGTTAGTGCATTGCTGTCAAGCAAACCAAACACCTCGTGAGGCGTTTCAAAGGCTGTATCAGAACACGACTTCTTGGGCTCTGAGCCAGCTGCAGAGGAGTTGTATAGAGTTGATGACGGAGAACGAGGGCGCTTAGACGTAGGTTTGGGCTTGCTTAAGGTGTTGACGGTAGGAGTAGGTGCCGGTGGCTGCAATGAAGACGAATCTAATGGATCTTGCACTGTACTGTTTCCGACGCCCGAACCTTCTGCCGTGCTGGGACCATCTTGGGTTTTCGAGTTCGTGTCCGCTTCATCAACCTCTTCCGTGGAGGCTTCTGCATCCGAATCAGCAGCCCCGCTGCCCTTAGCATGTCCCTTTCCCTTCTCCTTCCCTCCATCCCTTCCGCTGCTTGACTTCGAGCTCTTATTACCAGCACCCCTAGCCCGAGAACGCTCAACCAATGAGAGCGAATGAAGGTGGGCAGAGATCATGTGCTCTGCCTTCCAATGTCCAGCACAGAGCTGGAGGATTTCATGCATCGTCTCCAGTTGGTGCACCACATTGTCCCAGGTGGCACGGTGGTATGATTTATACCATGTCATACAACGGGTCTCCGTCTTCTTGGAGGGACGGCCCGGCAGGGGTAGTTTGGTGCAGGGGAGTTGGTGGAGATGGGCATTGTAAAGGGCTCGCACATCCTCCTGAATGTGGTGGTACTTCGTGTCGTCAACCAGAGTTCCATCAACCTTTCGAAGCACCTTCTTTATGCAGGGACGCGACGAATTTCCATTGGCAAGCGAAGGCTGAACCTGAGGGTCATGGGCACAGTCCTTGATATGCCAGAGCACCTCAGGAACAAGGTGGTCAGGGCGCTCTGCTGTCCGAACTTCGTGTTGTAACGGCCTTGGGGAGGGAACTTGAGAGACCGAGTCGCCTGGAGCAAGGGAGCCAGAACGCGAAAAGGCTGATGCATTTGATGTGCTTCGGCTCCCTGGCGTTCCTGAACGGCTGAAAATGAAAGGCATTAGCATTTCGAGAATACTTTAAACAACGAAATAAAGCACCCTTACCTGAGATAGGCATTAGCATATGGGTGGCTTCTTCCTTGCTTTCCTTGCAGCTCTGCGTTTGTTGCAGTCAAAAGGTGGATAGTGTTGCTGTTGGTAGCGAGTGTTTGTGTTGCCTCAAGAAACCGGTCATAGAGGTCCTTCACTTCCTGGTTGCAAAGCATGATCTCCTGAAGAGACAGCTTCGAGATGTCGACAGGCTGAGTGCTAGGTGCACCAGAAGTGCTCGAAGGAGGATGTTGGTTGGATAGGGAAGATAAGAGAGGCAAGGGGGAGTGAGGGCGAGGCAGTAGTTGACGCCGTGGTTGAGCATCCACAAATTGAAGGGGCTGAAACGGCTGGACAATTTGGTGAGACTGAAGAGGCTGAGTCTGACACGTCGGGCTCATTGAATAGGCATTGTCGTCATCAAGGTATAGACCAGATGCATTTCTGTCACAGTTGTTGCCAAAGTATGGCTCACTGCCAGGCTGAAGGCCAAATGTACGGTTGTTATCTGCGCTAGACATTGCACTGAGCTCAAGTTGGAGAGAACAACCAGAGCGCCTGAACACGCTCTGCTAGCACACTTTCCCACATTCCGGGATTAGGGGTATTTCCCGATTTAGAGCGCTGGAGCATGGTTGTAATAATCTGGCCTGGTGTTCCTACCTTCTTGCACACCCACGTCCCTAATGGGCAAGGCAATATGCTACTGCAGCCAATGTCGGCCACCAAAGGGGACAGAAAGATCCACCCGAACAATTCAAACCCATCTTACAGAAGATCTGAACCGGCTTGCGACCACCGAGGCGTTAATCAAGCGGCATGGTGGTGCGAGCACAGAGCTGGACCATAGCTATGCCCATTTTCTCCGTGAATGTACCAGTAAAACACAGGCTTCCCTGTCTGCTGCAAAGGATCTCGAAAGCATCACTCCTTCTGGTATGTTTCGGTATTGAATTGGCAGATTTGCAATGCACCGATCAAACACTTTGAAACTAGATCCTACGCCGAATATACCAGACAAATTTCATGTTCCATTTGAGCCAGTAGACCCTCATCATCAAAATGACATTGGCGAAGATGATCCTCTCATTGATCTTCCGGAAATCCGTAGTTTTGTGGGCGAGAACGAGCTTGATGATGATAACGGTGCTGAGGACAAAGACTCTGAGGATGAAGGAGATAAAGGGCCGACATCCTCTGGAACCACAGCATCCTCAAATAATACCCCATCGTTCTTCAGCCGACCCCTTTGCGCCGATGCTATAGCCGCTAGCCTATTGAATGGCTATGTACTCCCCCCCGAAAGCCCACCAACTCCCCCTTCATTCTCAAGGCTGAGCAAAGCACAGCAGCTAAGCCTTCGGCATTACATTGCTTGGAGATCATCAAACGGAACCGTCCGGGCTTATAATGAGCATCGGAAAGTGCTTCAAGGTGCAACTGGGATCGAGATCCTCTCCCTGTACCTTGTCCGAAAACTGGCAGCAAACATTACAGAGCTATCAGTCCGGTCAATCGATATGTGCCCAAATAGCTGCATTGCATACACTGGCGAATATTCAGAGTTGACCAATTGCCCCTACTGAGCACCAAAGGCAAAGGATCCGTGTGGCGCACCTCGCTATATCCCACTCCGAAGTGGAAGGCAAAAGCCAGCAGCCCAGTTCAAGGTTCTACCGCTTGGAGCTACAATCAAGGCAATGTTTGCGAACCAGGAGTCTTCCAGGCTACTCCGACATCGCGATACCTGCCTGAAAAGTGTCCTTCGCCTGGTTGGTCAGGCCAAAGCCATGGGCGATCAGGCTGTCGGAGATTGCAAACAGTACTCTGATTTCGCAGACGGTGCAGTTCATCGACTCCACCAGGAGATGGGTCTGTTCACCGATCCAAGAGATGTCGCATTCGCTTTATCAAGCGATGGGGCTCAGCTCACAATGAAGAAACAATCAAACACCTGGATCCTCATTATCATTCTCCTCAACCTCCCTCCCGAGCTTCGTTGTCAGTCCCGGCATATCATTGTGAATTTTGCGACTCCAGGGCCAAATTCACCTGGTGATATTGAGTCGTTCATGCGGCCTCTCTTTGAGGAGCTTGCCATACTGGGAACAGGTGTTTGGATCTGGGATGCAATTGAGTCGTCGTATTTCATCTTCCGTGCCCACGTTGTCATGGTACTTGGCGATATGTTGGGTTCAGCAAAAATGAATGGGATGTCGGGCCATTCTGCAATTTTTGGAGATCGATTCTCAATGGTCCAAGCAGCAAAGGCAAGCCTCAAATCCGGTACAAAGGCCCAATACTATCCATTATCCCCTCCCGAAAGTGCAAAGTATAATCCCAAGCGCCCAACATATGATCTCGCAAACCTGCCTCGAAGAAATCAAATCACTTACTGGGAGACACTGAACAAGCTCTCGGCACCAGGTCTCAGCAAAGCCCAGCAGGCATTGATATCAAAAACAACAGGAGTAGCACACATCCCCCTCTGCATTGCAAGCCTGGCATTCCTTCACCCTTCATTCTTTCCCCTGGATCCCTTCCACCTATTCTACGAGAACTGCATGCCATTCTTGTGGGATCTTTGGATTGGTAGCGACTCAAAAGACCCTATCCACATCCCATCTGCAAAGATTCAAGCATTTGGCGAGCTTGTATCTTCTGCATTCAAGACACTCCCCCCCAGCTTTTGTGGACCTATTCGAAATACCGACCTCAAACGACAAAGCCAATACAAGGCATACGAATGGATGGCCCTTCTCCATTGGTACATCCTTCCAATTGGTCTTGAGCTCGAGTTCAGCCTCTCAATCCTTCGAAACTTCTCTTACTTCGCAGAGGCTGTTGATATCGCGATGAAGATCGGTGCACATTCAAAAGCAAGCCTTACATCCTTGCAGGAGACAATCAATACATTCCTCGAAGACTACGAGTTCCTCTATGTTGGGAATACGCCAGAGAAGGTGACTCAATCTCGTCTGTGTATCTTCCAACTAGTCCATGTCCCCCACCACATCCTCTGGTATGGATCGATTCGCAATAGCTCGCAGGCCACAGTCGAGTGCGAAATTGGAGTTGCAGAGCATCAAATCCATTCGAAGCGAGATGTATTTGAAAATCTCATGAGCATAATCATTGAGAAGGAGATGCTTCACATACTCCAGCTCTACCATCCCAACCTATCACCTGGTTCGAAGTCAAGGACCCACGAAGATGAAGATGAAGACGCTGCACGAGCTGGCTTGGAAGTACAACTTTCAGACACTCAACGTAAATTTACTAGTGAAGTAGCCATTCGGCAGATCAACTGGCCTCATCTGGAAAAGCATATTTCTGCCATCGAACGATGTCTTCAGCACCTTGATCCAAACTACTCTTCGGATCACAAAGATATCCAACGGTTTGGGAAGCTTAGGCTTGGAACACCGAAGCAGACGTTGAGGAGCCAACTCAGTGAAGTTCATCAGCGAGATGGGTACAACCAGACACGCTGTTATCGTTGGTTTGAGGTGAGCATCTATTCTATGTGCTCATCTGTGATATTCTTTTCACTGAATCACTTCTAGGCAACCACTTCCATCCTTCGCCCTGAGACTGCAGGACATAGATTTGCAGAGGCTCTTGCATTCTATTCGGTAAATAACGGATACAAAACTCATCAGGTTGTTGTCTACATGCCTCTCTTGAAGCTGGAGACTCCTCTCAAGACTGTGATACGAGGGTGCTGGCCTCCAAGTAGTACGTTGCCACTCTTTGCTATGGAGGTTTTGGCAATACAGCACATTATTGGTATCTGGGAGGCGCCGAAGTCCTCTTGGGTTTATGTGCTAAGGAAGCATCCTGGACTGGACTTGTTGGACCCACCCCAGTGCGGGCTATCAAGTGCGATTGAGGAGGAAATGGATGATGATGACGAACTGGAACATTGAAACTAGCTCACTGTATCTGTCAAATGGTCCTGTACACTCGATTTTATTTGATATTATAACTCAATAGCACCTCCTCTAAGTGTATGTTACTTTAAAATTTCTTACGAGCTCAGCAATCGAGCCTCAATTCTTCTTCTAACCAACAAGGGAAGGACTTCGGTGCTTGCGAGGCAACGTGGGAAAGTTTCTCCAGGCGGCGCGCCTTGTCGGTATTTGTATTCCATTCGACCGACATTCGACTTTAACCTGTCCAAAGTTCGACTAATTTTGAAGAGAGATCAAAAAGCCATTGGTTCCGAGCTCGTTTGACTTAACCTTGACCTTCCTTCGACTTTAGTCTGACCCGGTCGAAATTTTTCGAAAAACTCTGACTTTCCTTTTTACTGAGAATGACGACAGACGCCCGTAACCGGAAATCCCGGCCCTGTCAGCGCAGTCGACAAGGTGATGGTTTCCAACTGACGCGCTTCAACATTTCCCCTGACCATCCATCTCATGGCTTGATACTGACATCATTGTTCAACATGTGTTCTTCTGGACTCTTGCGCAGTGGCCCAATCTCACCTACCGCATTTGTATTAGCATCACCACGACGTTGAGCCTATTTAATAATCATAGGTTTCAACGAATGGAGCCTTCCCTGCGTACCATGCATTCGCCCGAAGGTTCAGCGGTCAATTATATTATCTATGAAGTCTACGTCTCGGAAGAAAGCTCTAAACAGACCAAGGAACTGGTATGTCGAGACTAGACTGGAAAGTTGGCTCCGTCTCCTTTGACACCAGTGTTTGAATGTACTCAAATCCTAAACCACACCATCCGACGCAGCTCCCGACGCCCAAGCTTCCTTCTCTTCGCCTTCATCAGGGCCATCTTCATCTTCGCTAGCTGCTTCAACGACACCACCCTCGACTTCAACGGTCAACTTCAATCTCAGGTGCAACAGCCACGTACGCGTCGTTCCTGCCAGCTGTGTTTCCTTGGTTCGATTCACCAACCTCGCAATGTTAACCTACGCCAAAGATAATCAACGCGTTCAGGGATTTACAGGTGAGATTATATCGGTTTTCACAGTTCGTTCCGGTCTTTTCATCCCATCTCTCATAGCATCCCAACTCCTTCCCCGTGCCCATTGTCCTCGTTTACCCCTGTAACCTACGCAAATGACAGCTCACTGATACTCACGTACAGGACATCGCTCAACTGAGCCCCCTCTTCCGGAACCAAAGCGCCAATTTCTCGATCAGCCAAGTCACCTTGTCCAACATCTCTGATGAATCGGACCAGTTGGCTAATTTCGCAGCAGCCGTGAGCAGTAGGGAGCTTGGGGAGTTGCAAGGCACGTTTGTCTCTCTCGTTCTTCCTTTATCCCAGTCTCGTCGCTCGTTCCCCCTACCTTCGCCCCTCTCATCCCTTCATCTTCTCGCTCAAGAAAGAGTTTTGACGGCCATAAAGCTGAGCCGAGAACGGTGATCCAAACGCAACGCGATAGGCCTTCCGGAAGGCATGGCGTCCGTCCCCGAGAAGAGGAGGCGGTCTAATCGTGTAACTTGAGAGGTTCGAAGAGGCGTTGGAAGAGGTGTTCGGGATTCGAGCGGCGATGTTCGTCGCTGGGTTCTCAATTCTCCTTTTTCTGCGTCTTTGCCCTCTAGAAAGGTGGAGGGCTGTTTGCAACACTATCACCTGTATATCCCCTTTGCTTTCAACGATCGCGGCTGGTTGCAAGGCTTTGTATTTACTTGAATAGTGACTTTCGCTCTGAATACCAATCCCCTTGTCGTTAGCTATACTCATATTTCGCATCTGATGTATCATTTCTTGTTGACAAGACTCAGTAACGTTGATGTATGTGAAATCTAACCTCAACGCCAGTGCAATATCAAGTCTGAATCTCAATACGTTTCTTGCCGAATACTACATCCAAGTAACGTCGTGTATGCCTACTTTCCAGCTCATTACAGGGAAAAGAGGAAGATGGCCGGGTTAGTGGAACAGGAACAGTACTCGAAGGCACATGAGGATAAGGATACTATGCAACGTCGGATCGGGTTGATAAGCGTTGGAAGGAAGCAGGAATATGGTGATGAATGCCGGTGAATGTTTGGCTCAGACTGACCTGAGCCCCTTCTCAGAGTTAAGACACCGACTTTTTGGCCCAAGCGAGAGGGTAACTACATTACGCCTAGCGGCTTTGAGCGGCTTAAGATGGGTCCCATATATTCCTGAATTAGATGTGCTCTCCTGCACGTCAGAAACGCCACGGGAGACGAACGGATTCTCAGAGATTTTGAATTGGATATTCTTATTCATGAGTTATTACACGAGAATGCGAGATCAACTCAAGTAACATACCGGAAACTCCGTATGCCGCTCCTGCTTCAGCGATGACGGCCGCCATATCCTTTTTCGCCCAAGTTTGTCTCCCAGGTGCCAAGTAAAACCCTTTAACTGAATGCGACACTTAATCATATCTTATTTCAAACCCTACCAGAAGGAAGACTCGCAAGGTCTAGATCTGCATTAGGCGCCCATACGAATGACAGACACCCGAAACCCGATATAACAGATCCCGTGAGAGGAATAAACGAGGCGGTGGCTGTACGATCTCAAGGCCTCCCATGGCTCCTCTTCTTGCCATTTGAAAATTTCACCAACGCTCAAGCTTCTAGACTCGTGTGCGACTCCTTGCTCACCGGCGGCATCCGTGCTAGTAAGGATCACACTACAACATCGAAATGGATTAATGATCAAATACTTCAATGGCCGCATCTTGCTTGCGTGAGTCGTCTACATTCGCTCGAAGGTCCAGTGTTCAGTGATACCACCGTCTAGAGGCGACGAGAGGCACCCGGCGTGAAAGAAGCCTCTAAGAAGTCCAAAGAGCGGTCGACGAGGCGCTGGCACAAAGATAAGGATTCCAGGAAGCGGAGACTGAGCAGTTTACTACTCCTGTTTCTCAATGTAAGTCTCCCTCTACTTATGCTTCTATCATGACTTATCCTTCTACATCCCGTCCCCTCCTCCGAATCAGCGTCTGCAGGCACGCTCGAACCGTACACGGGCCTCCCGATGCATTCCAAGTTCCCAACGCCTCGGTTTCGACCATCTTCACTAGCTGCTTCCTCGAGGATCCCTGAAAGTTCAGGCGCAACGTCAGGTGCAACGCCCACATTCCTTTTAGATTGCTATCAACGCTTCCGCGTGCGAAGGAGCTCGTTCATGAGTGGGATCTTGTCACGGAGAGCCACGAATGATAGTAGCGCAACGCAATGGGGGTATTGGAAGCCGTCGAGATCGAAGGCTGTCTTCGTAGAGCGTTCGTCGTACCCACAAAGGAGCATATCTGTGCCAAACATTCGTCCTAGAGCTCAGCCGGGAGTAGACTCTATGGACCAAGGTCGCCAAGCCCCCGAGGTACGCCTCCTTCCCCTCTTGCTTGTACTCAAGCCTCTGAAACACGATAATGCTCATGATATGTCCCAAGGCTTGGGAATACTACTTCGCCGACCAGCTGCATGACATCGAGAAAGGATTCACGGTAGACAGTGACCGAAAGGAGGACCTTATCGAGCAATTCATACAGCATACAATGCGAAGAACTCCCCGAGAAGGTAGGCTTCGCCTTTATTTCTATCTGTCTCCCAAATCTGACCTCACCCGAATGCTGACATCTTTTAGGTCGCTCTGCCATGAAAGTTGATTTCATCCATCAATCCGCAATTGGAAGGGATAGTGCGGACCCTAGGAATGCGCTTCTCGATTTGTTGGAGCCGGAGCAAAATGGCAGCTTCTTGGAGCACTAGTGCGTATCTTCCCTCGTCTTCTCATTCGTCCATCTCCTTCGCCATCTTTTTGTTGTGCTTCTCTCTGTTCAACCTTCTCTTTCCTTCTCTTTCCTCCGGTAATTTCTTTCCTTTCGTTGTCGTTGGTGCTCATGATAGCCTCCCGTTCCAGCCTGGATCCTCCTATGGTGGGCATCTCCATGCCCCCTGTCCCGGACGGAATGGACTATCAGCTAGCGCATCAAGCGGGACACTCGCTATTCCCTACAGCGTCAGCGTCGCAGAGAACCCAAATGACTACGTTGGTCCTGCATTGCATCACGGATCGTATGTTTATTGGTTCGCACGACTGATGGCACGTTCCTTCCAGTTGGCTCTGGCGAAGCGGCTGACTTACGAAACGTTCATAAGCTCGAAGGGTCGTCTTGTTCCCTCTCGGTGTCTCAAATGGTCTCGTATACCTGGCGCTCTTATGCCCATTAAAACAATGTTGCGCTTTCCTCCCCTCAATCTCGAATCTTCGTCGCTCTTACTCACTTGCAGAGCATGCCAGGCGAAGGCTCCCTCCACCTCGCCATTAAACTCGTTGAAGTCATCCGTGAGTCAACTCAATTCGCTTTGTCTTGGGTCAAAGGCCACGCCTACCAACTCGGCTTTACTTCCTCACCCAGCAACGTTTTCCTCGCTGACCGACATGTCCACGTGTACGTGCGCGGAGGTGCAGGAATCAAGGAAATTCCAAGCGCTCGCACCCCGGTGTTGGTCACTTTCGTCAGCCTGCTTAAGAGTGTCAGAGGGGACAGCGATATCGGGGCGCCTCCTCCCTTTCTTCTTGCGTTGACGATCACCGGTGGTGGATGTCTGTCTAGTCTCGCAACCAACAGCCTTCTCTCCGGCCCTCCTTTGGTGGGTTCAACGAAAACATCTTAGAGGCCGACCTTGCAGGGATCGAGACCATCGTTGCCCTCGAAGTTGTGTTTCCAGGCGTCAAAAAAGTTCGTTCCCAATAGCGTCAAGCAAGGCATTCTGATCATGTATAGAATGTTTAATAGGTAATGTGGGGGCTCAAGATTTGTGTGGGGGAGCTGGTTAACGAGTCAGAGGAGCCTTCCTTTGGAAGGTGAGGAGGCGGAGAGGTCTCCTTCATGACGTTCGTCTCTACGAGATCTGTCTGATACAATGAGTTGATACCTTTCTAATTATTCGTTACCAGAACGAACACGAAGCGTGTAAAAGGAGCATTGACGCTTCTCTGAAACCGGGCCACAACGCTGAAAGGGTGAGGAATCAGAATGGTATACATCTCGTGTACTTAAGCCTAGACCTAGGCCTTGAGCGGGTACCCCCTTTGTTAGTTATACAAGGGACCCTTGCGTGCGCCAAGAATTTAACGCTCGACTCCCACAGCTTAACGCAGGCCTTCCCATACAGGATAATGGAACTAAATCGTCGACGGTGCAACCAAAAAGGTTGAAATGGTAAGCGAGAAGACTGGAGGAAGATCGCACAATGATGAAACACGGCCAAAGGACGTGAAGATAAGATCAAAGAAAAGCGCCCTGAAACGATTCCTGCCGCAAAGAAAAGGCTGTTTAGCTAACTCTCGCTCAAACGACCTTTGTCACCAAAGCGATCCTGTAACAGCCAGCTCTAGAATAGATGAGCCAGGAAAATAAGTTCTGGCGAGGCTGACGACGTTCTCTTTCATACGATGCAGGATACCGTTTTGGCTGAGGAATATTTATTTCTGGTCGTTTCTTGATTCATGTGCCTGAGGATCGATCCTTGCTGTTCGCCGCGCTGGCGTAGATGAAGATTTGTATCATAGTAAATTGAATACCAAATGCACAGGAGGACAGGTCGTCCAGAGCAATAGTATAAAACACGATAGGAAGTGGTCAATCGCGCCGAGAGGTTGCGCACCCTCAAAGAAAAGGTCGCCATGTGGAAGCAGGGCGCGGAGGAATGCGATATCATCCTTATGTCCCCCGAGCAACTCCAAGAGCCTCAGTTTGGGCAGCTACTGAAGAGCATCACATTTGCATCTCGAGTCTGCTATCTCAGCGTCGATGTCTGGTACGCAGGCATCGCTCCGACACGAGACCTCTACGCGATCAAATCGATAGGGGCTGAATGCGCGAAGTAGGGATCCTCCATCAAGGGCAGCAGTCGAGCCTCGCTGTTGCGTGCAAGGTTGAGCGAGGAGACAGTATCGATTCAAACCTGAAAGCATATCAGCGGTTGGTTAGACTGATGAATATTATGCTCACCATGTACCCTGAGCGCTTCTCTCTCTCTGGCTGATCCTCCCCTCCCGCCATTGCCCAAAGCAAACGCAACGCCACCGGCGAATGCAATTCTGAATCTCGCCCAATCTTTGCAACTGTTGAGGCTCCGATATCAGCCCACTCGATCTTCTGACTTCCCTTCTTCCTCAACGCAGCGTGCAGACCGCCACTTGGTTCTACGGCTCTCTTGGATTTCTCGATAACCTTGTCTCGGGTGGTTTGGACGGCGAAGGATGTCATGGAAGGGCGAATTGATTGAATGATATATAAGGTCGATCGAGAGAGTACATTTTCTGGGCGCCATCGACTGTGCTTGTCCGTCCGTCAGGGCTCCTCACCCAGAGGTCAATGATCTCAATGGCATTGTTTGTCGTGCGTGCCTGGAGGAAACGGGAGACCATCTGCGCATGCTAGTTGGTGTGGCCTCCTCGCCTGGTACGGTCAGAGATGATGAACAAAAGGTCGCCGAGCGTCCAGCCAGAGTCGTCAACTGTTTGTTGGAATAACTCAAGACGCTCGTCGTCCGTTTAGGTTTGGGTTTGAGGCGGTTTGTCATAGCTGGCGGCCGTCGAGAGGTTGATGAAATAGAGGTTGGGCTCTGGAGATGATATGGGCTTGACGGAGGCTCCATTGTCGTCTTCTGCTTCTTCGAGGACGGAATTGCGGACGGAGGGCAGGGATGAAGCTGGAAGCCAGAAACATACCGGGTGGCGGCACATTGTCGGCATTCTCGACCCTTCCAACTGTTCGTTTTGCAGTCCTAGGGGTCTTGAAGGGTGTGACGGAAGAGGAAGAAAGGTTAATAATCTCGTTGGAGACAACCTGGCCGCTCCGAAGAGGCGTAGGAGGGTCGGACATGGCAGTCGCCGTTGAGCAAACGACACTAGGGCTGCGTATATAATTCGACCGTGTGCATATAATCCTGTAAATTAAAGCTCCGAATTTTGGGCCCGGCAACTAATGTAATTTACAGGGTAAAAAATGTAATTTATTCGAAAAACCTCCTGCGAGCTTCAGAACCTCCCCATCGCCTATTTACGCGATGCAGCTCCGCTTTGTACATCCAGTCACTCAGTTCTATAGACCCTTCGCCCTCCTGCTCCGTCTCGTCGAGCATCTCCACCTCGAAACACCTTTCTCTTGGCACCATCAACGTGAATAGGGGCAGACGGCAAGGGCTCATGGATAGGACGACTTGCCCGTATCGACCTCGCAAGATTTGGTATTCTCGTCGAAGGGCCTGGCCCCGTCTACCTTACCATTTGCGCCAGCACGAGGGATGTTCTAAGTTCCGGTCAGAAAAGGTAACAGTCGGATTCGGTTAGGTCTCAGGCTCTCGAAGCAGGCGCTCGAGCCTAAAAATCGAATCTGAAAGATGTTTCAAAAAGATGACTGGAACAGTTCGCCTTCAGGTAAGGTTACACAAGTGGGTTCATTACCGTGGACGATGCAAAGCCACGACGGACCTTCTCTCAGCAAAGGCATTTGTTACATTATATACACCCCCTCGTCTGACCTCCTGCAACTAATGTGTAAATTAATGTAAATTACACGATTAATTTACACTTTGTAACTTATTCCGACTTAGATACGCAGCCCTAAACGACACGCCCCCGAGCCCCTTTCCCACAGCACGTGAGGTCACCGTAAAAGATCGCATATGGGAGGTGGATATATTTGGAAGTACATACAGGGGCCGACCCGGAAACCGGTCAATTTCTGGAATTTGAACGATGTCATGATATTTTTTGTCCTGTACACCATTGCATGAGGTCTATTCTCGAGGATCTATATATGAACAATCTTCCTATGAAATTCTGGCCAATTCCGAGTTGCTCAACCATCTCTGTCGACAAATCTTGAGACCGGAGTCAAATCATCCGGGCTATACATAGAAACCGGTCGGACTTCACCAAGCCGCACTGGACGAGTATGCACTGATAAATGCGTCTGAATATCAATATATGACTCGATGCAAGTAATTTGGCCCACAGTATTGTGGTATTTTCATTTCATGTGAAGCCCAGCGGCGGGATTTCTGCCCATTCTGCGAATTAGCCGTGATGGCACCCAAACGGCCACTTCCGGAGCCTTGTAGCTTCGCCTAATATGTTTACAGAGAAAATCAAGGTATATTCAGATAGAGGGACATCATGCGCACAATTTGAGCATTTTCCCTTGGATATCGAGCATGAAATGGGCAATCTAGAGCCTCTCATCCGGTTTCCCCGTCCGACCGGACTCTAGGTCACGTGCTGTATGGACAAGCGGTAAGCTTTAGCCGAGCGGTGAGCGATGAGATGAGATGGGCGGCGCGCGTTAAATCAGACTCCATGTGGTGAGTCCTTGAACGCAGTGACCAGGGTCGAGCCGCATCGGTTGGCTCACACTATGCAAAACCATGTAACGTGGATATGTGGGAACTCTGACCTCGAGGCCAGCGGATGATTAACTCGTTAGCATTGGCTCCTGCCATTGCTCCCGCGGCGCATTCGTTTACCAAGTTTGTATGGAATACGCATACTGCATAGTAAAATACAGAACATAAGCTAGACGAGCTGTCCAATGGAACCAGAACGGAGCCATATATAAAATAAAGCGTAAAACTAACGGTCAACGTTGATAAGTAACAAGATGATCAAGTCGAAGTCCTGAGCGTCAGAAGGGGCGTGGACATGCGCGTTGAGGGTAGATGGTGATAGACATTTAGCTCAGGTTGAGCTAAGCCCCTTGTCCGTGGGTGACTCCTTGGATTGCTGACCCGAGGGAGATGATGATGTCACATCGCGCCTAGCCGCACGAGGACGTCGTTGATCGCCCCGGCGATCCCGATGTATTCCTTCATTGGAACAGAAAAACTCTTGAATATCTGCACCAGAGCTTGAGGAAGAGTGATGCCTAACTCGGATGCCGGCGGTAGTGGTCTCGCGTCGGCCCACCCGATAGTGCTATCATACAAGGCGTCAATTATCAGTATTAGAAAGGCGTCCTGCACTAAGAATTACCTACAAGCTGTCCAACACCTTCTATCGATGTTATGTTTAACGTACGAGGAACACCATGTGTGAAGTCTGTAAGCTCGAATTCAAGCCCCCCACGCTTATCATGGTCGTCTTTGGCAAAGGGTGTGTCCGGAGCCTTGTAGTACTTGAAGTAGAAGGCTTGAGCCGAATTCCGGGAGAGAAAAAGCAAAAAAGAGGTAATATAGGACCAAAAAGCTGTGAGCATCTCAGGAGGAGCGAGATTCATGATTGCGGAGGTTTATGGTGCTGAAAGGCGTGATGGGTTGGGAACAGATACAGTACAGGGATGAACCTCAGTCCTTCTTATACTGGCACGAGTGCCCGAGGTGTTCCTTCTGCCATTTACATTCATTGCATAATTGACATGAGGCAGACTTTGGCGGATTTGTTTCACTTGTTCCTTCTCTGAAGTCTGTTTGACGGTAGTGGCTGTGTTTGACGGTAGTGGCAGTGCAGTCCAGGCACACGGCTGACCTGATGGTCGAACAAGGAGTGAAGCTTCTGAGTATCCGTGTTGACCTAAGCTAAGGAGTAGATACACGAGTAAAGCCATATAGACCACCTAGATATACTAAAAATATAAACCAAGTTAAGGAGGTGCGACGAGAGGAGATATGTACGAGCGTCTGATATCATCAGTGACAGAGTTGAAGGCTCGGGACCAGCTACCAACCACATCTTGCAGGCACCCGTCACACTGAGCAGTTAATTTTGCAGCAGAACTCAGCCTTGAACATGGATGCGGCTATTGAAAGCAAGGACAGCGGGTCTTAGATCAGCTATGCTAGGCCTCCAGAGCTCCAAGGCATGGGGGCTCCAACGGCTGAAGGGTACCATCCTTAGACACTGCGGGCCCTGAGCCACAGAATTCTGACTATATCGCAAGTGGATTGCTGACAAATGACTGTCTAAGTCGTAGATATGGTATAGCATTGATACGAGCGAGTGACTCGGATTGATCAAGACCAGTCGCCTCTCATTTCAGCCAATTCCTAAAAAACCGTCACTATGCACGGGGAGGATATTAAGGTAGAACAAACTTCAACAAAGCACCACTCGAGCGATGCGGTGCCTGTACTGAACAAGTAGCTTTGATTCATTCGCCAAATCCGCTGGATGTTTGACATGAGTAGGAAACATAGGAAGTACTAGGTCTACACTCGACTGATTGATCGATTATCAAAGACTTCGGCAAAGGTTGGTGTGTATGACAGCCCTGGAATCTGTGTTTTCACACCCAAATATTTGAGAGTAGGTGGGTCATGAGCTAAAAAGAAGAGCGATAGCAACAAGACACTAAGCGCTCTCGGATGGTAAAAGGACTGGTATATTAATGTCATGAAGACATGGAAGCGCATATACCAGTTCAAGAAAACTCTGTGCCTAAGTGTGGATAGGCTCTTGGGTGCATTTCACGAATGGATGCTGACAGACGGACCTGCACCACTGCCGTTATCTCGCGCCCACGCCGACATTGTCAACCTTCTGAGTAAATGGCAAGTTGGCGAAAGCAGAGTACGAAATATCAAGAGTAATACTGATGTACGCAACCTTACTTCCGTGTAACTATAGCATTATCATCAATCCCGGGACAGGTAGTATGGTCAACCACTTGGGCCAAGATTTTCCACTCCAGAATGCCAAATATTCCGAAGCAAAAACGGGCTGAATCAAATCCAAGCCCTTCTGGGGGAATTTATCCCCTCCTATGTCTCAAGAAGGTGCAGTGGTAGACGTAACGAAGGTATATACTGCTCTGGCTGGGTCGTCACGGTTGGTCGACCATCACAACTCAAAATCATCGTGACACCGGACGCTGTGGGCCCAGGCATCGAAGGGGGGTATTTGAATTAGGTATATTTGGGAACTGGGTTAGATATTTCTTGAATAATGTGCTCAAGATGAGTGGGAGAGCTCGCCGCTGATTCTCCTGAGCATTATTTGAGGCCCAATATTTGTTTCCACGACGAGGGTTGTCCTTCTGTCACCCTTTGTGCCCGATTTATGTAGGGCCGTCTGTCTACACATTTTTGCGTTTGATTTCGATCTTTTAGGTTGTCTCATGTCTTAATTTTACCATTTCCTACACTTCTCAATGACCCTAATATATGAGCAACAAAGATGGCGTTGTGCAAACGGGTGCACCTCGACTTTTCGACGATAAATTACGAGCTAGCCACACTTTGAACCGGTGTCATTCACTCTTCCCGGAGCCCTCAAACGTCTTTCTCCTAGCACGAGGGGGTCTAGCATTTGTAGACGTGATAACGAATCCTGAGAGAAGAGCTATAGAGGCGCAGGCTGTATTGATACTGAAGGCTCTTTCACTTCCGGAAGTAAGTTATAACCGCCAGTACAAATCACACATATCACACAACGGAACAAAACAATCCCCATTGCAGCCAGCCTCTTTACTTGAATTAACTCCTGGTAAAAACACCTCTTCCACGCGAATCGCAGACAGGTGAAACCATGGGCTAGAGCGGCAGGGCGTAGCACACTCGCCGGCACACGCTGTTGACGCGAGTGCACAGATCATAACTTACTCCATCCTCGAGGCTTTCATTGGATACACGTGGTCGAAGTGTTCCCGCACCAATAAACATTGCTCTCTGGCCTGCGACGCTTAATTCTTCCAGAACATTGGTTTCAACGGGGGTGTACTGACGATTCAATGCACTCAGCTCGAGTACCTGTGAAGGAAACATCCAGAGTAGCTCGTTGCGTGCCTGGAGGCATGATGGCGAAAACCTCACAAAGAACTTCATGTGCACGAAGAAATTAATTTGCGTCATGCAAGTGAGGCGGATAAAATGAGGCCCAAGGCACGATACACACGTGTTTCTAGAAGAATGATGAGAGCCCAACAGCCGGCTGACCCAAGTAGACGCGTTGCATCGTTTAAAATGTCTGTTAAACAAACCTGATCTCGAGGCCCTATATTGTGCGCCCCTTCCTGGTTGCTGTTGGGCAAACAGACTGTTTTTGTTTTTTTTATGGCGGATGTTTTGCAAATCAATCGTCTGAATCATGGGCTGTAGACACGGCAAGGCGGCGAGCGCCATCTCAGCTTGAGTGGTGAGGGGGACACCGCAGTGCAACTCACTGGTATCTTCACTATCGCGGCATTCGTCCATTCCTTGCTTCATAATGAATGACCGGCAAAGTGGGATCACGATCCAAGGCTCGCCTCATGATGTGAAGCTCCTATCGATGGCGTTTGTTTCAGCCTTCTAGATCTTCATCAAGCGCCCATAATGTCAACAGACGCCTGTTAATCCGACATCGGAGATCCCGGCATCTGGCGCGATTGACGATGTAATTTGGATGTGGTGTGAACTTTCAACGTTTCCCCTGACCTTCCATCCCATGGCTTGTTACTGATATCATTGTTCAACATGCATTCTTCTCGACTCTTACGCATTTGCCTATCTAACCTGCCGCATCTGTGTTAGCATCACCACGACATTGAGCCTATTTAATCATCCTAGGCTTGAACGAATGGTGCCTCCCCTTGCTACCATGCATTCGCTCGAAGGTTATGCGGTCAATGATATCATCATCTAGAGGAATCCACGTCTTGGAAGAAACCTCTCAGTAGACCAAGAAGCTGGTAGGTCGGGATGGTAGGCGAGGAAATTGATTGGGAAGTTGGCTACACCTCCTTTGACGGTAGTCTCTGAATTTACTCGAACCCTCCAACGCAGGTCCCAATGCCTCAGCTTCCTCTACTTCACTTTCACCAGGATCATCCCCATTTTCTCCAGCTGCTCTGTCGACACCACCTTCGATTCCAACGTCAAGCTCAGGTCCCACATCGTTCCTCAAAGCTTTCAACCTCTCGTTGGTTCGAATCACAAACCTCACATCGTTACCCTTCGCCAAAGATAACCAACACATTGGGGCGTTTACGAGTTTATCACTTTTCAAGGTTGGTTGTCTCCTTTTTATCTAATCTCTCATTTCATCCCAGTTCCTTCCCCATGCTCCTTTTCCTCGTTTATCCGCGCAACCAACCCAAATGACGGCTCGCTGACGCTCGCTTATAGGTCATTTCTCAGCTAAACCCTCTTCTGAGGTCATATCGCCAGTTTTCTCAACCAAACGAGTCACCTAGTCCAATATCTATGACAAATCGGACAAGTGGGCCGATTTTGTGGCGGCCGTGAGCAGTGGGGAGCTTGGAGAACTTCAAGGTATGTTTTATCCCCCTTTTCGTCTTTTCCTTCTCTCCTCTCCTCTGCTATTCTTCCTTCATTCTATTCTATTGGAAACGTCTCGTTGCTCTACTCTACGCCTAAGAAGGTTCCAGAACGGCTCTAAGGAGATTCGATAGGTGTATTGGAAGCCGTCGAAGACAGCCTTCGCAAAGCGCTCTTCGTGCTCGGAAACGGACGTCTCAATGCTGAGCTTGCTCTGACGCTCATTCAAGATGCGGATTCTCCGATTGCTGGTTTCAGAGGTAAGTTCCCTCCCCTTCATCTCCCATCTCCCCTTCCCTCCGTGGATTATAATCTTGAGATGACGACCCTGACGATAACTTGCAGGGAATACTGTTTCATACAACATATTCGCGATATCAAAGATCGGATCTTGATATGGGGAGGGACAGAAAGGAAAAACTCATGAGACCCTTGAGTTTGGGGCGGTCGGGAAACTCAGGAAGCGTGCCAGGAAACGTTGTGTATTTGGTCGAACCGACCGCAGTGGGCAAGACGAGAATGGGGAGGTCGATGGAGAGCCGTATGGGGAGGAGGCTCGTGAGGATTAGTATGGTTTGACGGACGTTGTGGAGATTAGACTCGTTAGAGGGCATTGGACGACACATGGTGGGTGCGTTTCTCTCTTTTTCTTTTCACTTCCCAATCCAATATCGTCTTTCGCTCCTGGTTCGCTTTTCTCGCTCTCATTCGTCTCCATTAACCACAAAACTTGCACATCTGGACCCATGCATCACATTGGACCCTTCGTTCTCGAATTGACATTGTATCTGGGCTGATGCTCTCCACCTCCTAGAGCTCTCCCAGGAAAGATCATCCAGTCCCTCAAATGCGTGGACGCGGAAACCCTCTCATGATGATCGACGAAATCGATGAGATTGGGAGGGGACATAACGGACATCCTGGACCACTAGTGCTTATGGGCCTCTTCTTTCCCATCTCTCCTTTCCACTCGCCGCCGCATTTGCCAACTTTGCGTTGCAGCCTCAAACTTCCCATCGACTTCTCTCAGGTGCTCTTTGTCTGCACCGCCAACGCCCTGGACAGTATCCGCTCCTCTCCTCGACAGAGTGGAGGCTCTCGGAGTTAGCGGATATTTCAGCGAAGAGAAGAGCTAGATCGCGCAATGATACTTGGGTCCTCAGGTACATTTCACCTTGTCACGAAACTTGATGTGTGTTCACTAAGACGCTGTTCCTAATCAAAGGAAGCTTGCGGTTTCAAGGACGCCGAAGCGGTTGACCACTGGCAGCTTATCAAGTGATACGCTCACGAGAATGGCTTTTGAAACCTCAAGAAGTATATCGAAATAATGCGCTCTGTCTTCTCATACCGGGCATTCATTCTGAGGCATCAAGTGTCCGGATCTATCGTAGGGCTGCTTTGAAGATCATTAACGACCTAGACGAGGAGAAGCCACCTGGACCTCAAGGGGTCAAAGAAGCCGACGCCAAAGTCACCCCATCTGACTCGAATTCGGCTGACGCACCTACCTGGTCCTGTACTTCCACAGACTCTTCTTCCAGAGAGTCTCCTCCGGCCTTACATCGACGTCTGCCACTGGAACCGAGGAGGCTGGCGAAGATCATGCAACTGCTACCATCGGGCGTAAACCCATGTCCATCCCTTCGGCGTCCGCGTTCGCATCACGGCTGAGAGCTGGAAGGAATACATTCCTCTTCAATCTGACGATGGGTTTGGCTTATGAGTTGCGCAGGTTCGAAAGCAAAGAAAGCTCAACTCCTTCCTTCTGATGTCTCAAGTGATCTCGGATATCTTGGAACCGGGAGCGGGGCCGTCATGACTAGCGCCATGTCTCATTACCCACTGCTCCCCATACCTCCTAACTACTGATATCTTCGTGTTTCGAGCATAGCAGGCAAAGGCTCCCCCCAAATTACCAGTAAACTCGGCGGAGTCATCCGCAAATTAGTTCAGGACAGGAGGGCCTAAGCGTTGAACCCTCCCTCCTCGTTGCTTTTGTCAATCTGTTCAATGATGTTAGAGTAGACGGTGACATTGGTGCGTCTCCTCTCTTTCGTTTTGTTTCTCCTTCGTTGTCAATCGCTAATGTTTACTGCCCTTAGCTCTCGAAGACGAAATCTCCCTGCGTCTCCGCTTCATTTTTATTTCGTCTGTCTTTGAACTTCTACCACATCCTACCTTCTTTACGTTTTTATTTTGTCCCTACTCATGCCAAACTCACTCCACGGTGTCGACGCCCCATGCTCGCCTTCTTCGTCTATCCAGAAACTCTACAATTCCATCCCTGCTGCTCCGCTCGAGAGTCGAGAGAATGGGGTTACATGAGCAGAGATAAGAGTCAGATCGTGCAAGTGGACTTGCGTCCTGCCCACTCAGGGATGTTTCACGAATGTCGATGCCACACCTGAAGTAGTTGATCTTCTCATGAAGTGGTACGCTTGTAGGATGTGTGTGAGAAACTTCAAGTAAATCGAAGAGTTCCGCATAATCTCCCGAGGTTTATTTGTTTATTCTACCCCGCGAAGTGTCAACTTAAGATTTGCCCCAAAGCCGTCTTGAGGATCGTCAGCAACCTCGGCTAGGTGAAACTCGAGTCTGTGCCTCTGGAGGTTGAGGGCCCAAAGCCGAAGTCGCCGTAGCTTTTTCTGAGCGTAATGGCTATGATGTTCGAAAGCAAAGAAAGCTATCGTTCCCCCACCAGGTTTCTCAACTGATCGGGCAACGGCTTCCTCCTCTCCCTTACTGGCCCTTACTCACTTCACTTCGTTGCAGAATATGTCGGGCAAAGGTTCCCAACATCGTTTTCCTCCCCGAACCCTTCATCCACGTACACACCAGAGATGCGGTTTCGGCAGTACAGTCAAGAATGTTAGAGTGGACGATGAACTTCGTGCATCTCTTCTCCCTCTTTCCTTTCGTTGCTAAAAAGCTATTGTCGAATGTGCTCCAGCTCTCACAGGGAGTGTTGGAGGTGTCAGGAATCTCAGTTGGGACACTTTCTAACGAGGTGGCTGAGCCTTCTTCCGCTGAGAGTAGAGAGACGTAAAAGGGTTCTGAATCCTCATGACCTTTATCGAGCCTTCTTCTTTTGGTTTTCGCCCATCATAGTCCGGACTCTGTTTTCATGTTACCGGCCTACGCATCTTTACGTTGAAGTCTAGTCATTTACTTGCTTTATCAGTTATCTGTCTTGCTTTACGCTAACACCTCACCCGAACTTGGCATGGTCCAATTTCTGTGATAGTTTCAAGCGGATCTTGAAATTTAACCCTCGTGATCAGTCGCGTCGGTTTAGGTGCTGGACGCGACACCATTAGCGCCCGACGACTTCCTCGACTGCTGCTTGCGGGCTCTCGCAATTTCTGCATGTTCTTTCAATGTTGTAAGGACTATTTCTAAAAACTACAACTGATGGCCCCGCTGATCTTCTAAACTCAGATAGAGGCTTACTTGCGATGTTAGCCTTTAGGGCGAAGAGCGTTCGACAGCCGTGATACTTTGGAATGAACAGACGTAGAGGCGATAGATAGCCCCTCCCTCATCTGAGATACTTAGAAACCTTTCTTCCGACTATCGTCAATGAGAACCGAAGCTGTTTAAAAAGACCGCGAGACGCTCAGTTTATACAGCGTGCATGTTCCCTTCTCGCTCGCCTTGTTTCTATCACATCACAGCCCAGAAAGATTCAAAGAAGAGCCAATGAGCTCACGGGGGCACGAGCGGAGGTTGGTAAACGCCGAGCTCCCCGCACAAGGCGATGAGGATAGCCAAAGAAGCGAGTCCCAACAACTGTATTCCAACAAATTTCACTTCTGTGCGTCTTCTATCCCATTTTTGGCACTTGCCATGCTGTAGACGGCCAAAAAGCGGCCAGACATCCTGTTCCCCAGGGCTTGGAAGAGCGCCGTAGAACAGTTTCCATTGAACAAGTCAGCCGTTGCGCGTTCTGCGCCGGCGCAGATGGCATATACTACATATTTATACAATTGAAGAGCGGAAATTATGATAGCCAGGTGGATGATAGGCATGGTAGAGAAAAAAGGCACACTGGTGGTGGTAGAATGCATAAACTCGTTGACAAGAGTCGGGACGGAATGGGTGTATCGACGCAGAAGACACAAATTGGGACGAACAAGAGCACTACAACTTCGATGCCGTCGCCTTCGACGACTGGGATGAGGTTCCATGCTCCGTGAAGGTGGAAGTCGTCTTTGACCCATCAGAATGTGGAACACAGTACGTGCGCTGGGCCTCACCGTTGAGCCACCGAGAACGCTCGTGCCCGCGCTAGAATCCATTGCAGTGGAATTCGTACGATAATTCTGGAGGATGTTAGGATGCTGAAACTCGAGCGCCTCAAATGCTTACAAAGTTGTCGAAGCCCCATGCAGACCCCCAATCGACTTGACGCTGGACGCCCGACGTCGAGTCCGTCAACTCAAACTCGACCGCTTCGCTGGCTTGCGTCTTCTTCAGCTTGATAGTAAAGGTTGATGTCATGTTTCAGACGGCAGAAACAATGTCGGCAGAGTTCAAAGGGCTGAGCGAAGGAGCGTCTTGCAACAAAGGAGCGTCTTGCGACAAAGGGGTGTCTTGCGACAAAGGAGGACAGAAATGAGTTTTTGTTGTCCACGAATTCCCACGCAACTTGCCAAAGATGAGATCCCCGGATTTGTAGTAGGTTTTGAGCCAATGGGATCACATTCGTATTAACTCTTCAACCCAGGGATTAAATCGTGGCACCGAATCCAATCGAAGCCGGTGCATGGATGTCGCGTAGGGTGTAGGAATCGTGAGCAAGCGAGTCACAGACTGGACAACGTCCCAAACAAGGATTTCGAGGAAGGCGGTGAATCTGAATCCCAGTGTTCCCGTGTTCAAGACAAAGTTAGAAATGCTAGATGTCGTACGACTTTTCGAACGGCCAAAGCCCCTGGATTGGGCTTTGCAGTCGCGGCATCTCCTTGACCGAGATTCAGGGGTTTTGGAAAGCTCAACCCAAGACCATCGTGACATGGAGCTCTCACGCAAACCCCATTTTAATCATTGCGGTCACTAGCAAGCTTCGATAGAATTCCTCGCTGGAGGATAGCGGGGAGTCTTGGCCCGTTTAGACGCCGCTCGAGCATGGGGTCAGAGTAAAAGAAGTCGGGCAGGGAGTCGAACAAGGGAGGACCCAGATAAGGATAGATTCGCTGCGATGAGAGCGGGCTGACAAGCAGAGGAACCACCAGAAGTTCAAAGGCGAAGAGAACAACGCCGTGACAAGATGCCCTCATAGCCGAGTTGTAAGGATGTCTGGTTTCGGAAGTGAATGAGTTTGTCATGGGAGAGAAAGATACAGCCACATGAGCCAGGGACAACCAGGGAAAGATCAGGAAGGCCATAGCGCACGTTCAGTGAAGGATGACACGGTTATGGAGAGCCATTGGGGGAAGGTCGTAGCCGGTAGCGTTAGCGTTTAGATCTGGGTCGTTGTAAACACTCACCAATCGCAAGCAAACCCCCACTCCGAGGCAACCTGTGTGGCCTCACTGTCGAGCACCGTGCCGTGGTTGGGAGCCAAAAGCCAACGTCAGAAAGATATAGTGGTCGTATCGTAGGGGCACAGGACTTCCCAGTGCGGAGGGGAGGGGTATAGGAATGTGGAACGGAGGTATCAACGAGCCAGTCACCCTTTATACTATCGTGGACCATATGTTCGGTTTGGACCAGGTCTTCGGTTTACAGCCATTTTTGCCCACCTTTGTCAGCAATCTCACGAGAAATGGCGTGCAAACCGCAAACCTGGTCTAAACCGAACATCTGGTCCTCGATAGTATAGACTAAAAGAAGAAGCGCAAGGAATAAGAACCTCCATCATTCTTTCCCTTTATGGGCGGTTCTTTCGAGCCACTTTTTCCGTAAATGGCCATCCCTGATTCCTCAGCATCCTCTTCCCGATCGTCAAATTGATGGACAGCCTGGTGAACCAGCTAATCTTGCTTAGTACTACCAAATATGGGCAACTACTCCCTTCACCGTCAACCTCTTTTTGAGCACCGTCACCATTGAATTGTCTGGATATTCTCCGATTAATGCCTTATAGGAGCTCCCATGTACCTATGTTTCACTTCCCATAAACTCCAGAACCTTGGGAGGGCAGATCTCGTTGAATGGCTTTCGGGCTATAAGCGCTCCTTCGGCGAAAATAAGTGGGGGTCAACTCCGACCCTCGAACTCCTGATCTTACTTAAAATAAAATGCAACTAATGAATCGATTGAGCCAAGTCCGCCAGTCACCGGGCTCAACTACGTGTAACTAGATCCGAGAGATCACGAACGAGGTTCGAGATGCGTAACCTTGAGCTTAGCTTCCCACACGCTCAGCGCGAGCCCACTCGAGTACCCATGCAGTAGTTCTGGCGAACCCTCCCCTAGGGTGCTATGGTTCCGCGCGCCAAGACATCGCTACTTTTGGACAACGCCGTTCGACCATTTCAACGACACTCGGTGCCAAACCCCGGGAGTTTTGGGAGAGCAAGGGCAGAGCTGGTGTTCGTAGTCGATGTACATTCGTCTAAATACTTCATTTACATCCTTTTATCGATGGAAAGGAAGAAGAAAGTAAAGCAAGAGGCTGCCACGAGGGCCAGACAGGTGACAGCGACGACGAGATTGGGTGCTGGGATGGCACAGTCAATCGCAACCTATTTTCGGATGATGATGGCAGTGAGATCTTTGGCTCAGGGGACGAGTCTGGTGATATTGAGGAGTTGGATGGCGAGGAACTGAATCTCAGTATGGATGTTGAGCTCGAGAGGGATTTGGAAGCGCTGCGGATGGAGGTTGAAGACTAGCTCAGCAATATACTTCCCCCAACAAAGTCGGTTTTCGATGTGCTGATGGAGTCGTCAAAAGGTCTTGACACAAAGGGGTGGGATAAGGTTCAAAACAAGCAAAGGGGCGGCGCAAACCTTGGAAACTCTAAACGCATGCAGGAGAGCCACGAGAAAAAGGCAAGGGATAAAGCTGAGTCGGATACAGCATTACGGAAAACGTGAGTAATAACCCATCCAGTACAATATACCAAGAAAGCGGGAAGGCTGAATACTGAACAGAGCTGGGGCAGATATGATGAGACGGTTTGCGCTCTCTGGGATCAAAAAACCATCCCAACAGCCTGAGCCGGATGGGACTTCCTCGATGAGTGGGGAAGCTGTGGATTCTCCTCAGCAGGTTACCTCTTCTGCCGAAATCACAAACGATATCTTCCAGGGATACCTGTCTAACATCGAGCTTGAAGACGACGAAATCAGAATCGAGACAAAATCGAGATGCTCAATGCAGGAGACGAATTTGGAGATATTGCCCCTAACTCTCCTGCCTGAGTCGCCGATTCCCCGGAGCTGGATGACATCAGGGAGGATATGGTTCACATTCCCGCGCCGAAGCCTCGAAACGTGCAAAACTGGATATTACAGCAAGGACCTTGCGAAAGATGGAGCAGGATAAACAGGCACACAACTGTGAGGATGCACCGGTGACAATCTCGAAGCTCAATTTGTTGAAGATGCCCAAGACATTTGTTAGCGGACCGAACGGCCTCCAGGCGTCATGGGCGCAAGCAATTGAATCGACGGTCAAGATGATTGTCAAATTCGGGAGGGGATAGACAGATGCATCAGAGAGAGCAGCTGAGAGCCCTGGCTTGTCGAAGAATACAGGCGGCAGGATGGTGCGAGCTTGGACAAGGCGATGGATTGAAATTAATTTGAAAAATGCGAACTTCCCACTTCAAAACGTGGTCGACACACCAAGACGTCATCCCTGCTCGACGACCCTGCAATTGCGGCAGAGCTTCTATCTGATCTGCGCAGCCACAAATGGGCGCTTGATCCTGCGAAGCTTGCTCAATTCACCCAAAACAAGATGATTCCTGAGGCAGCAAAGAAGTATACGCAGAATATGGCACACAACGAGATGCCGGCTGGCCTCAAAAAGTACCTTGAAGCCGAGCTCTTCCCGCGCATTCATTTGAAGACCACAAAAGGAATTTCACTCGACACGGCGCGGTCCTGGTTAAGGAAGGAAGGTTTTGTATTCATTCACGGAGTACAAGAAAGGTTTGTATTATAATGACCATGAACGATCAGATGTTGTGGAATACCGTCAGAAGGTATTCTTACCTGCGATGGAAAGCTATCGAAGCCGGTTGGTGGAATACAAAGTGGGAGATGTTATGGAGTAGGTTGTGAAGGACAGGAATGGAGAGCGAAAGCTGGTGTTAGTGGCACATGACGAGATGACAGCGCAAGCTCACGATGGAAAGCGCAAGTTTTGGATTCCAAAGGGGGAGCAGTCATTGAGGAAGAAAGGTGTGGGCCGTGGGGTGCACCAGAGCGATGTCATTACCTCAACGGTTGGCTGGTTGGAAGAGGCAAGCGAGACCCTGGAGTACGGAAAGGCGCACGGGGGATATTGGACGGGTGAGCTTTTGGTCAAACAGGTAATGCAATTTGGCTCTCCCCGGAGTTTAAAAACTGATAAGCGCCCATTTCAGCTTGACAAGAAAACCATTCCGGCAATCATCGTCCACACTTGCTCAAAGGTTTAATATTTAATGACGGTATCGTCTATGGGTAAAACGAGAGGCACCCGTTCTGGAGGAAGCTTCTGAAGATGTTCATGAATCCGTCAACGAAAGATACGGGTCCCACACTGGTACAAATGGAGGCGGAGGAAGCTGAGAATGCGTAGTTGGCTAGTGTTGTTTCTGAACGTACGTTGCCCTCCGACCTGTGCTTCTATTATGGTTTATCCTTGGACAGACAGTCCTCTCTGCCCTGAATCGTCGTCTCCAGCGTCATCTTCGACCCAGTCATCGTGGTCGCCTGTATCAGTTGCTTCTTCGATGCCACCTTCAATTACAGATCTAATGTCCACGCCATAGGACATCTGCCGGGTATGCTCTTTCTTTTCAATCGCCATTCTCGTCATTCGTCTCGTTGTGCGTTCCCATGTATGACCTTTCACTTCCCTCGGCTTCCCCTGCTCCTTCCCATCCTCCCGTTGTTTTCGTTGCTCATGCTAACCCCCCCCCCCCCCCCCCCCCCCCCCCCCTCCTTCCACCTTCGACGTCCCTCTCGACCCCTCCCGAATGCCATTCGTTCGCACCCCCATATACGTCGACACTCTCCCCTCCCCTCGAATTCAGTGGACCCGTAGGAGAGGCGAAGGACCAAATAGTCCAGGACCCCCTGGGTTCTCAGGTGCGTTTGCTTATGTGCGAAGCTTGCCGACGCCTTGCTTTCGCTAGGCACAGGCAGTTTGCGGCGTCAAGCTTGCTGACGCCGATATCAGACTTGACGCTGTCGACAACTTTATCGAATTGACGCTCTCCGGTAGTATGCGCAACGTCAAGAAGTACATTGAAGAGGTATCCAAAGTCTCTGGCATCCCATTTTTATCCATTCTAAAGTCCCGACTGTCCAGATTTACCATAAAGTAAATTGAGGATCGTCGACAGCCTAGGCAAAGAGAGAATTGCTGGCCCTCGAGGTTCAGAGAAACCGACGTAAAGGTATCCTCTTGCAAATCGTCTTGATGAGGTGGGCACCCCCTGCTTTATCCTCGACTTCCACTGGCTCGCTTGCCACCAAAGCTCCTCTAGCCGCCAATCCATCGACGTTGGACAATAAGACTGAGGAAGATGGCGAAACATCCGTCGTCGAGCGTAAGCCAAAGTACGTTAACCCTGCAATGTACCAGAAGGATTGCATGCTTGGTGGAAATGGCAAGACTTACGGTGCGTTCCTTCCGCTCTTTCATATTAATAAAGCCGTTGAGTGAAGACGTGACGATAATAGGGTCGAAAGCGAAGGCTTTTCTTCCTCTCCCTGGTGTCTCAACCAGTCTCGGATTGCTGGGCAGCGGAAGCGGATTTGACATATTTGTCGAAGCAGTAGGCTTTCTTACTCTCCAGCTCCTTTCTTCCTGAGTGGCAAAGTCATCGGCAAGTCAGCTCAGACCGCTTTTCTCTGTGTCAAATCCTACTGGTTCGAACTTTGCTTCACTTGCTCACACAACGTCTACCTGGCCGACCGAGACATCCACACCTACATAACTGGAGGCATAGGAGGCGGAGAGGTTTCAAGTGCCCTCACCGGTCTGTTGGCAGCTTTCGTCAGCCTCTTCAATAAGTTCAACGTGGATAGCGGTGTCAGTGCGCCACCTCCATTTCATCTCGCGTTTACGAGCGCTGGTGGCAAATGCCCTGTCCAGTTCTCGCAAACGAAATATCTCTCTTCGGCCGTCCTTCGGTGGGCTCAAGGTAAGGATACCAGCAAGCCACCTTTGTAAGGGATGGCCGTCCCAAGGCGCCTACCTTCGTAGATAGGGGCTCTGTTTGCCCATGTTTCGTTTCGAGCGCCTCGGCCCTCCGCATCTCGGGCCTCGCGCCGTTTCCGTTCTTCAGCTTTTACCACATCGTCAACCCGAACCCCGTCGTTACTGTACCGTCCGTTTCCAATATAATTGGTTCGTGTGCAGTCGGCGTGGATTGAGGTCTCGATTGGTTTGTTTGCTACCCACACTCCTTACAACCTTGCAGAGATCAAGGTGATCGTTGTGGCAGAAGCTATCCGACCAGGTTTTGAAGTGGCCGTCCTGTACAGCCTCAAAAGGGTTATTTAGATCCTTTATTACTTCAACTTTCGAGTGGTCGAGCTCGCTGCTGAGTCTTCTTCGTCGGAAAGTAGACAGACCGAACAGGCTTCTTCATGGTGTCCGCAGCGTCTTTTTGTTTCCATCAATTGTGCATGTTGTCAAGCCTCCCCCATACATATGTATGCTCGTGTGGGCTTCCAATCTCATCAATGAAAGTTCAGCCATTGCATTGAAAGCCTCCTCGCTAGGCGGTAGGCTGCACAGATTGTCATCCGGCTCGAGATCATCTTGCCTCTCGTACACCACCTCGCTCTGTCTGAGAGCTGCAAGCTCGATGTTACCGACGCCTGTCGAACTTTTGTGTGATGATTCCAGGACTGGGATATAGATTTTCAACAGGTGAGAACAACGGTGCAACGAAGCCCATATTGACTACTTGCAACGGCAACGGCAATGTCATAGTGAGAATATCAGGACCAAGATGAATCTCGAGCCAAGTGGTGCAGGCACAACCCAGCTAATACCATGGTCGGTTGTCAAGGAGAGTCCAAGCACCGTGGGCCGCGAAAACAAGTGGGCGAATGCGCCAGCGCGCCAAGAAAGGGTGAAGAAATATCAGTCTTTCCGGGAATGGGTTAAACCAACGTGAAAGCTTTGCACGAGACACTGGATAGCTGAGGAGAACACGGAAAAATGAATAGGCCTCATGTATGTCGTGAGGACAAACACGACCCCAAAGTGCAATGTGCGTGTGTTTCAAGAAGATCGATATGGAAACAAGGGTCAACAGCAAGGGGTCGAGTTTCATTGTTCACGACGGATGCAACGCGATCTTGATCACCTGGATCCAACTTTGGGAACACCAAAGCCCAGGAAGACAGAACAAAGCGCAATAGCCACATTGGATGCTATCTTCGAGCTTCTCTTCTCCGTACACATGCCATGTGTCAGGCCACAACCTCCACACGAGGGTGATAGGTACTTCAAACGCGATCATGATGTGAAGGATACAGGCAAGAACCAGGGAGACATAACCAAACAGGAACGAAAGTAAACCCACTGCGACGATGTACAGTAACGATCAAGATGCACCAAGACCCTACTATGGAGGCACCGGAGGAGTCTGCTGTACCCTGAGACTTTGGGAGTATGTAAAAAGACATGGGGGGAAATACACGAAGGATTGAAGAGCTTGAGAGTACCCGATGCGAGGGAGCGACCTTGACGCCTGTTTGACAAGGAATGGGACTTCTGGGTATCGTGGTTATATCTCGCTATCACGCCCGTACACAAAGTTGTATCATAACATGTCCGTTCCTCTAAGCGCAGCTTAAATCCCTCCTCAATGGGAGAAGGTTCCGGGATGAGATCCTTTGATTGAATCCTGCGCCGCACATCCATCCGTTTTCACGCGAATACTTCCTAGTTTCTACTTGGGCTTGACCCCTGTATCTTGAACCTGAGGACTAGCCTTCCCAACCGAAAGGATTCAACCTCGAAACCTTGAAGCATCTGAGATCGCTTTGATGATCACCCGCGAAGTCGAAAGGATCGGGTGGCGTGATAGTGAAGGTCATGCGACGCCACCTCGAGGGGTTGCATCTGAGTTAAGTGCGATTACGAGCAGAATCGATTTCCGGGGCTCACCGGTGGGGGGTGTATATTGCTTCTTTCGTTCGTAAGCTGCCGTTCCTTTGTATAAACCCTTGGAACTGTGCTCGCTGGTCCGTTTGATCGCTCCTTTCTCCCTCCCTCCGTTCTTCTCCTGGGACGTAGTGACTTGTCCACTCGCTTGTTATTCTCCCCTTCCACTCTCTTCCTCCATATTTGAGCATGGTATCTTTGAAATTCAGCTGTGACCTCATCGTGCTCACCTAGGCAGCTAAACCCCATACGCCAATCTTCAATCCTCCCCCCGACAGGCTGGACACTCCTAAACTCTACAGATGCACGGATAAACAGAAAGCTCAGGTCAGGCCGGGAGAATAATCGCCGAGATACGTTGCCCAGTCGTCTCGCTCTAGAGTATCCCAAGCATCTGCCTCGTTTGTACTCGACAACGACGTCCAAATTGAACCTAGAGCTATCGCGGAACTTCTCAAATTGGATTTCTCCTTCCCTTCCTTTCTCGTTCAAACATCGGTTTCAGGAGCTTAGTCTTGGGTATCCCGTTAGCAGCATGAGTGAAAGTAGACGCACTGCGTCTCCAGAAACGAAGACGCAAGAATGGCCATAGCATCCAGATGGACTTCGACGTCCTCCATAGAAAGCCCCGTGTCATCATCCAAGTCCACTGGCGCTCTGGTTCATCCGCTTTGAATGCGCCCACAAGCACCTAAAAGCATTTTGGCACCGTGTATCAGAGCAATCGTTTGTTTCTGTGAGGTCGCTCGGATGACTTATTCCGTTTCATATTTGATTGGCAAAGCGTTCGGCTAGGGAGGCTTCGTGCTAGGGGAGTTCAAAAACGAAGGAAGAACACATGCCTTGTGGCGTGTCGACCAATCTCGAATACACGTTACACGCATCACACAAGCAGCCCTGCACTGGTGTTCAAATCAATGGTAGTCGTTGCTTTGCTTCCGCTCCCCTCATCACTGTCCCTTTGAAATCTATTTGCACCATCTTAACGCTTTCGCGCGCTCTGACTGTGCAGGCTCCTCTTGGCGGATAGCGAACTCAACGAATATCCTGCACCTATGCCTCCTGAGCAACGTTATCGGTTTTCCGACCTCGTCTCTCCATACGCGTCGATCTCCCGTGACTGTGTCTTGCGCATAAACTCCTGCTTCATAATCGCAGCCTCAGGCGACGTCGAGACCATCTAATCGTGCTCTAAATTATTAAAATGAGGGCAAGGAATCTCAATGGAATGTCCCTAAGTACCACCTACTTCCTGCTCTGTGGAGATCTCCTACACGCGAGGATTGGTGCAAGGAACGAAGTGATTCGTAGGGCGCTTGAGTAGCACTGTTGGACTGATTTTGATGAAAGAACTCGTTTATCTTCCGCCGGCGCGATCAAACTATAGCTGCCGCTGCTCTGCTACCGATATGAGTTTCGTCATATAACCCCTTTCCACTCAACGTATGCATTCAGGTGTGTAAACGGTCCAGTGAATGGGCCATGCGATTGAGTGATGACCTACAGTATGTCCTTGAGCTGTTCCAGATTGTCCATTCGCACCACTGAGGGCCGTAAAATCCAGGTTTGAATCAAGCGCCCGTGCAGACGCCGAGACTGTTAACTGTGTACAATGCTTCATAGTCATTCACGTGCGGACCAAAGCCTTAGCCAAACAAACCCGATAAGGAAGCTAGCCCATTAGGCGCCCGCGGCGTTTCGAAGCGCTCTAAGCCTTCGGGGGTAAAGTTCGACACGTTGTGCTCTTGACAAATGTGTAAAGTATCCATAGCTATTAAAAGAGGTGCGAAAAGGCTGCAGAGGAGTTTTGGAGGTTGGTTGGCGTCGTCATGGAGGCATTAGCAGGGGTTTACGTGACGTGTTTTTCACGCGGAGTTTCGAAACTGTCTGAACAGCTGCGGTCACCCTTGTTCATGACTCCCATCGCGGAATTCCGTGCCTTTCCATTTATCATGACTTTTTCCCCAGCACCTGGTTCTCTCTTGTCATTTTCCCGCCGCATCTGGAAATACACTTTCTGATACCTCAGCGCCGAGTTTCGACCTCATCGAGATCACCAGCTGCCTCAATGAAAGCACCTTAAAGTCGATGCAAATTCCACCTCATTCATCACTTCTGGAATCGTCTCGCTATCTTCCAACCGCCCAATGTTTCAGTATTCTCAGAGAGCCAACACATTCGGGCCCATGGACCATGCCTGCGATCGTATCGGTTTCCAAGGTTCGTTTCATCCCGGTTTTTTCCCTTTTTATACGTCGGCGCTCTCTTTCGCCTTCACGTTTCTCATCTCTCAATCCTCACGTTCCTTGTCACCTCATAATCTTCTGTCCTAGAACCCTTGCTAACTCTCCCTGTAGGTCATTGTTCATATCACAGCCCCTATTCCAGCTAGCACCAGGCCCAATTCGTTGACGACCGAAATCAATCGAGCAATCCAAACAGTGTGAAAAGACATTTCCAGACCAGGTACACTTCCTCCCCTCACTCGTCTCCCCTCTTTGCCTTCCACTCGTCTCATCTCTTCCTCCTTGCCCGAATACTGACGCCTTGCGCACCAGGTCGACGATGCGGCGCCTCCTCTTTCTTCGAAACTGGCGCATCCGATCCAACCACCACTCGAAGCGACAGACGCTGGATAATCTCTCTCTTGGGGCCTACACGGACCCGGATACCCCAACCTGGCGCACGGACCGTCATAGACTTGCGAGTCAAGCGACGGATTCTCGGGTTTCTTGCGTATGTCAAGGTCCGGTATTGCCTCTTTCCTGCTCGCAGTGCTTGATCTCATATTGGCTACGTCATCTAGGTCTGGTTGTCTTTTGTCGCACTGCCTAGCGTGAGGACCATGGACATTGGAGGGCATATGTTCGGTGCGTTTACACCCTCCCCACGCTCCCATCATCTCTGCAGCAACTTACTCCTCTGCTCTATCTAGCGCTCTGCCAGGCACCATGATCCAAGCCCTGAAACATGCCGGACCTGAGAACCTTCCGCGCTCATTGACGAGATCGGCAAGATTGGACGTGGGCTTTGGTTATGCGAGTGCTTTGTTCGGTATGTGGGACCAAGAACAGTGGGGGTGAATTGAATCAGCGGTACGTTCATCGCTTCTCGCTCTCGATTCCATTTGGCGATCGCTTTACCTCGCCAATCCTTCGACGCCGTATCGTTATGCTCTTCCCTGCACCAGTTCCGCTCCCTCTACTCGTTCCCCCCCCTCTCCTGCCGCTGCCGTCGCTCATGTTAATCTCCCATTTCAGCTGTGATCTCCCGTCGACGTTCGATCCGTCTAAACCGTCCAACACCCAACACCACCCTGCACCTCCCTTCAACAGAATGGACACTCTCAGAGACTGCGATTCCACACGACCAACAAGGCCGCATTTCCAACGTTGACGCAGACGTAACGTTGCTGGAAAAACATAGAATTCATAGACATAAGAACCTCCACTAGCGAGCATATCTACATAACGCATAGTATCCTACAAATAGATAAGAACGTTCACGATGTCCAAAGAGCGTCCAACGAAGTGGGATCAACGAGGGGGTTAGCATACGCCTGACGGTGCGGGAAAGGTGGTGGGTGAAGAAACAGTTGACGTGCAGTGACTGACTGCTGCATGGACCGTTGCTATGATAGGACTTGACCAGTGGTCAATCATCCTCGAGGCGTGGATGGTCCGCTTGCAGACGAAGCCGCTCGCAAGACAGCTCGGGCTACTGGACGATTCTGGCCCGCACGACGTTGGCGTCGTCCAGGACGGCGTGCCGTTGAGACCCTTTCTTCGGCTGCGGAATTTGGCGAATCTGGGAAGATCTTTGAAAGCGTCAGAGGAGATTCCAAAAAGGACAAAACAGAGAAGAGAACACGTACATTGGAATTATCTGGGATGGGACCCCCCGGAACGTTGCGAGCAGCGCGCTCTCGTTCATTTGTGCTGTATGCCTTGAGGTGGGCAACGGTCAGTCCACTTGCTACTCAATGGCACCGGCAAAAGACTTACAAAACGCCCCTCTCCCCATGGAATAGGGAACTGTACTCGGCGGTTCATGCCTTGAGTACTATCTTGAAGAGCGAGCTCGGCGTCGCCACCAGGATTTATGCCGAGGCTCTTCTTGATCTGCAAGACGAAGGCGGGGGCGATGATTTGGGAAATGCGAGTGAAAACGTCGGAAAGGGGCATTGTGTAGTAGATAGAATGGCAAGCGGAGGGAGAGTATTAACAGAGTTGGGAATGCGACGGAGAACTCTCGACCACCTGGCTGGAAGTGACTGGAGAGAATGAGGTTTAGGAATTCGAGCCAAGGGTCGGGTTTTAAGGAATTTCCGTCAATTTCGACACGAGGGTTGACCTCACGGGGTGTGTCGTGATTTCTCTGAACGCATCCATAGATGCAAGCTTGGGCGCTTAGCGCTTAGTTGTTGCTAATCTCAAATCTTTTAAAGTCCGCTTGGCTGTATCGCGCGATCAAAGCTTCCTTAAAGCCACGCTAAAAATCTGCTTGAGGTACGACTATGAGACTCAAAGTCTTGAGAACATGTTCGCGTTCTATTATCAATCATATAAGCCTGAAGATGGGGTGTTTCTTTTCTTCCTCGAGTGAAAAGTGGCAGGAAAAGATCGCTGATATACGGTTTTTGAAACGCTCTAGGTACATAGTCCTGCTTATAGTACCGTGCAAGTTCCTCCAATACAAATAAACAGAAGAAAGGAAATATACACAGACAACTCGCGAGAATCGCCTTGAACACAATGGTGTTCCTCACTCCTAGCGACAGCGGTATGAGGGGCCGGAATCGGCCAAACTTCGGTGTTACAATAAGTAGGTGACGACTTGAGCGAAGCGCCTATCATTCCCCCATCATCTCTGCAACTACATAAACTCTACCCTTGGTCTCTGATCCCTCAGTCACTTCAGCTCATCAAACGTCGCAGAGGGCAGCTACTTTATACACCCCCAACTTTCTTCTGGAGAGCCGATATCACGACATTCGGGGATAATTTGATGATGATCAACAGCGGTGGGACTTGGACGCTGAGATGCCATTGGAAGCTTTGCAGCTTTGGAGTGTGTAAAGCCGCATAGGCCTGAAGGCTTGGACGTTCGAGTTCGCGATGCTCTTGATCATCCTCTAATTTCAAGCTCCGAATACTCTGCCGACGCTGCCGCTCCAAGGGGGCTAGTCCACCCCCATTACTTGACCTTCCAATCCCTGTGACCTACGACTCATGTCGCCTCCAATTCATTCTCCTTGAAACTTCATTTCGCTTCGTGTAACCAAAGGCATGCTGACCTTGAGGGATTATAGCCGATGCCTGTGTGCATTCATTTCCAATGCCTCATGTCGGGTGCGTGTACAACATGTGCAATCTTGGAAGCTAACGGGATCCCTTGCTTTCAGATGCACTCCTTACTCCTGAAGCAGAACACGTTAAACTCGCCTAATTGGAAAAAAAGGAACTGAAAAGCCGTTCGGGTGTAACGAGCATGCTGTTTTAACTGACACAAACAGCGATATTCCATGGTATCCCGAGAGTTTGCTGGAGGCATGTGGAAAACACGTTTGCTGAAACATGAACCGTGACGAGTGAATTGGCCTCGTGTGGTGATGCATGGAGAGCGCAAGGTGCGACAAACACGCATTAAGAAGATCGGTGTGTATCCAGTCCAGTGGAGAGGAATGAAGGCTAACAAATAGGCCTTGACAAGAAAGAAGGCTGACCTGATCACTGCAATCCAAGGAGGGAAGCGATCCGACTGCTGCGGCCCTGAGACGAGCGCCTTGGGTTCTGCTTGGGATCAAAGCGACATTTGTGGGAGGTGAGCGTTATCGACGGTGAAGAGTCGCGCAAGCAGTCGCTATTCCAGCAACGAGAGGAGGGGATGGCGGATCGAAGAGACAGATAATGTGTCCTGGTGGTGCCTCGCAAAATAGATATAATCATGTTTAGCAACGGCGTTTGGAGATGGTCTTGAGTGAAGTCAGGAGAGAACGGCGAAATGGACCGCGAGAAGACAACGGCAAAAAGATGGGTTACGCGCGGGCTACGCTACTTATACTATCCCGTGATGATTCAAGATGACGCCATCGTTGGCAGTGCCCTCTAAAACTCTGTTTTGGGGAGTGAAATCGCCGGCCGGTGGCAGGATGCTGGTCGCCAAAGAAGTCCTAGCGCTGGGAGTGTTTATTTATCATTACCATTTCTAGTCTTGCCTACTATCTATCTCATGAGCGGCATTCCAGGGGGGGGGGGATACAAGGACCCGAAAATTCAACTGTTCTGCTGGGGAAAAAAAAGGAAAATGTTCAAACACTGCGGGAGATTCCCTTCCTTTTCGAGCCTAACGCTAAGGAGCGCAAATATGTCGACCAGCATAGCACCCCATAAAATATCTTGAAACTCTCTTCTTCCCACGGATGCCATGCGCTTCACATCCTGGACGATACCAAGTCATTTTAGCGCTCAACATGCGGCTACCGCATAAACTATTATGCCTAGCAACGACCGATGCGGACTTTAGCGAGGCTTCCACGGCGATCCTGCCAGGTGAGGTCTAACCGGTGAAAGGCAGCTCAGTCGTTGACTCTCTTATTATGCACTCTGACGATCTGCACACTAGTGAAACAAGGGTGAGCCGGAAGAGCGCTTGAAACACAAGCAGTACGCGAATATTGCAGCAGATAGATATCAGCAACGAGGAAAGAAAATGAAATAGCCGAGAATCCTGGCGGCTCAGAGTAAACAGAAGTGAAGTAAAAGAATATTGTTAGAAAGTATATACGGGATATACACAACAGGGGGAGAGAAGAATTCATTGAGGTTGGCGGGACACACGGGAAGACAAGAGAAGGTTATGTAGAGTGTAACCATGTCAGCAGAAGCTCAAGCGAATTTTAAGAAGGTTTCGACAAGGAAGAGGAATTGAGTAACATGGCGTGATGACCGCTTGCTTTACTAGCACCCTGGTAGCAGTGCCAGACTTCAATGCTACCCATTCCCCTACCCAAATATCGTGCATAAACTTGCTCCGTTGCGGTTTTTGTTATAGGACGTAAACCCCATAAGGGGCGAAAGTCATTTGGTAATGTAATTAACCGGAGATTAAAATCGTCGCTTTCGCTGGGGACAATGATGCACATGGGTAGTATCACTGCAAAGGGCCCCTCCCGGAGTTCTCTCTCTCGACGCGCCAATAAAAGATCGAAAAGCAAAGGATTACGATATCTGACGTGGTTCTTATTCCGCACCGCGGATAGCTCTCGAGATAAGACGGTGAGAGGTCTGTATCCCGCGCCTTGTCCTTTATGGCGGAGCTCAATAAGGATTGGTTCCCAATGTCGTTTTTCTGGTGAAATCTCAAAATGGTGGCACGCCGTTAGTGTTTCCGATATAGTATTATCTGACAGGTTCCTCACAAGACTATAAGATCACCGATCTCGCGGGAATCAGGACCAAATAGACGCCGACTAAGCGCTTGCCAGGTGGCCAGAAGGTATTTACTTAACATGAGTGTAGCCCAGCATTCAAATTTCGAATCGACCAGTGCTTCGGCGCACAATGGGGTGGAACTTGAAGCTACTTCTTAAATGGTCCTCCTCGGCTCTCGGTTATTGGTCTGCAGCGTACCCCTTCAAGGTCTTGGCAATTTAATGCACGTCCTTCCCATTGAAAGGCTCTGCGGATAGACGGAAACGAAAGTGACTGAATTCGGGTGGACGAATAGGCTGTCTGGCGCACCGTTCCGCCTAATAACGAATCTGATTGAGTGCTTGAACCCTTCACATAACCGTTCCATCATCACATGGATTTCGCGTGCTAACGGCTATCACATCCATGGAAGATCTTATCACTGAATGTCCAGCATAACTTTAAGAGTGCTCTCCACGCGAGTGAACGCTGGGATTCAGGCCAGAGACGGTGGTAGCGAATCAGACTTTCTTTTACTCAATAGCCAGGCATCGATCCTCGGTCACATTATAATTGCGAATCTCTTAATCCTAATGTGCTCCTCAGCATTGACGGTATGTGGTAGATCATCCTACAAAGTATTGATCAAGGAAGGGGAGGGGTGCAAAACGGCTATTTCAGCAGGGGAACTGGAACTATGTACGAAGAAAATACAGGGCTGCAGATAGCATGACATACAATATGAATAGTATTTCTCGATGCCGTCATGCTAGATACCTCTAATTGTCTACTTTGAGAACCTCGAAAGAACTTCCAATCGTGATCGACTTCCAGGACGATTCGTCACTTCGGACTACCCCGAGTTCAACACAGTCTTCACCCTCCCATCCATCACATGAAAGCCTCGATTCAGACAAACCCCTCTCGCTCCGATAGCCCCACTGGAGCGGCGACTTCACCATGTCTGCCAAGTCCATCCATGAAAACCGAGGGGCCGTTTCGTGTTTTGGATGACATCCTCTCGGTGTCATCTTCTCCGGGTTCTCAGGTAGGCAAAATTGTAACGATTCGAAATCATACCTTGGCTTTTATCAAGGTCCCTCATACTTGGACAGTTTTCAAAACTCAAACCTTCTATCCGCCTATTCGCCCCTCGAAAGCGAGAAGGTCCGGCAATTCTTCGCAATCGAGTCGTGTGGCTGCTGTCGCCACTATACCCCTTGATCTGGTGTATCTATTACTACCCGCCACCCACACCTTCGTGTATTTCACCGTCACATTGGCCCCAGTGACATGGCATACCTGCGTGGTACCGGATGGCTCTAGTCCACGTGCATGTCCTGTAGGCTACGCTCAAGGCTCTCCCCACATGTCAACTTCGGCAGCAAGGCATATAGGCTTCACCCGCTCTCGATGTCACCAACGCTCTCTTTTTCCGACCCATGTTCATTGTCTCGGTCTTGCTAACAGTGGGTGATCCTTGTCAACGACGTTTATTCGTGCTGAACGATTCGTGCCTTTCCTCACCTGCTTCCGAATCTCTTGGTTATGAATCATTACACCAGAGACTACCACTTCTTTCACGGTTGGCTCAGTCTTGTGGCACCAACATTCGTCGTTCTTGGCGAATCTGGCGGCCTCCGCAAAACTCGTACGTCGACTTTGGCGTGCAAAGAGACACCGGGCGTCTCAAGCTCAGCCTCCATACAGACGAGCCGTTGGTATCCTTGTACTTGTGGAGTCTGCTCTTCCACGATTGCCGCTGGTCATCCAACACAGCATCCTTTTTTTCTCCCACCATGCGACGGTTATAGTGCTGATTGTCCCTCTGTGGTCCCTCGCAGTATGCGTTGAGGTTTCATGCGTATATCGTACCCGTACCTCACCCATCGCGTCGACAGAAGGCTCGATCGGTGGGTTGACGACTATAGATCAATTTGAAGGCGGTACGTAAGACGATTCAAACCTTTACGCATGAGAGGAATGTGAGAAATAAACCAAGGGATGCGGGGTTTGACCCTTGAGATTTACTGGAAACCTGACTGCGTTTCACCTAGCCCTCCATTCGCCTTCGCCGTTGGTAACCTCGATCAGCATTCCATTGTCTCATTCTATTGCCCACGCGATATGCATCTTAATGAGGATCACGGCTCGGGCTAGAATGCACCCTGAACTCGTGTTTACCTCAGGGATGCGTTGCTGATTGACATCGGGCGATTGTGCAATGTCGACACCTCCAATTGGCACTCGGCTCCACTTTGGATTCCGATTCAAGTTGAGGTAAACCATCATAGTTGTGCTCATGAACGTCAGAAGAAAAGCTGGATCTGCAACAAGCGCCCATCCGGTCCGGAGAACAGACGCCCGTAGTAATAGCCCGATATCGGAGATCTAGCATCCAGTGCGACACGATGAGCGAAGGCTGGTGCCAGTGTGATCTGACACGCTTCAGCCCCAACGCCCATCATGGCTTGCAAACGCGATGCGTGCTTTCAGACTCCTGTGGAGTAGATCTATCTGCCTCATCACCACACGCCTGAGCTCATCAGATCATCCAAGGCTTCAACGAGATCCTCCCTTCAGTGAGTTGACCGTCTACTTTGTTTCAATGTTCAGCGTTCAGTAATACCCTTCTCAAGGGGCAGAATTATAGGTACGCGTCATAGAAGAAACCACTCAGCAAGCCCAAGGAGCTGTCGAAAACACGATAAATGACAAGGGTCCTACACATGTCGAGATGGGAGGCGAGGAAATGAGCAGGTGGCAATGCCGGCTTCGACACCCATCTCTGAATAGACGTCGCCTTCCTCCCTGCTCTTGCAGCCAACGTTCTCTTGTCCAAATGAACCTCCCACACTGCGCCGTTCAGCGTAGCGTCTGACACCCCAACGCTCAACATTGACCTAATCATCAGAGTCGTATTCACCATCTGCTTCATCCACTGTGGATGATCCATACCAGCTACAAGTCCAGGTGCAGCACCCGCCATCTTTCTACGTCTCATTGACTACGATCATCAATCCCGCAAACATCTGTGATAAGGACGTATGCTAAGGACGACAAACACATCTGGGTGTTCACTAGTGAAAATGGTATTGGTATTCAAGGTTCACTTTCGTCGTTCTCTCATTTCTTCCTCCTTTTTCCGGCCTCCCTTCTGTTAGCTCTCACCCTCCCTTTCGCGTTTCTCAGCCCTAATGCAGCTTCTTTCCTCGCGATAAGCCATCATTGAGCACTCCCGAACTCGCTCTCGCTAAGACTTTGTCCAACTCAATCCCTTCACCTCGCGAAAGCTGTGAACGAGGGACCAGTTGACGGATTTTGCAGCTGAGGCGAGGGAGCCTTGGGACTTGCATCGTACGCTCTTCCGTTCTCTTCACTTCTTCCTTCAACCTCCTTCCTCGCCATCGCCAACAGCGTTGTTACGGTGTAGGATCACGACGAGCCAAGAATGGCGCCCACGCAATCGGCATAGGTGGCCTAGCACTCAACCTCGAATACCGTCTTAGTAAAACGCCAGAAGGAACAGCTCAATGTCGAATATGCCTCCAAGCTCAGCCGGGGTGTGGATTCCAAGATCGCCACGCGTCACAGGTATGTTTCATTCCCTTCCCGTCCTTAGGCTTCCGAACGACGACACTAACGATATCTCTCAGGGAACAGTAAGAAAGAACTCGGGATGGTGAATGAAGGAAAGGAGAGACTCGTTGAGCAATTCAGAGCGCGCGCAAAGAAGGACTTTTCCGGCTAGGTACGCTTCCTCTCTTCTTCTCTTCCCCTCCCCTCCTCCATCCCGTCTCATGCGCTCCTCCCTGCTCCGATCTTACCTAAAAACCGATCCCTCGCGCCTCAGGGTCGAATTGCATGCTTGAAACCGGCTCATCTGACCCAAACATCCTACACTAGCTGCACTGAATAACCTCCCTCCCCTGGGGCCTATATACACCCAAAAACTGCAGCCTCAAACACTGGTGGGAGATCCTCGATGCAGGCCACTATGGGTTGACTCAAGTCAAGGATCAGATTTTTTGAAGTTTTGACGAGGACCAAGCTGAGAGGGAGCGCGTGTGGTTCGTGGTTCTCCTTGAGCTGATGACGGTAACGCGTGAATCGGTAGGGAAGACGAGTGTCAGGAGGTCGATTGTGAGGTGTGGGGAGGACGCTTGTTAGGATGAGCGTGGCTGGGCTGATGGATGTTGCTGAGATCAAAGGGCATCGGAGCGCGTTTTTCATTTCCTTCTTCGTTTTCACCCTCATCACCCTCGTGTTTCGAACTTCCCGATCCACATATCTTGTCCCCCTTTTCTTGAACCGAACGCCTCATGTGTGATCCCTTTCTTGATTCACTTTCCTTTCAATGTTAAACGTCGATTCCTAGCTAACCCTCACTCCATCCCCTAGTGCTCTCCTAAGCGAGATCGTCCAATCTCTCAAACTTGCCGAGACCAAGGACCCGCTTGTGCTGATCGACGAAATCGACAAGATTGGCATGAAACGTGACGGAGATCCTGCGACATCCTTCTCGATGTTGGATCAGAATGAGATTTTCTTTTCGGAATACTTGTGCGTAATTTCTTTCTTCTTTTACCTTCACGCTTTGCGGAGGTTTCGTTTACCTTAACTCCAGCTTATCCGGGTCATCGTGAGTGCTAACCTTTTGTTTCAGCATCGATCTCTCCGCCAACCTCTCCTGCGTTCTCTTTGTCAGCATAGCCAACACCCTCGACATCATCCCCGTTCGTCTTCTTGACAGAACAGAGGTTCTTGAACTCAGTCGCTGATGAGCATAGAGAAGAACCGGATCGCTCAAAAGTATTTGGGTCGTCAGGTGCGTTTGATGTGTAGACAAGGCTCGATGTAGATTCCTTGACGTGTCTATCTCTCTTTCATCAGCCATAGAAGGCTGGTGGTTTGAAACACGCTGACGTCGACGTCACGCCTGAACAGCTTATGCAAATGGTACGCTCGCGAGAGTGGTGCACGAAACCTCCAGACATTAAGAGGGTATGTTTTGTCTTTCCCAAAACTTATCCATTCTAATGCGTCGACTACCAGGATCTATCATAAGGATCAAGCCATAAGGATCAAGCCAAAGCCGTGTCATCCGAATTAACTTCAACGAACACACCTGCCCCATCATCTATTTCCTCTACGTCTCCTTCCACCGATGTTTTTTCAGCCGCCAATCCCTCCAGGTCCGACACCGAGACTGAGAAGGCTTTCGAAGCTCGTCCAACGACGTCCCTCGGGCATTAGAATCGTATATTTGGTGGAACCCTCAAGACGGATGGTCCGTTGTTCTGATTGGTTTGATTGACGAGTTATGTAGGTTCGAAAGCAAAGAGGTACTCGTCTTCTTCCCCCTGGTGGTTCAACTGGTCTTGGATAGCGAGGTAATGGGAGCCGCGCCATCACCCTCGCCGTTTCATTTTCACTTCGTCTGGGTTCGACCTCCTACCACAGCCTGTCTGTCCCCTTTACCCTTCTTTTCGTTTCTACTCATGCTAACCTAATCATTTTCTTGTTGCGTGCCATATCTACCTTGCGATAAGCCAATACCTCTTACCCGGCATTCGAGGGGTCAAAATCAGGAACAAGATCGAGGAGGGATCTTCTGTGATGCTTTCAAGCGGATCTTGAAATTTCACCCTTGTGTTGGATTAGGCGCCGGAGCGATTCCATTAGCGCCTAACGACTTTCTCGACTGCTGCACTCTGGCTCTCGCGCTTTCCTTGTATTTTCTCAGCGCTGTCAGGGATAGCTTGAAAACTACGACCGACGGGCTAGCTGACCTCCTAGACTCAAATACAGGTTCAGTTCCGACGTTGGAGGGTGGATATCTTCGATGGCCTCGAGATTTTGAGATAAACGAGATGTGGAGGAGCCACATAGCAGTTCAACACTCCTAAAAAACTTCGGACCCTCTTTACTATATTCGATTGGCAACGAAATCGTCTCAGGGACCACGAGACGTTCAATGGATACCACGTGTATGTTCCCTTCAAGCTCGCCGTCTTCCCATCACACCACAAACGAGAAAGGAGAGCATATGAGCTCACGGGGTACGAGGCGGAAGATGTTAAAAGCCGAGCTCCACACAAACGACGATGAGGATAGCCGGAAAAGGCCAGTTTTTAACGATTGTATTCCAACAAATCCGGCGTCTGTGCCTCTTCTATCCCGTTCCGGACGACCACTGACCACGACCCTCTCTCTCTCGGATCTTTCCGCCAACATTCCTTCAAGGTTTGGCATTTGCCATGCTGTAGACGGCCAAAAGGTGGACAGACATCCTCTGCCGCAGGCTCGAAGGAGCGAGGTAATACAGTTTCCATTGAACGTGTCAGCCATTGCTCTGCACCAGCGCAGATGGCATATACAACATATCTATACAATTGAAGAGCGAAAATGATGATAGCAAAGCGGATGATGGGCATGAGAGACAAGAAAGCACACCGTATCGAACAGTGGTGATGGTCAAGTACGATAACCCTTTGAAAAGAGTTGGAAGTGGTTGGGGATTCGACGGGATAGACGCTGAAAATGCCGATTGGGAGGAGCAAGAGCAGTGACGTGTGTTCACCGCCGCTCCGGTGCAGCCGCGTTCGATGGTTGGGCTGGGGTATCATATTCTGTGGAAGTGGAAGTGGCCTTGAGGGCGTCAGAACGCGAACGAAAATAGGTGCGCTCGTTCTCACCATAGTACCACCCAGAACGCTCGTCCCCGCTCCGGAAGCGTTCTCAGTTGAATTCGTTCGGTATGTCTGAAGAACGTTAGCACGTCGAAGCTCAAACATCTTGAGGGCTTACAAAGTTCCCTAGGCCCCATGCAGACTGCCAATCGACTTGACGCTGGACACCCGTCGTTGCGTCGACCAGCTCGAACTCGGCTTCTTCGTTGGGTGGCCCTCCTTGCGTCTTCTTGAACTTGATGGTAAAGACAGATGCCATGTTTTGAGCGACAGAGGCGATATTAGCTGGATTCGAAGAGCCGAGCGAAGGAGAGCCTTGCGATAAAGGAAGGATAGAAACCGTTTTGTACGCCCCCCTCAGAGGTTCCCACGTTGGATTTGTAACTCACCGAATCCAAGGTCTCAACATATGCCCCAATGCACTTGCAAACCGTGTGATGGCACTGCAACTCAACATATATTACGACGCGAACCAGAATCCCATCGCGATACGTGCATAAAGGTCGGAGAGGATCTGGCAATTACGAGAGAGCCAGCCATAGAGCAGAGAAGATCCCAACCAGGGGTTTCGAGGATGGCGGTGAATTTGAATCCCAGTGGCCTCGTGTCCGAGACGAATTTGCGGATGCCAAATGTCGTACGAGTTTTCTGAGTGCCAAAAGTCCCAAGATCGGTGTCGAAGATCGTGCCATCTTCTCAAAGCAGATTCAAGAATCCTACGAGACCATCGTGACATGTCAGTTGAGAGAGAACTCTCATGCTAACCCCATGTTTGCCATTGCGGTCACCAGTAAGGTTTGATACAAGTAACCTGCAGGGAGATAGCGAGGAGTCTTGGCCCTTTGAGAGGCCGTTGTAGCACATGGTCTGGATGAAAGAAGCGCGGAAGGAGGTGGAACAAGGCTGGTCCCAGATAAGGATAGATTCGCTGCGATTACAGCGGGAGGGGAGGAATCACGAGGGAGGTTGGCGACGAAGTAATCGGGGCCACAAGGAATGTTCTGCTTGGAAATTCGAAAGGCGTCGTCGGAGGGGAAGATGGAACCAAAAGAGCGGTGGGCAATCGGGAAGGAGGCCAGGAGGGTGAGCGGGTATCGAGATCCAACAGCGCAGCCACCGAAAAGAAGTTTAGGTGAGGATGGCACGGCTATGAACGACCATTGAGAAAACGTAGTAGCAGTTAAGTGGCAACGTTAAGGGAGAGAGATCAATGTAAACACTCACCAATCGCGAACATAGATCACCCCCAGGCGAGTTATGTGGCCTCAATGTACAATACCTTGCAGCGTTTAAGAGCCAAGGCGAGCCAAAGCTCGATCAGAGGGCTACAGGTGTAGTAGCGCTACAAGTTTCCTAGTGGTGGAGGGAACGCAGCGCAGCTCAGGAAATATAGAGCGGAAAGCGCTAAGGGAGGGGAGTCAGGGAAAAACCTGGTCGTGGACCTTCAAGCGTTTATATGCAAAGCTGTGCGAAGCATTGTGATCCGATCATAAAGCTGTGCGAGTCATTGTGAGCAGATCATCTGCTCATACACAGCAAGTCCTGGAAATTGAGCTAAGGTTGAAACCGGTTCGCTTGCGCTAGCTTGAACCCGAGTTTGAGATTCGCCGAAGTTTCGCGGTTTGAAGCTCAGCTCTTCCTGATTAGGTTGAGCGTCTCGCCGACTTCGCGTTGCGCCCAGCTCAAAGCCAACCCCAAGGCGTGGCCATGGATTCTTCTTGTTTGGGAGCCCTCGGAAGAACCGGGAATGTTTGGTTGATTTTCTCGGGAGGAACAGGAGAACAAAAAGTCGCGGCAAATGAGGCCAAAATCGAATATATTGAGGTATCTGAGACGGCAGACAGTACATTGGGAGAGTATGTGAGGAGTATTAGTTGATAGGCCGTTAATATTGCGTGGTAAACTCCAGGAAACGCCTAAGAACAGATGTCAGTGGTTGAATAGAGATTGGTGTTACAAGGAACTCACAGGACTAGTAGCCGCATTGTTTGAGATTTCAACGCCTACAGGAGAGGACCATGCTAATAGGAAAGCTGGTGAGGGTTCATCAGCAATGGGGTACAATAGATCTGTAAAAGATTACGAACGATAGGCCATATGTTCATCATATACAGCGACCCAAATCTACAGCCACAAAATTAGTGGATGGTTTTAGTAGCAGTACGAACGACTTACGGGCGATAGTAAGTATCCAGCAAGGCAACATTATTCGCATCTATGATGTTGATCGTACGTCAGAGCAGTCGAATACGAGAAAGGGGAGGCAAGCACGTACGGCTGATTTGCGTTCTAGAAAGCAACGAAAGTATTTGCGCACCAAAAATCTAACAAAAAGATTGCCATTAGTCTGCTCCAACACTCGGAATGCCCGACTTACCGTCTCGAGGAGGGCGCCAGTGCAATGTCCCAAGCAGAGGGGTGGATGATGATAGTCGGTGAAAGAGGTCAAGTTGGGACCGCGCGGCAAAGTCGTCTAAGAAGTATTCCCACGACATGTCGATAAGCGCCCGAATCTCCCAAGTCCCGGACTCCTTACCAGAAAGAAGCAAAATGTGCGAACAACGTCGTCGGTGCTGCGACGTTGGATTGAAAGCTGATTTCTTACACTTCCGACTTTCATTTTCTGGCATCCCACAACCAGGTCAGCGCCAAGAACTCTCTTCCGAGTTAGGGCCACGGAGAGTTAGCACGGCAAGACATTTCGGGTCGCAGGTACGTCTCGCGCGATACCAGGGGAGCTGTATGACACCATTTCATGTTTTTCTCTGTATCCAGATTCATTGATGCTGTATCTGGCGTAGCGCATACTGACGATGTGCTTGTATGCTCACCTATCGCAGGAATTAGAACGCTCCTCGAACTCAGTGTTCAGGGTGTTAAGGAAGACAGTTTGGGAGTGTATCGTTATTATCCGTTTGCCATTGCCCTATGTCGCCTGCTAGAGCATTTGTTGTGATGACTGACAGCAGTGAGGCTGAAGGGCCGGATGACCTCGAGGGCACTCGTAAGGAGTATTTGCATGTTCTCTTTCTCCAGGGAACACGCAGCACGCATAGACCGGCAATCTCGCGCCAGTCTGCCATGACCCGCCCATGTCCTGTGTTCACGCGTGTTCACGTCGGGCCTTGTTGTCATCACGGATTTAACTCCCAAATTGGATCGAGCGCCTTTGCAGCACTTTCTTGGCTTGATTCATGATAAGATCAGATTCACGATTCACTACGTCACGTGACTCGCGCGCGCAAGGCGTCGAGATTCTTCAAAACCTATTGCCACCTGCAAATCTTGCCCGAATATCCCCTGTGAGTACTCAAACTACAGAGTTCATAGGCAGAAAGAAGATGGTGGAATCATAATTTTGAACTTTGCTCTTGGGCGCAGGATCTCGACAGGAGAGTAGTAACATGGGTAGCGAATACTTGGGACGGCATAAATCAACCCGAAATCTAAATATTCAAAATATAAATCCACCAACCTCTCGAAAGGGATGCATATTTGAAGTTAGGGCCCTTCATCAGTCTATAGAAGTAGGTTTGCAAGTGGCAATATGTTTTGAAGAATCTCGACGCCTTGCGCGCGCAAGTCACGTGACGTCGTGAATCGTCAATCTGATCTACCTTAGACTGAGCGCAAATCAAAGTACAGGATGCGCGCGACCCAAATCTCGCTCAACCCTAGCTCATCATTTTTGCGTTGGACTTGAGTCGGCATTCAGCGTGACTTGAAACCGCGCTTGAACCGAGCTCAAATCTGCCCAGGTTCAAGCCAGCTCAATTGGGCCTCTGGGTGTGGTAATGCTTCGCACAGCTTTTGACCCAAGTTGCTGCAGATCACAAGATTTTGAACAAATTTCCAAATCGGGACTGTGATGAAAGGGCCGCGTGCCGCGACTACCTGACCTTGCTTTATCATCCCACTCCTGCGTAGACAGAGAGCAATGGATTAGTAAAAAAATCTACTTTTTCTCTTTTGGTCAAGGGATAAGCAAATTGCAAGTTACGTGGCCCGCCCAGCCCCAATCAGAGGCATCTGCTCGCTCGCGCTCGCGTATGGCGAGAGGGAGGAAAAGAGTTATCTCTAGGATTGTATGCTTTTATTTACTCAATTCAAGTACTTCTTGGCCCCTGAAATCGACCACGGTGCCCAGTAGATGCGAGCAACATCGAGTTAGGCCCATATTTGTTAATGACAGATTTCCACGCTCAAATCTTAGGTAATTCCAGACTGCATAGACCTGCTAAAGCAAGGTCAAAGATTCGGGTACCCTTGCTCATGCTGGATGTTCATAAGCTCGAAGGCTCGTTTTTTCCCCCTCTCGGTATCTCAAATGGTTTCGTACACCCGGCGATCGTATGTCCATTGAATCAATGGTACTCTTTCCTCCCCTAATTTTGTCACTGGGACTCACACTTCGTCCTTTACAGCGCATGCCAGGCGAAGGCTCCCTCCGACTCGCCAATAAACTCGTTGAAGTCATCTGTGAGCAAACTCAGATCGCTTTGTCCTGGGTCAAAGGCCACGCCTACAAGCTCGGCTTTACGTTCTCACCCAGCAACGTTTTCCTCTCCTACCGAGATGTCCACGGGTACGTGCCTGGAAGTGCAGGAATCGAGGAAATCCCAAGCGCTCGCACCGCAGTGTTGGTCACTTTCCTCAGAATTCTTAAGAGTGTCAGAGGGGACAGTGATATCGGTGCCCCTCCTACCTTTCTTCTTGCGTTGACGACCGCTGATGGTGTATGCCCTGTCAAGTCTCACAACCGACAACCCTCTCTCCGGCCCTCTGTTGGTGGGCTCAACAAAAGCATCTTAGAAGCCGACCTTGCGGGGATCAAGGCCATTTTTCTCCTCAAAGTTGCGTTTCCAGGCGTCAAAACAGTCATTCCCAAAAGCGTCAAGCAAGGCATTCGGATCATGTATAGAATGGGTAATAGGTCATGTGGGGGTTCAAGATTTGTGTGGGGGAGCTGGTCAATGACTCAGCTTGGTCTTCCTTGGAAGGTGGGGGGGCCGAGACGGCTTCCTCATGACGTTCGTCTCTACGAGATCTTGACACCTTTTTATTTATTCACTACCAGAATGAACGCGACGCGTGTAAAAAGAGAATCCACGTTTCTCCGAAAGCGGGACCGAAAGGGTGAGGAATCAGAATAGTGTACATAATTTGACCCTGGACGACCACAGATCAACGCGGGCCTTCACATACGATATGATGGAACTAAATTGTCAACGGTGCAACCAAAAAGGTTGAAACGGTAGGCGAGAAGATTGGAGGAAGATTGCACGATGATGGAACACGGCCGAAAGACGTGGAGGTAAGATCAAAGAAAAGCGCCATCAAACGATTCCTGCCGCAAGGAAAAGGCTGTTTAGCCAGCTCGCGCTCAAACGACCCAGTGTATCACCAAAGCAACCCTGTAAAAGCCAGCTCTAGAGTAGATGAGCCAGGAAAATAAGTTCTGGCGAGGCTGACGACGTTCTCTTTCATACGATGCAGGATACCGTTTTGGCTGAGAAATATTTATCTCTGGTCAAGATTTCTTGATACATGGGCTTGAGGATCGATCCTTGCTGTTCGCCGCGCTGGCGTAAATGAAGATTCGTACCCTAGTAAATTGAATACAAAATGCACAGGAGGACAGGTCTTCTAGAGCAATTGTATAAAACATGATAGGAAGTGGTCAATCGCGACAAAAGGCTGCGCACCCTCAAAGAAAAGGTCGACATAGGGAAGCAGTGCGCGGAGGAATGCGATATCATCCTTATGTCCCCCGAGCAACTCCAAGAGCCTCAGTTTGAGCAGCTAATGAAGAACATCACATTCGCATCTCGAGTCTGCTATCTCAGCGTCGAGGTCTGGTACGCTTCGACACGAGACCCCTACGCGATCAAATCGATAGAGGCTGAATGCGCGAAGTAGAGACCCTTCATCAAGGGCAGCAGTCGAGCCTCGCTGTTGCGTGCAAGGTTGAGCGAGGAGACTGTATCGATGCAAAACTGAAAGCATACCAGCGGTTTGTTTACACTGATGAATATTATGCCCACCATGTACCCTGAGCGCTTCTCACTCTCTGGCTGATCCTCCCCTCCCGCCATTGCCCAAAGCAAACGCAACGCCACCGGCGAACGGCATTCTGAATCTCGCCAATCTTTGCGACTCTTGACGCTCCAATGTCAACCCACCCGATCTTCTGGCTTCCCTTCTTCCTCAACGCAGCGTGCAGACCGCCACTTGGTTCTACGGCTCTCTTGGATTTCTCGATAACCTTGTCCCGGGTGATTTGGACGGCGAAGGATGTCATGGAAGGACGAATTGATTGAATGGATATATAAGGTACATCGAGAGAATACATATGCTGGGCGCCATCGACTGTGCTTGTCCGTCCGTCAGGGCTGCTCATCAATAGACCTCATGTATGCCGTGAGGAAATAGCCAGCCCCAAAGTGCAATGTGCATGTGCTTCAAGAAGAAGGATGTGGAAGCACGGAGCCACAGCAAGGAGTAGAGTTTTATTGCTCGAAACGGATTCCTGATCACCAGAATCCAACCTTCGCGACACGAGACCAGACCAACGCGCACTAGCCGCATTGGGGGCTCAGATTATTGATTTTCTTTTCTGCGTGCACATGCCATGCGTCAGGCCACGACCTCCACACGAGGGTGACGAGCACTTCAACGTGAAGGATATAGGCAAGCACTAGCAAGATGACTATAAAGAGGAACGAAAATGAATCGACTGCCACGACCGTGACGTACGTCAACGATCAGGGTGCAGCGGGACACTGTGGAGCAAGGGGCCAGCAAGATAGCGAGCATTGAAATGAACCCTACCGGTCGGGTCCGTGGGATTCATCACTTCTGATGAGGGATATGCGAGTGGGTTGACGGCGGCAGCCCAGGCTGGTTAAGCGGAGACTCAAATTTGATGGCAGGCGATAGGAATTCGTGCTTATAGTCGAGTATTTTCCTCTCTTCTCTCCGTCGATTCGCAGTATGACCCCTCCCGTGACTCCTGTTCTTGAACCTACATTAGTCAAAGTCGGAGATGCCCTCTTACCCACTACAATCTCGAACGGTATTCACTATGTCCAATGCGATATTTGCTTCGACTCGTTTAAATTGACGAAAAGTGCGAGCAATGAATGGATCCTGAGCCACAGGGCTGCATCATGCATGCAAGGAGCAGAGGGATCGAAGGGTGGCTAGAGAGTAAGCTTCAGCACCGTCAGGGCTCCCCTGTCCGCTTCGGGTGAGAACAAAACAATATGGAAATACAACGCGATATACCATACTGTACTCAATCACCCTGAAAGCACCATAACCCTCCAATTTGTCAAGGGGTTCTTCGTTTCGCGTGCCGAGGAGACCGCAATGGGCATGGATGCTCGAGCCACCTCAAAGTAACGCTCAAATTTTGAGATTCACAACAGTGATGGGTTTGACATGGACTTAGATGATCTACCTGGTACTTGGGTTGTGTTCACGGTTCCCAGTAGGGATCGAGCAGCAGCTATTACTCAGGCATCTTCTCTACGTTCACCGGTATGATAGATTATATTTAAATCTCCGCTCAGCCAGCCTGGGCTGCCGCCGTCAACCCACTCGCATATCCCTCATCAGAAGTGATGAATCCCACGGACCCGACCGGTAGGGTTCATTTCAATGCTCGCTATCTTGCTGGCCCCTTGCTGTGGAGCCACAGGAGAAGCCCACTGTACTTTGGGAATACGTAGGCATAGATCAGGGTGAATGCATGGAGGATTCAAGAGCCTGAGGGAACGTGAGGTGAGTGAGCAACTTTGACGCCCATGGGACAAGGAACAGGACTTCTATTAGATATCCTGGTGATATCACACTATCACGCTCGTATATGAAGTCGTATCATAACGTGCCCGTTTTATTGGTCCAACTGAGCGCATCTTTAATCCCTTCCTCAACGGGATGAGTTGCCTGGATAGGTCCTATGATTGAATCCTGCGCCGCACATCCATCGGTGTCATGTTCCGGGAGTACCTTGCTCCAGACCAGGCCCTGCTGTATCGACCTGTAGAGAATCGGACATTGACCCTTCTATCTCACGGCTTGCTAGGTAACAGAGCGTTCTTCAGCCGCCGTTTACCTGTATCTACCTTTTCCCCAAGCGTAACCTTCTGCCTGAGCCTCGTCGTTCAACCCTCCCGTCGTCAAATACGTCAACGGATGAGGAAGGTGGTTAAAAGGAAGGCTAATTATCAATCGTCGTTGAGATTAACACCTCATGTCGTGGTTTTATGCCCCGTAAAGTCATTTTCATGCAATTACTTCGCGGTTTCTGTGCGAGCATGAGATTTAACTGTCAAATGTGGGGATTCGACCCTCCAGCATTTTCCCAGTTAAAAGGGTTCAATGTCGAAGCCGTGAGGAATCCGAGAACGCCTTGATGGTCACCCGTGAAGCCAAAAGGATCCGGTGGTGTAATACTTAATGAAGGCCATGTGTTGCGTCTAAGTTAGATACGATCACGGGCAGAAATCGATTTCCTGGGCTCGCCGGTGCGTATATATATTGGTTCTTTAGTTTATAAGCTACGGTTCCATTATGTGAATCCTTGGAGCTTCGTTCGTTCGTTCGTTCCTCCCTCCTTCTGTTCTTCTCCTGCGACGTAGTAACTTGTCCCCTCACTGGGTCTTCCCCCTTCCGCTCCACTTCTCCGTATTCGAGGATGCTGTCTCCTAAATTCACCCCTGACCACCCTCTGCACTATCCCGTCCTCGCCTTGCCATCAGCCAACACCCATAATGCAATCCCCAAGTCTTTCCCCCTGACAGACTGAACACTCCCAAAGTCTACATACACGTGAGCGAGAAGAAAGGTCGGGCCGTGCTAGGAGAATAATCTCTGATGTGCCTTGCTCAGGAGTCTCGCTGTAGATCATCTAAACCAAGTGTTTCATTTTTACTCAAGGACGGCGTCGGAATTGGACCTCACACCGGAAGCTTCTTTGCTGGTCTAAGTACCTGTTTCCAGGCCTGGTCTTCGGCATATCGTCAGCAGCATGAGTGAAAGGAAGCTACCGAGCCTAAAGAGACGTGATGAGGCGAAATAAGAGCCGTAGCATCCAAATCAATTTCGACACCCGCCAAGAGGGACGTTCAGACCTTGAAAGCCCGGCGCCATCATTCACATGCTTCATCCGCTTTGAATACGGCCACAAGCACCCGAAAGGGTATCGTGACCATGCGTTCTATCAGAGAGATTGTCTGTTTCTGTGAGGTCGCTCAGACGGCCTGTCCGTTTCTTGGTTCATTGACGAAGACGGTTTAGCTGAGCAGGTCTCGTACTATGTGATTTCGAAAACGAAGGAGGCTCTCCTACCTCTTAGCGTTTTGGACGATCTTGGACCCATGTTAAATGCATGACAGCGTGCACTCTGATCGTCCGCAGTTCTATTGGCGGATAGCGCCCTCAATGAAGACCCTGCATTTATGTTTCCTGAGAAATGTTATAGGTTTTCCCTCGTCATCGCATCCCCTCATACACCTCGATCTTCCTCAAAGGTACTTCGGCGTCCAAAGTCCTGCTTCAGAATCACAGTACTAGGCGACGTCGAGAGCATCTAATCGTGCTCGCAAGCATTTAACAGCAAGGTGAGAAATCTCAATGGAGCGTTCCTAGATCATGCCTACTTGTGGTCCCAGTGCAATAGAGGCCTCCTACACATCGGAGTCGGTAGGAGCAAACGGATCTTTAGGGCGCTTTGAGTTGGATTTCTGTATCGAGCTTGATGAAAGAACTCTTTTATTTTGAAACAGTGCAATAAAACTACAACTACCTCTTTTATTTTTCTTCCTAATGGTATTCGGAGGTTCGCTATATGACCCTTTTCACGCAACGTGTGCTTTCAGCCTTTGGACTGAGCCATAACCTACAATATATCCTTGAGATGTACCAGAATGTCCATACACACCACTGAGGACCGTAAAGTCCAGGTTAAATTAGGCGCCCGTGCAGACGACGCGACTGCGTTATCGGATACAACACGTGATATGCAAGCCAAGGCTTCAGCCAAACAAACCGCATCAGGAAATTAGGCGCCTGTGGCATTCGAAGCGCCCCAAGCCTTCGGTGGTAAAATTAGACATGTAGTGCTGGTTAAAAATCCCTAAAGTACATATACATATCGAACGAGGTGCCAAAAGGCTGTGGAGGAGCTTTGAAGGTTGGTTGGCTGCAGCCACGGAGGCATTAGTAGAGGTTTACGTGACTTGTATTCGCGCGGAGTTTCAAACATGTGTGAGAACGGTTGCAGTAACCCTTGTCAAGACCCCCATCTCATTCGATTCTATCTCGTCCTTTCTACGCCCCGCCTGGGAGCGCACCTTCTGATACCACACCGCTCAGTTTCGACCTCATCTGGGATCATGTTCAGCAGCTACGCCATTGACCACCTTCAAGAGCGTGTGCAAATTACGGCTCTTGCGTGACTTCTGGCAGCGTCTCGCTAGCTTCCAAACGCCCAATGCTTCAGTATTTCCGGGGAGCCAACGCATCCCAGTCCATGCCTGGTATCGTATCGGCTTCCACTGTTCGTTTTGTCCCAATCTTTCCGTTCTCTTTTGTTGCCCTTACATTTCCCGTCGCCTCCTGATCCTTTGTCTTAGAACCCATGCTATCTCTTCCTAGGTCATGGATCAACTCTACCCACCCAATTGCTCAATGAACCAAATCAATCGAGCCATTCAAAGGATGTCCACTGAGCAGAACCTTTCCAGACCAGGTCCGCTTCCTATCGTTTCTTCCTCCTTGCCCGAATGCTGACCCCTCGCACACCAGGTCTACCAAACGTACTGAAGCGCGCTTCTTCCTTCCTCGAGACCGGCACATCCGATCCGACCACCATCCGAAGCGACGGACGCTGCAAAATCTCTCTCCCTTGGGGTGTACGCGGCCTCGGATACGCCAAACGCGCCCGGACCGTCATGGGTGAATGGGTCAAGTGACGGTTTCTCGAGCTCTTCGCGGTAGATCAAGGTACAGTATTGCCTCTTTCCTGCGCGTAGTGCTTGATCTCATATGCGCTACGTCATCTAGGTCTGGCTGTGTTTCCTCGCACAGCCTGGCGTGGGATTTGCGAGGCTTCGTGCTGGGAGGTCGACGCATGTCTCTGGGACCATGGACATCGGAGGACATATGTTGGGTGCGTTTACGCCCTCCCCACGCTCTCCTGCATCAACTTAGTCCTCCGCTCTATCGGCGTTCTGCTATGCAGGATCATACAACCCCTGAAACACGTCGGACCTGACAACCTCCCGTGCTCATTAACAAGATCAATGGTGGCCGTGGGCTTTGGTGCTCATGCGAGCGCTTTGCTCGATATGTGGGACCAAGGTGGCTTGAATCAGTGGTACGTTCGTCGCTTCTCGCTTCCTTTGGCGACCGCTTTACCTCGCCAATCCTTCGCCGCCGTATCTTTATGCTTCTCCCTGCACCAGTTTCATTCCCTCTGCTTCCTTCCTCCCTCCTATCGTTGCCGTCGCTCATATTAATCTCCCATTCCAGCCATGATCTCCGTGTTGGCCTTGAATCCGTCTAAACCGGCTAACACCCTGAACACCATTCCTGCACCTGCCCTCGACAGAATGGACGCTCTCAAAGACAGCGATTTCATATGACACGACACGGCCGCATTTCCAGCGCTGACGCACAGATGCTACGTCCCTTGAAAACCATAGAATCCAGAGACATAAGAATCCCCACTAGCTAGCATATCTACATAGCGCATAGTATCCTATGAATAGATAACAAAGTCCACGATGTACAAAGAGCGTCCGACAAAGTGAAGATCAACGAGGAGGTCAAAATACACATAACAATGTAGGAAGGTGGTGGGTGGGTGGAGAGACAGTCGACGTGCAGAGACCAGTCCACAGCGTGGACCGTTACTGAGATAGGACTTGACCAGTGGTTAATCATCCTCTAGTCGTAGACGATCCACTAGCAGACGAAGCCGCTCGCAGAACGGCTCGGGCGACTGGACGACTCCTACCAACTCGACGTGAACGTCGCCCTTGACGGCGTGCCGTTGGGACCCTGTCTTCGGCTGCGGAATTCGGCGAGTCTGGGGTGATCTTTGAAAGGGTCAGACAGATTCTAAAAAGGAAAAAACAGAGAGAAGCGAATACATACATTCGAAGGTTCTGGGGTGGGACCTCCTGGAACGTTGCGGGCAGCGCGCTCTCGTTCATTTGTGCCGTATGCCTTGAGAAGGGTAACGGTTAGTCGACTTGCTCCTCAAGGATCCCCCACAAACACTTACAAAACGCCCCTCGCCCCAAGGACTAGGGAAGTGTACTCGGCGGTACATGCCTTGGGTACTATCTTGAAGGGCGAGCTCGACGTCGTCGCCGGGATTTATGCCCAGGCTCTTTTTGATCTGCATGACGAAGACGGGCGAGATGATTTGGAAGAGGCGAGAGAACATGGCGGAAAATGGCATTTTGCAGCAATGGAATGGCAAGGGAAGACTTTGGCAATGAGATTCGACACGTTGGAATGGGTTTGACAGAGGTCGGGATGCGATGAAAGACTCTCAAATGTTCGAGTGGAAGTGACTGGGAAGAATGAGTAACAGAAAGTCGAGCCAATATCCGTTTAAAACAAGTCTGACACGAGGGATGACCTCACGGGCTGTGTTCGTGATTTCTCTGAACGCGTCCTAGGGCGCTTGGGCGCTTGATAGGGCGGACCTCAAATATTTCTAAGTCCGCTGAATCATATCACGAAACTAAAATCAGCATACTCAAAAGGCAGGCTGAAATCAGCTTCAGGTGTGACTATGAGACTCGGAGTCTTGGGAGCATTCTCACGTTATCTTGATCAATCATTCAACCCAGGAGATGGCGTAACCTTTCCCCTACGAGTGAAGGGTCGAAGGAAAAAAAACCACTGAGGTACACTTGACGGTTCGCTCAATGTACACAGTCGCGCTCATAGTGTCATGCAGGCTTCCTTCAATGCAAAAGAAGGGAATGGAAAAGAAAAGAAAAGAAAATAGACACAAGTGCAATTCACGAGAGTCGTCTTGAACACTGTGACGTTCCTGGTGCTTGGCGGTGGCGGGAAGAGGGGCCAAAATCGGTCTATTTTCGGGTATACAATAAGCAGGCAACAGCTTAAACGAAGCATTCTTCATTCACTCACTAATGCTGTAGCTCAACTGTACCCGCTCCTTCTTATCCCTCTGTCCTTTCAGCGCGTCAAACCTCGCAAAGGACAACTACTTTCTACAGCTCCAGCATTCGTATGCAGAGCCAATATCAGGCATTCAGAGGGGCTCTGACGGTGATCGACAGCGATGGCATGTAGATACTAAGATGAAAGACGAAATTTTGCATTTTTAGGCGTCTATAGCTACATACACTTCGAGTTCCAGAGGCGCTCTAGCTCTCGATGCTCTTGATCCATCTTGAATTGAAGCTCCGCATGCTCTGCCGATGCTGCCGCTTCAAGGGGCTAGTTCACCCCGATCATGTACCCGCCGTTTCCTGTGATTTCTGTGACCTCCGGTACCTGTGACCTCCGACTCCCATGGCCTCCGATTCATTCTCCTTGAAACTTCATTTCGTGTTGGGTACCCGAAGGTCTGCTGACCTTGCAAATGAATGCACGCACGGCCATCAGTAATCATCCCTCAATGCCTCATGTACAGTGCGTGTTCAACGTGTGGAATCCAAAAGATAGCGGGATCCCTCGCGTTGAGAACCACTCACTATTCCTAACGTAGAACGCGTTATACTTGTTCAGTAAGAAACCAGGCACTCAAAGTCGTTCGGATGTAAAACGTGTGCCGTTTTGACTGATACACGCAGAGGTATTCCATGGTAGTTTGGGAGTTTGCGGGAGGCACGTGGAAGACACGTTTGCTCAAAGAGTGGAACGTGCAGGAGGCGTGCCTTTAATGACGGATGGAACATGCATCAGAATGGGTGAAACGCCTCGTGCAAGGAGGAAGCCCAAGGTGCGACGAGCACGCATCGAGTTGAAGGATCCGGATGGGAAGTAAGGCAAACAAACGCACTTCACCATCGAAAAGGCTATCCGGATCACAGTCGTCCAAGCGTTTGAAGCGATCGGTGAGGTGAGAACATGCCGAAATGCACCGCACATCATTAGGGACTGATGGTCGAAAACTGGCGCACTGCTTAAGACAACTTGTGGCGCAATTCGCCAACAGCGACTCTTCACCGGTCTCCGTGGATCAATGGAACATTTGCGGGACGGCGGAACATCATCGACGGCGATCGCTATTCGAGTGAGGAGAGGAGAGGAGGGAATGGCGGGCCGGAGAGACAGTAGTGTGTCCTGACCGCGTCTGGCAGGAGAGCTATAATCATGACCAGCGGTGGAGATCGTCTTCAGTGAAGTCAGAGGAGAAAGGTGAGATGGACCGCGGGAGGACGACAGGAAAAGAAGGGTTAAGCGCGGGACGCCCTACTTATACTGCCTGTGGTGCTTCGACATGATGCCATCGTTGGCAGTGCCCCCTGGAACTCAGTTCGGGAGTGATAACGGGGCCCGTGGCAGATTCCTAGTAGCTAAAAGAAGACGAAGCCATCAAGCCGAATCCACGATGTCGTGCTTATTCTGTCAATACCTAACCAACAGACCTTAGCAAACGGTTTAGGATCATGTTTTAGCGCCCTGAGCGCTGATTTATGATTTCCGTTTACACAGTCTTACTAATTATTCATTTCATGAGCGACATTCCGGGGAGGATAGAAGGGGTCCCGCAATTTCACAGTTTTCTTGAAAGGTTCAAACGCTGGGAGAGAGGGGTTCCCCTCGTTGTAGGGCCTAGGATTGAGAAGCGCAAAAATGACAACCTGTTCCACGTGTATAGTAGCACTCCCCTAAATATCATGGAAACTCTCTTCCCACGAATGCCACGCGCTTTACATACCAGGTGAAGCATTCCAAGCCAATTTAGCGCTCGACATGTAAGTATAGCATAAGCTATTGTACCCAATATCGACCGATGCGGACTTTAGTGAGAATCCTACGGAAATCCTGTCAGGGTGAGACGTTATCAGCATAAGGCAGCCCATTCGATGTCTCTCTTACTATGCACTCAAACGATGTTCGAGCTATCGAAACAAGGGCAACTCGGACGAACACGAGTAGTCCTCGACTACCGCAGCAGAAAGAAATCAGCAACGAGGAAAGAAAATGAAATATCCGAGGATCCTGCCAGGTGCAAGGCGGCTCGGAGTAATAAGCCATCTCAAGAATATTGTTAAAAAGTATGTATGCCGGATTTGTGCAGGAGGTGGTAAGGACCTATGGAGGTTGGCGGGACACAAGGGAAGACAATGAGAAGGATAACCATGTACGCGGAAAGCTCAGGGGAAGTTTACGAAGGTTTTGACAAGGAAGAGAATTCGGGTAGCTTGTTGTGGGACCCGCTATTTACTAGCATCACGGTAGCAGTGCTAGATTTCACCATTACACATTCTCCTGCCCAAATATCGTCCATAAACTTGCCTTGTTGCACTCTCTTCCACACTTCGGGCGTAAAACTGTTAGGATTCCATTTCTAGAGGTCTAGTGCGACCTTATTTCCTTTGTCTGTCATGTATGACCACTTATCTGGGTTCCATTGTATGTCCATACATCCCTCCATAGGTCTGGATTCATTTGTATTGTAGTTACTCCCTAGATACTCCAAGCTTCGAAATGTATATAAAGTAGTATTATTTCGTATCAATTCTATACTGTTTTCGTGCCAGCCAAGTAAACTTAACAAAAACCCATAAAGGGAGGCTCATTTAGTAGCGTAACCGTTTCCCTCTTCTCTTTCATTTCCAGAATCGCCACAGGTGTCCAATGGTGCAAGGGAAATGGATTTTACCTCGCCGTTACTCTTTGGCCTTGTCAGCGAAGCCCAACGACGCTAGAAAATGCCTGAACCCTTCGAATCCCCTTCGAATTTTGGAGGAACCTTAAGTGGGGATAAGCCAAATCGCCTCGTGAGCAGTAAGTACGCCCGAACGTCGCGAGGCTCTTTCTGCGTCAAAGGCCCTGCGAGATCTCTATCAAAGGGACACGGCGTCACCTACGATGAGCCGGAGATTAAAATTGTTGCTCTCGTGTCTCCTAAAGATTGATCGTAGGGGCAATGCTGTACATGAAGAATATCACTGCAAGGGTCACTGATTTCTTGCTCGATGTGCCGATGAAATATTGACGAAATCTTTTATTCCCGCGGCGTGTATAACCCTAGAGAGAGATGGGACCAAAATTCGAGAGGCCTTCATCCCGCACCTGGTCCTCAATGCCAGGGTCCAAGGATTGTGTTCCAATGCCGAGTATCCAGGAAACTCTCCAAATGATGGCGTGACATCGGCGTTTCCGATGCATCCTCCAACGGATTCCTCGCAAGACTATGAGAGAATCGATCTCGCAGGAATTAGGAATAAGTAGGTGTCGAATAGACGCTTGCAAAGTAGCCAGACTGTAATCACCTAACGTCTTCAGTGTAGGCCATATCTCGCTAACTCTTGAGGTGAACACGATTACTGACCCTCAGCATTCAAATTCTAAGATCGTTCAATGCATCAGCGCACAATGGGGTGGCAGAGTCTGTAACTCTGAGTAAATGGTGGAGCTATTAATCGCGCGACGAACACGACGCGCCCATATTGTCTCGTGACGATACAGCCCTCACATGGCAACTTCTTACATGGTCCTTCTTGGCTCTCGTCTACGGACCATGAGTCTGGAGCCCAGACCTTCAACCCCAAAACTATGTAGCATTCGAGAGCCTTCTGTGGCTCATGAAATCGGTAAGATTGGACAGAGTTTCGATGGTTGCGAGATGTTGGGGCCTTGGAGTAGATAACGATTCTTGGTGCGTAAGCTGTCTCGCGCTGTCCTTATTGGCCCATCCCATGGTCCATTTGTTTGCGCGTCCTTCTCATCGAAAGGCTCCAGAGCTACACGGAGACGAATGTGACTGAATCAGGGCAGGCGAATAGGCTGTCAGGTGCGCCATTCAACCTAACGAATCTTATTGTGTACTTGAAGTCTGGAACCCTTCACATAGGTGTTATTTCATCACATGGATTTCGCGCGCTCTAGTCGTGCAAACGTTATCCGATGAAGATCTTATCACCATCTTTCGGCAGATTACCGTGGTATATTCAAAGCCAAATCTTCTCGCGGCGTTTCGATGAGCGCATGCTGCACAATCGATTGCTTTGAACGATGTGAAATTATAGGGACGCGTTCTTATCCAAAGAATCCAGAGCCATTGTTGCAACCCAAGCGAAGGGAGCTGAGACGATGCACTGATTGTCCAACGTGAGAGCACTATCCACGCGAGTGAAGGCTGACATTCAGGCGGCATATGGTCTTGTCACCTTGGCCACACGACACCGTCGTTGTGACAGGGAATCACACTATCTTTTGATAGCCCGACTTCGATCATCCATCATATTCTAATCTCTTAATCCTAATCTTCTCCTGCGTCACTCACGGCATGTGGTAAACCATCCTTCCCATCCAACGGAGTTTGGATCTTGGAGGGATGGTGCAAAGCGGCTATTTCAGCTGGGAAACTGGAATCAGGGAAGAACATAAAAAGATGCCGATGGCTCGTGCTAAAATACGAAAGGTTATTCGCGATACCGTCATTCCAAATACCTCTGATTGTCCAGTTCGAGAACCTCGAAGGAGCCTCCAATCCTGATCGACTTCCATGACGGTTCGTCATTTCGGACTACTCCGAGTTCAACAATCTTAACCCTTTCATCCATCACATTGAAGCCTCCATTCAGACAGACCCCACTGGAGCAGCGAGCTTAGCACGTTGGCCGAATCCCTGAAAACTGAGGGGCTTTCGTATCTTGGATGATATCCCGGCGTTGGTCACCTTTTCCGGGCTCTCAGGCGAGGAAATATTTTTACAACTCGAAATCATCCTATCGATTGATTCGCCCCTCGAAAGCGAGAAGGTTCGCGATCGAGTCGCGTAGTTACTCTCGTCACCATCAGCCTTGCCCTGCTGTATCTAGTATGCCCCGCCCACACCTTGTTGCATTTCACCGTCAAATTGGACCTAGCGACAGGAAATAGCTGTGTTGTACTAGGTGGTTCTAATTTCCATGCATGTCCTGCAGGCTACACACACGGCTCTTCTTACATGTCAACGACAGCAAGACAAAGCTAGGACTGGGTTTCTGATGGGTACCGAGAGTCGTCGGAGAAGCTCTATGGTCTCTTGGTGGTCTGTTCCTTGGATAGGACAGTATCCGGTCTCAAAGATTATCGCAAAACGCAAAGATATAATAGCCAGCCGCTTTTGGCGTTAACTGGATTGTAGGTTCGACGGTCAGAGCTTCAGCGATAGGCTAGAGCCTCGAGTATGCCCTCTGGACATCCTGGAGTGATATCCTGAGTCTCACAGAAGCGTGGCTACCTTGAGATTCGAAGTCTCATGTACTGACTCCGACAGCTGGTCGTATAGAACTCAAATGTCGTTGGCGTTGTTCGTGATTGGGCTCATGGTTGGGACAATGATGCAAGCCTTACCTTCTCCTTCCTCGGCGAGATAGAGTTGCTGTACATCTGTTCGCTGTCTTTATTTTATTACCCTACTATTTTGAGAGCGTTATCATGACCTGTGGCGACTGCAAGGTGGTGAGATGACGCACAGCCTGATTAGTGAGGTGGGCTGGCATCTGAGCGTTGGGAAGCTCTGACCCTCATGTTGTGGCATTCCTATCGAGGGAGTCTTGTTCCAGGTTTGTTTCAGAATGTCCTGAGTGTATTAGACTACCATAATTGGGCTTATGAACGTCAGGAGAAGGATAGATCTACCACAAGCGCCTATACCGCCAACAGACGCCGTAACCCGAAACCGGAGATCCTGGCATGCTATAGCGCGAGTGGGTAGCTGGTGGCAGTGTGATGTGACGCAGTTCAGCCTCAACTTCCATCGCATGGCTTGCGACCAAGATGCTTTCTTCTAGACTTCTGCGGGTTAGCCCTGTCTCATCTGCCGCATCTTCACATTGCTGAACTCATCTGATCCAACGATAGGATCCTCACTTCAGTGAGTGGACCATCTACTTTGCTCCAAGGTCCAGCGATCCTCCAGGCAAAATCAGAGGTGCATGTCATGGAAGAAACCCCTAAGCAAGCCCAAGGAACTGTCAACGACACCGTGACGGTGAAACACAAGGGCCTCACACATCTCAAGATGAAAGGTGAGGAAATGAGCACTTGCCTATCTCTGGATAGCCGTCATCTTCCTCCCTGTTTCTGCACCCGGTATCCTCTCGTCCGAATCAACCTCCTACACTATGCACTCCAATGCACTGTCTGACGCCCCAGCGCTCAGCTTTGACCTGACCATCGGAGTCGTCTTTAGCCGCTTCAACCACGCCATCTGCAGGTTCAGGTGCAGCGCCCACATCTTTCAACGTCTCATTGGCTAGGATCACCAATCCCGCCACACTTCCATGCCAATGGTGGCGAAAACATGCGGGTACTCACGAGAGAGAGCCTAGGGAGCCTGGGGACTTGCAATGTACGTTCTTCCTTTCTCTTGACTTCTTTGTTTACCCTCCTCTCTCGCGAGCACGAACCGCCTTCCTTCAGTCCACAGTTATGGCGCGTTCAGAATAGTGCTAACGCGACGCAATAGGTGACCTAGCAGTTGACGTCGAACATCGTCTGGGTAAAGCACTCGTCATACTCAGAAGGAACAGATCGAGGAAGAGCTTGCGTCTAAGCTCAATCAGGAAATGGGTTTCAAGATTGGCAAGCGTCAGAAGTACACCTCCTTCCCCTGTCGTTCTCAAGCTGCTGAAAGATGATGACGTTGGCGACACCTCAGGTTCATGGAGGGAAGTATTGACTCGTCGAGAAACTCAGGGAGTGCTCAAGGAGAAGAATCTTCCTGACCAGGTCCGCTTCCCCTCCCTTCCTCCGTTCCCTCTCATATGCTCCTCTTCGCACTGATCTTGCCCAAAAGGCTGATCCCTCGCGCATCAGGTCGGAATTGCATGCTCGCAACCGACGCATCGGATACCAACGCCGGTCGAAACTACGTAGACTGGATAATCTTCTCCCCCTAGGGCGTGGAAACATCCAAAGAGTGCAACCTCGCACACGGGCGGGAGATCCTCGATACAGACCATTACGGGAGACCATTACGGGTTGGTTAAAGTCGAAAATTTCTTGAAAATTTCGCGACTGTGCCGGGTTTGTCGTTTTCCTCTGTTGTTTTCTTTGTGCCCAAGTTTATGGCGGTGACACGTGAATAGGCAAAGTTGCATACCTGGTACGACCACTTGGATTGAGCAAAGCGAGTATTGGGAGGTTGATTGCGAGATGTGGGGAAGACGCTTGTGAGGTTTAGTGTGGGTGGATTGTCCGATGTTGCTGGGATCAAAGGGCATCGGAGGATATATGTTGGGTGCGTTGCTCTTTTCCTGGTTCATTGTCACCTTCATCACCCTCGTGCTTCGGACTTCCCTATCCACCTATCTCGTCCCCCCATTCTTAAACCGAACGACTCCTGCACGATCTCTTTCTCCATTCACCTTCCTTCAAACGCTACAAGTCGAATCTCGACCAACCCTTGATTTCCACCTCCTAGCGCTCTGCCAGGGAAGGCCACCCAGTCTCTCAAGCGTGTTGAGAAGGCAACCCGCTCGTATTGATGGACAAAATTGACAAGATTGGGAGGGTATAAAACAAGAATCCTGCCAGCGTCCTCCTCAAGACGTTGGATTCAAACCTGAATGGGAGTTTCTCGGATTAATGGGCACGTATCTTCTTTTTGCTTTTACCTTCGCGCTTTTCAGAGCTCTCGATTGCCTCGCCTCCACTTCACCTTTGGCATTGCCGATGCTAACGTCTGATTCCAGTCTTCACTTCTACGTCGACCTCCCCCGCATTATGTTTGGCTGCACAGCGGAAGTTTTCGAAGCTAGCGGACCTGTGAGCGAAGAGAAAAGTCAGATCGCTCACAAGTATTTAGGTCCTCGGATGCGTTTGATGGATTGACAAGGCTCGACGTGGATTCGCTAACGCCTCTATCACGCCTGAAGTCATTGAGCAGTGGCATACGAAACCTCAAGACATTGAGACGGTACATTTTGTCTTTCTCATACTTGTCCATTCTAATGCCTCGCCTGTGCAGATCTATCGTAAGGCTGAAGCCAAAGCCGCGTCATCCGAATCGACGTTAACGAACACACTTGCCCCGTCATCCCCTTCCTCTACGTCTCCTTCCACCGACGCTCCTGCAGCCGCCAATCCCTCTAGGTCCCACACCGAGACCGAGAAGGCTGTCGAAGCTCGTCTAACGATGTCCGTCGAGCATTGGAATCGTATATTTGGTGGAACCCTCAAGACGGGTGATACGTTTTATCCTCTTCAGCCCAGCGATCGGTTTGATTGTGGAGTTCTTAAGGTTCGAAAGCAAAGAGGTGCTCGTGTTCACCCCCCTGGTGTCTCAACTGGTCTTGGACAGCGAGGCAACGGGAGCCGCCGTCACTCTCGCCGTTTCCTTTTCATTTCGTCTGGCTTTAACCTCCTCCCATACCCGGTAACGATCCAGCTCTCGCACGCCGAACACGCCATTAGCGCCTAACGACTTTCTCGACAGCTGCACTCTGGCTCTCGCCCTTGCGTTATGCTTTCTCAAAGGTCCGAGGGATAGCTCGAAAGCTACGACTGACGGCTTCGCTGGCCTCCTAGGCTCAGAGAGAGGCTCACTTCCGACGTTGGAGGGTGGATCTGTTCGACGGCCTCGAGATTTTGAGACAAACCGGATGTGGAGGAGCTACATAGCAGTTCAGCACTCTTTAAAAAATTCAGATACTTTTCTATTTACTATAACTGATGGGGAACGAGCCGTTTCACGGCCACCAGACGTTCAACGGATGCCACGTGCATGTTCCCATCTAGCTCGCCCCCTTCCCATCACACCGCAAACAACACGGGAAAGAGCAAGTGAACTCACGGGTCACAAGTGGAAGTTGGTAAACGCCGATCTTCACAAATGACGACGAGAATGGCCAGAAAGGGCATTCCCAACAAGCTTAGTACTGCCCCATTCCGGACTACCACTGACCACGACCTCTCTCGGATCTTTCCGCCAACACTCCTCCAAGGTTTGACTTTTGCCATACTGTAGACGGCCAAAAGGTGGCCAGAAATTGTCTACCCGAGGATTTGCAAAAACGAGGTAACACAGTTTCCGTTGAACCCGCCAGCCATTTCTCTCTCTGAGCCAGTGCAGATGATATATACTACATATCTATACAATTGAAGAGCGAAAGGTATGATAGCTAAGCGGATGTTGGGCATGATAGAGAAAGAAGCGCGCTGTGTTGAACAGCGGTCATAGTTGAGCACAATAACTCGTTGACAATTTGACAATAGTTGGAAGGTGTTGGGCATTCGACGGGCTAGACGCTGAGCGCTGACAACGCAGATGGGAGGAGGAAGAGCAGTGACTTGGGTTCACTGCCGATTTGACGCAGTCGCGTTCGACGGCTAGGCTGGGCCATCGGACTAGGTAGAAGTGGAAGTGGCCTTGAGGTCATCAGAACGCGAACCAAAACCGATGTGTTCAGCCTCACCGTAGAATCACCAAGAACGCTTGTGCCCGCAGTGGAAGCATTCTCCGTGGAATTGGTTCGGTATATCTAAAGAACGTTAGCACGTCGAAGCTCGAGCATCTTGAAGCCTGACAAAATTCCCGAAGCCCCATACAGACTGCCAATCGACCCGACGCTGGACGCCAGTCGTTGCATCCACCAACTCAAACTCGGCTTCTTCGTTGTGTGGCCCTCCTTGCGTCTTCTTGAATTTGATGGTAAAGACAGATGTCATGTTTTGAGCGACAGAAGCGATGTTAGCTGGTTCAAAGAGCCGAGAGAAGGAAGGTCTTGCGATGAAGGGAACTGAGGAAGGGTAGAAACGAGTTTTGTCGTCCCTTGGAGGTTTTCCCACGTTGAATCGAATGCAGTTGTGAACCAGTTTGGTCGTTCGTGATGGCGCCAGTGCAACATATGTTAAATCGCGAACCCGAATCCCATTGAAATACGTGCATGGAGGTCGGAGAGAATGTGACAATCCCGAGAAAGCCAACATACAGCAGAGAAGGTCCCAAACAAGGGTTTCGAGGAAGACGGTGAATCTGAACCCCAGTGTCCCCATGTCTGGAACAAGTTTGCAGATGCCGGATGTCGTTACGAGTTTTTCGAGCGCCGAAAGCCCCAGGTTTGGGGTCCAAAATAGCGTCATCTTCTGAACCAAGATTCAAGAATCCGAATACTATCAAGGTACTGCCCCTGCTCAACCAAGACCACCGTGACATATCAATTGAGAGAGAACTCTCATGCTAACCCCATGTACATTATCGCGGTCACCAGTAAGGCTTGATAGGGGTAAAAGGGTGCTTCGCAGGGAAATAGCGGAAGAGTCTTGGCACGTTTAGACGCCGCTCGACCACGAGGTGAAACTAAAAGGGGTCTCAAAAGAGGTCGAACAAAGCATGCCCCAAATAAGGATAAATTCGCTGCGATGAGAGCGGGTTGGCAAGCGAGCCAGGAGCCACCGGGTAGTTGGCAGGAATCAATGCACGCACGAAGCCGTGGACCGCCAGATTGTTCTGTTTTGGAAGTTTGAAAGGTATCGTCGGAGGGAATGATAGTGCCAAACGAGCAGTGGGTAATTGAGGAGGAGGACAGGCGGGTGAATGCGTATTTGAGGTCCAATTGCGCAGCCAAGAAGTTGGGTGGGGGATGGCACGGTGGTGCATTGCCATTGAAAGAATGTCGTAGCAGGTAGCATCGTCGTGCAAGGAAGGAGGTTCCTTGTAAACACCCACCAATTGCAAGCAAACCTCGCTCTGAAGCAAGTTCTATGGCCTCAATATGGGATACCTCGCCATGGTTGAGAGCCGACAGCGAACCAGAGCTCCTCCAGGTGGCTACCGTCGTGGAGGGGACACAAGGCCTCCCAGTGACGGAGGGGAGGGAGCACAGCTCAGGAGATAGGGAGCGGGAGGACGAGGAATTGGATATGAGATTGCCCCAGACCTTGGCGGGGGTTTCTTTATATCCCTTTTCACAAGCCCCAGACTCGGAGAAAACGATATCGGAGATTCCGATCAACGCGGAGTTGGATGTATGATCTGCCATCTTTCGCATTTCTTGCTTTGAGACAAACCCTTCTTCTAGGTAGGCCCGTCAAGCTGCGTCAGATTCTGCGATCGGGCACGCCATTCTCATGGCTCCCCTACCCCCTCCCCCCAAAAAAACAAAACAAAAGGGGTAACCTTGGTGGTTGTGTTCGGTTCAGGGGCTTGCTGACTAGCATTCGAGCCACGAGTCCAGATGCTTCAGTCGTTCGTATGTGAGTGCCATTTCCTCCACTTGAACGCATTTTTTTTTATTCAAGGATCTGTACCAGTCAATTTTCTGCCCTATATCGGCTTCGCTATGCCTCCCCGACTATTACTCGAATCCTTTTGAGAGACGCTGCTGTTCTTTTGTAGATGGCGACACATTTATTTAAACCTTGCCTTTCAATTGCGGCCCATTGAGCTGCTTTTGTTATACAGGCCTGAGGAATATCTTCGACTTGTATTCGTTTCCCCATTGACCTTGGATCACGTCAGCATAACGGGGCAACTGCACCCATTCTGCGAATGCATCCATTTTCAAGTGCTTACATAAATCAATTCATAAAATCAAATCAAATAGGAAAAGAAGGAAGGCCCCCCCCTTCCTTCTTTCTCTTCCACCACATCTATCGTCCTTGCGCCAGACATGCATTCACCTACGCCGCCTCATCCAAAGCCATACTGAGCTCCAGTATCCACCTTGCGCTGAAGATCAACCCAGGTCAGCATTGAGTGGTTCATCCATTGATATCTGGCAGGGGCGCGTCGGCGCATTGGTGCATGGAGGGAGGTGCGTGTATAGTGCAAGGATCGTGTTGTACCGTACTGACAACATGTATATTTTAACTCTCAAACACCTTTCCCTCAAGGTGGGCTTCTCAACGTTGTTGGCTCCTACTGATCAGTTGACCAAGACTTGTCCGTCAAATAGAGCCGACTTGCTTCTCTCGCCTCTCCCCATATAGCAGCGCTTTCATCCAGGAGGCCGACAGCCGTGTTATTCTGGCCTTTCTTCCTTCCTTTCTTCCTTCCTTCCTTCCTTCCTTCCTTCCTTCCTTCCTAACCGCCACCACCGTCGCATGCTCCCATTGCACAGATCTACTACGCATCACCCGCTATTGCACGCCCACCGCTGCTACGACGTGGCTAGGAATGATGGATTTGGTGGGTGGTGAGGGCCGTAGTGGTGAATTTGGCGGGCAGGGAGTAGTGAATTCGGGTGTCGAAAGGGAGAGTTGAAACGCTAGCTGTGTTACGCGAGTTTCCGCTGCTTTTCCTTCGTGACCACCGCCGCCATCGTCGCACCTCATTCGCTCTATCGCATCACCGTAGCAGCCGTAGCAGTTTCTCTTGGCCACTGCAACTACTGTCGCATCCTGCCATTGTGGAGAATCTCGCGCTTCATCCACCATTGGCTTCCAACCCGCCACTCCTCACCGCGTTGTCCTTCTAGCCACCAGTAACCATCGCCGCCATCGCCGCATCTATAAAATTGCACTCAACCCACCACCTCAGACGCCACTGAACGCCCAACGTAATACCGACCTTTCAGCACCAAATCACCTCCCAGTCGCTAAATTCGCACTGCAACTTGGAGTCGCTGCCCTCTACCTCGAAATCCCCATTCTTGTCTTTCCACTATGCCCCGTCCACCAAATGCACCACTCGAAACCTCCGGTCTGGTCGTCCCCGAGCGTCCAAGAGTCAGCCGAGCGACTTCCACCTCCTACACCTCCCATGTCTATCACCCCATCCGAGTTGTGCATTATCTTCTGTTATCAAATACCATGCTTTTTACACTCTCCACACACTCCGAGGTCTGAATTGACAAGTGCAACGCTGGCTAGTATACGACGATGTTTCCATTTTGCCTTCATTTGCCTCATTGCATCCCCCTCGCGCCTCCATCCTCTCTTTCGAGCCAATGTCAGCCTGCTCCATCATCCCAATGTGGATTGCGCTATCAGTGTACCTCTCTCTTCCATTTCGCGTCAACGAGCACTGGTGGCAAAAGCCCTGTCCAGTTGAAACCTCTCTTCAGCCATCCTTCGGTGGGCTCAAGGCAGGATACCAGAAACCCACCTAGCACAGATCGAGGCGATCGTTGTGGCAGGACCTATCCGACCAGGTTTTGAAGAGAACGTCCTGTACAACGTCGAAGAGGGGATAAGGATCGTTTATGTCTTCAACTTTCCAGTGGGCGAGCTCGCTGCTGAATCCTCTTCGTCGGACAGTAGAGAGATGGAGAAGGCTTCCTCAATGCTCATGGCGTCCGTAGCGTCTTTTTATTTCCGATAACTGTGCGTATTTTCAAGTCACCACCATACATATATGTGCATTAAAGTCCAATCGTAAGTCCAAGAGCAGCTGGTGTTGGCTCCCAGTCCGATCTTTCCCAATCTAAGATCAGCTATTGACATTGAACTGGGTATAAACAAGGCAAAAGTGTTGCGCGAGAGACCGGATAGCTAGGAGAACATGGAAAACTGAATAGACTTCATGTATGCCGTGAGGACGTAGTCAGCCCCAAAGTGCAATGTGCATGTGTTTCAAGAAGAAGGATGGGGAAGCAAGGTTCCACGGCAAGGAGTTGAGTTTCATTGCTCGAAACGGATTCCTGATCACCACAATCCAACTTTCGGGACACGAGACCTCACGAAGACAGAAGAACGCGCACTAGATGCATCGGAGGCTCAGATCATCGATCTTCTTTTCTCCGTGCACATGCCATGCATCAGGCCACCGACCTTCACACGAGGGTGATAAGCACTTCAAACACGAGCTTGGCGTGAATGATTCAGGCAATCGCCAGCGAGAAATAACCAAAGAGGAACCAAACAAATCCACTACTACGAGGCACAGTAAGTTCTCTGATTGAATCCTGCCCCGCATATCCATCAGTGTCATATTCCGGAAGTACTGTGCTCCAAACCATGCCCTGGAGTATGGACCTTCACAGGCTCACAAATTGACCCTTCTACTGAGCGTTCTTCAACCGCCGTTCAGCTGTAGCTACTTTTTTATGCCTAATCTTCAAGCTGAACCTCGTCGTTCAGCTCTCTCGTCGTCAAATACGTCAACAGATGAGGAAGGTGGTTGGAAGGAAGGCTAATTATCAATCGACGTTGAGATTAACACCTCATGTCGTGGTTTTATGCACCGCATTGTGATTTTCACACAATCACTTCGCATTTTCTGTGCGAGCTTGAGATTCAACTGTCAAGTCTGGGGACTCGACCCTCCAGCGTCTTCCCAACCAAAAGGATGCAATCTAGAAGCAGTGAGGAATCCGAGATTGTCTCAATGGTCACCCGCGAAGCCCAAGGGATCGGTGGCGTAAATGAAAGCCATGCGCCACCTCCTCGATGTCTTGCGTCCAAGTTAGATGCGATCGCGAGCAGAAATCGATTTCCGGGCTCACTCGTGGGTATATATTGGTTGTTTAGCAGCTTTAGCTCATAAAACGTCCCGTTGTGTGAATCACGGGAGCGTTGTCCGTTCGTTCCTTCTTCCGTTCTTCTCCCTCGACGAAGTGACCTTTCCACCCAATGGTTCTTCCACCTCCCCACTCTACCCTTCCGTATTGGGGCATTCTGCCTTTTAGATTCTGCCTTAACCACTCCCTGCAGTATCCCGTCCTCGCATTGGCAACCAACACCCATGATACAATCCTACATTCTCTCCCCGACAGGCTAGACACTCCAACATGGGCGAAGGTACCCGGGTCGTGCTAGGAAAATGATCTTTGGGGTGCGTTGCTCAAAAGTCTCGCTGTCGATATCCCAATACACGGGTCTCGTTTTTACCCGAGGAAGACGTCGAAATTGGACCTCAAACTGAATTTACCCCTTCGCCTCTTTGCTGGTCTAAAAGGCGGTTTCCAGGCTCTAGTCTTGAACGTTTCTTCAGCAGTAGCACGAGTGAAAGACAGCGCAATCAGTCTCAAAAGACGGGATGAGACAAAATAATAGCCATAGCCGTGTCCCATGGGAAGCTCGGCTTCATCGCTCACATCCACTCGCGCTCTTGTTCATCCGCTTCTGATACGGCCACAAGCACCTAAAAGAGCATCATGACCTAGCGCTGTTTTAGAGAAATCGTTTGCTTTTGTTGGGCCACTCAGATGGCTTTCCCGGTTCTTGACAAAGCGTTTGGCTCAGGAGGTGTCTTACAGCGTGAGTTCGAAAACGAAGGACGCTTTCCTGCCTCGTGGCGTGTCGACCGATCTTGGACACAGGTTTCGTGCATAATAAAAGTAGTGTGCCATGCTGATGGAATCGTTGTCATTGTTTGCTTTTCTTCCGTTCACCCCCGTGCTGTCCGTTTGGAATGTTTGTTCACCATCCTCACGCTTTCGTGCACTCTGGTCATGCGCATTCCTACTATTGGTGGATAGCGGCCTTCCGTGCCTCCTGAGAAACGTCATCAGTCCTCCCAACGTCATCTTCTCGTACATGTAGATCTCCCGTAACTGTATCTTGGCGTCTAAACTACAGCTCCAGGCGACGTCGAGGTCTTCTGATTGCGCTCGTACGTATTAAAAGGAAGGCGAGAAATCTTAAATGGAGCATTCTAAAATCATGCTTATTTTCCTCTTCAATCGAGGTCCCTTACACGTTGGGATTGGTGCAAGGGATGAACGTATTCGAAGGGCGCGTTGAGCTGAAATTTGGCATTGAGGTTGATGGAAGTACTCTGTTATTTTCAACCAGCGCGATAAAGCCATAGCTACCGCTGCTTTTCCAGTGATATGAGGTTCGCAATATCACCCTTTTAACGCAAGTGTGCTTTCAGGTGTGGAAAAGAACCTTGAAATCGAGCCATAAGATTGAGCCATGACATAAAATATGTCCTTGAGCTGTACCAGAGTGTTCATGGGTACCATTCAGGACCGTAAAGTCCAGGTTTGAATCCTGTGGAGACACGGTTTACCCTACGTCATACTCATCACATGGGAGCCAAGGCTTCAGCCAAACAAACAAACCCGATAAGGATTCCATTAGGCGCCCGTGGCTTTCGAAGCGCCCTAAGCCATCGGTGGTAAAATTCGACGTCTAGTGCTGTTTAAAAATGCTTAAAGTACGTATAAATATCGAAAGAGGTGCAAAAATGTTGCAGAGGAGCTTAAGAAGGTTGGTTGAACATAACCACGGAGGCATTGGGCGGGGTTTACGTGACGTGTTTTTCACACGGAGTTTCGAACATGTGTGAGAACGGCTGCGGTAACACTTGTCAAAACCCCGTCTCTGAGTTGCCCGCCTCTCCTTTTACCATGACTTCTGCCCCAACGGTCGATTCTCTCTCATCCTTTCTACGCCGCGTCTGAGAACGCACCTTCTGTTACTTCAGCGCTCAGTTTTGACCTCATCGGGATCATGCTCACCAGCTGCCTCATTGAAACCACCTTCAAGCTCGTATGCAAGTTCCGCCTTTTTCCTGATCACTGGCAACACCTCGCTATCTTCCAAACGCCCAATTCCTCAGTTTTCTCAGGAAGCCAAAGCATCCGAGTCCATACCCGGGATTGTATCGGTTTCCAATGTTCGTTTTATCCCTTCTGTTATGTTGGCGCTCTCTTTCGCCTTCAGGTTGCTCATTTCCCAATCCTCACGTTCCTCGTCGCCTCATGATCCTTTGTCATAGCACCCTTTCTAACTATCCCTCTAGGTCATCGCTCATCTCACAATCCCTATTCTGGACCAGAGTCAATTCCTCAGTGGACCAATAACCTCGTTTGCCTCATTCGACAAACTCGCCATGTCGACTAATCTTGCGGCCGCAGTGAGCAGTGGGGACCCTGGGGAATCGCGACGTACGTTCTTCCTTTGTCCTCACTTCCCTCCAACTTCCTTTCTCTCTCTCTCCGTAACGAACAACATTGCACCAATCTCCAGATACAAAGAATCAAGAATGGTGCTAACAAATAGCAACAGGCGCTCCAGAAGCAGGCGATATCGGACACCCTAGAGCGCTCGTAGTGCTCAAGCAGGAGCTGATCAATGCCGGACTTACGTCCAAGCTCAGCTTTCCAAGTTTGCGCGGTTTTAAAGGTAAACCTCATTTTTTGATTCGAAGTTAAGCCTCTGGCCTGACCATGCTAACGACACTCCAGACCAGGTCCAGTTCCTCTCTTCCCTTTCTCCTCTTCCGCTTTCATTCCATCTCGGGTCTTCCTCCTTGCCCGAATGCTGACACATTGCGGACCAAGTCGACAAAGGGTATCGGGAAGCGCTTCCTGCTCGCTCGAAACAAGTGCATCCGACCCAACGACCAGCCGGAGCGAGAGACGTTGCACAATCTCTCTCCCTTTTGGCGTACACGGAACCGGATCCTCCAACCTTGCGCACGGACCATCATCGACGACAAGTCAAGTGACGGTTCCCGAGTTTCTCGCGATAGATCAAGGTACGGAATTTCATCTTTCCTGCCCGTAGTTCTCGATCTGATATGAGCTACGCGATCCAGGTATGGCTGTGTTTAGTCGCACTGCCCGGCGTGGGCTTTGCGAGGTTTCGTGCTGGTGGGTTGGCGGATGTCGCTGGAGCAAGGACATCGGAAGACAGATGCTGGGTGCGTCTCTCCTTCATTTACGCCCTCCCCGCGTTCTCATTGTCTCTTCATCAGCTTACTCCTCCGCTCTATCTAGTGTTCTGCTACGCAAGATCATCCAACCCCTGAAACATGTCGGACCTGAGAACCTTCCGTGCTCATTGACAAGTTCGGCAAGATTGGACGTGGACGGTGAGGGCCATGCGAGCGCTTTGCTCAGAACAGTGGGGGCGCCTTGAATCAGTGGTACGTTTGTCGCTTCTCGCAACCGATTTCCTTTGGCCGTCTTTGGCGATCCCTTTACCTCGCCAGTACTTTGCCGCCGTATCGTTTTGCTTCTCCCTGCACCAGTTCATTCCCTCTGCCCCTTCCCTCCTTCCTGTCGTTGTTATTGCCCATGTTAATCTCCCATTTCAGCCGTGATCTCCGCGTCCACATTGGATCCGTCGAAACCGGCCGACACCAGTCACGCTCCTCCCTCGGCAGAACGGACACTCTCAGAGACTTCATACGACACGACAAGGCTGCATTTCCGATGTTGACGCACAGACGCTACGTCCCTTGAAACCCATAGTATTCATAGAAATAAGAATCCCCACTCGCAAGCATAGCTACATAGCGCATAGTATCGTACGAATAGATAGGAAAGTCCATGATGTCCAAAGGGTGTCCAATGAAGTGGGGATTAATGAAGGGGGGAACATACGCATGACAATGCAGGAAGGTGGGGTTGGAGAGACGATCGTGCAACGAAGATGCCTGGGCCGTTGTTGAGATAGGATTTGACCAGTGGTGGCTCATCCTCTAGACGTAGACGGCCCACTAGACGACGAAGCCGCTTGCAAAACGACTCAGGCTACTGGACGATTCTTGCCCACGCGACGCGGGCGGCGTGCTGGACGGCGTGCTGTTGGGACCCTGTCTTCGGCTGCGGAATTCGGTGAATCTGGAATGATCTTTGAAATTTGAAAGTGTCAGACGAGATTTCAAAAAGGAAAAACCAGAGAGGAGAGGACACGTACATTGGAATTATCCGGGATGGGACCCCCTGGAACGTTGCGGGCAGCGCGCGCTCGTTCATTTGTGCCGTATGCCTTGAGATGGGTAACGGTTAGTCGACTCGCTACTCAATGGCACCGGCAAAGACTTACGAAACGCCCCTCGCCCCATGGACTAGGGAACTGTACCCGGCGGTGCATGTTATGGGTACTATCTTGAAGAGCGAGTTCGGCGTTGTCGCCTGGATTTATGCCGAGGCTCTTCTTGATCTGCAAGACGAAGGCGGGCGAGATGATTTGGGAAAGACGATTGAACATGTCGGACAAGGGCATGTTACACCAATGAAATGGCAAGCGAAGGCTTTGGAAATGGGATTCAACACGTAGGAAGGGGTTTGACAAAGGTCGGGTTGTGATGAAAGACTCTCTCAAATATTCAGGTGGAAGGCAGTGGGGAGAATGAGATACAGAAAGTCGAGCCAGGAGCCCCTTTAAATCAAGTCCAACACGAGGGATGATCTTACGGGCTGTGTTCGTAATTTCTCTGAACGCGTCCATAGATGCAGGCTTGGGCGCTTAAGGCTGACCTCAAACACTTCAAAGTCCGCTGGATCATATCGCGCAACCAAAAACCAACATCCTCAAAGGCACGCTGAAAATCTGCGTGAAGTGTGCCTATGAGACTCAGAGTCTTGATAGAACTCTCACATTCTCTATATCAATCATGTAAGCCAGACATGGGGTACCTTTTCCCCCATGAGTGAAGAGTCGAAGGCAAAAATCGTTGATGTACGATTGAGGCTTCGATCCATTTAAATAGTGCTGCTTATAGTATCATGAAGGCTTCCTCTAATAGAGAAAGAACAAACGGAAAGTAAAGTAAATGGAGAGAAGGGCAATTTACGAGAATCATCTTGAACAACGCCACGTCCCTGGTACCTAGCGGTAGCGGGAAGAGGGGTCGAAATCGTTTGAAAGGGTGTATAATGAGCAGAGGACAGCTTGAAAAACGCCCTTATCACTCTCTCATTGTCACTGTATCTGATCTGTATCCTTTTCCTCTTATTCTCCAGTCGCTTCGGGTCACCACACTTCGAATAGGGCAACCACCTTCTACAGCCCCAGTATTCGTGTGCGGAACTAAGATCAAGGCACTCTGAGATAATTTGACGATAATCGACAACGATGCCACTTAGATGCTGAGATGACTTCTGAAAATTTGAAATTCTTAGGCGTCTATAGCTACATACACCCAGAGTCCCAGCCTGAGACGCTCGAGCTCTCGATGTTCTTGATCTTCCTTGAATTGAAGCTCCGAATGCCCTGCCGACGCAGTCGCTTCAGCCGCTTTGAGGGTCTAGACCCCATTCATGTCATGTGACCTTCGATCGTGACCTTCTTGTCGCCCCTTCATTCTCCTTGAAACTTCATTTCGCTTCGGATATCTAATGAGATGTCATTCGAGGATTGGAGGTGTGCTGACCATGGAAATGAATGTATAATGCATATACAGTGGGTGTGGAATGCTGGAAATCAACGGGATCCCTTGCGTTTATAAACGTTCCCCACTCCTCATGTCGAACACGTTCAACTGATTCAGTTGGAAGCAATGTGCCCAGAAGTCGTTCGGGAGAAATGAGCGTTGCCTTTTCGCCTGGGGCAATTAGGGGTATTCCGTGGCATCCCGAGGACTTGCTGGAGGCACATAAAACACACACGTAGGGCGGTGGCTGGGATGAAGAATGAAATGCACCAGAACGAGCGAATCAGTCTCGTGTGAGGGTGCCCGGGAAGCTCAAAGTGCGACGGACACGCATCGAGACGATCGACAAGGATCCAATGGGGAGGGAAGGAAGACTAGCAAATGGGCCTAGGCGACTGATGGTCAAGAACCGGGGGCGCTAATCCATAGCACAATAACAACTGTTCGGCGATCTGCGTGGGATCAAGAACACTTTTGTGACGGTGAACGTTATCGACGGTGAAGAGCAATTCGAGCGGGGAGAGGCGGGAATGGTGGATTGAAAAGACATAGAGTGCGTCCTGGCGATGCCTCGCGGAAGAGTCGGAATCATGACGAGCAAGGGCGGGTGGAGATGGTGTTTGGTGAAGCCAAGAGGGAAAGGTGCAGAAGGACAACAGGGAAGCAAGGGTTAAGCACGGACTGCCCTACTTATACCTGTGGTGGTGCTTCGGCATGATGCCATCTTGTTGGCAGAACCCTCTCGAAGTTTTGTACTACGCGGGCCGTGGGAGATTGCTTGTAGCCAAAAGGGTCGTGCCCACCCGAACCTCCAGCCAATATCTCACCAATAACACGCAAGCCGCGTAGGCTAAATGTATTAGCGCCCCAAATGCTTATTTATGATATCGCTTCACATAGGCTTACCTACCATTCATTTCATGAATAACGTTCCGAGGAGAATTGAAGGAATCCTCCAGATTTAGCCGTTCTATTGAATAAAATAAAACCAAACGAGCGGACAGACGTTCACCTCCCTGTAGGTGCTGCGAGGCGCAAGAGCCTTCCAGGTAATTGTCCAGTCCACGTGCATAGCGGTCACTGAAATATCTTACACAACTCCCCTCCCACGAGGGCCATGCGCTTTACATATAGACGAAGCATTCCAAGCCAATTCGGTGTTAAACGTGTCCAATATAGAACGACGCTAGGCTGAGGCCATATCGGCAAAAGCTAGCTCTAGTGAGACAATGGTGTGCGAAACGAATAGACTGTAAGGTGCGTCGTTCAGCCTAAGGAATCTTATTGTTGATGACCCAACGTTTTTGTCAACAATAGACCTGGAATCGCTAAATCCCTGATCCAGTAGCACCCTAACAATAACTGATTTTTGACAAATAAGCTGCTGCCGGCATATCTACAACCATTCGAACACTCTCAGCGACGCTGGCGATGCGAAGCGCATAGAGCTGAAAGAGCTGAAAGCCAGGACGACAACATACCATCGAGTCGAGTTTGTCATCTTCGGCAGACACGCCTAACTGCCCATTGATCTCTACTGGCTGTCTTCGTCCATTTTGGATCTAGTCACTAGTCACTAGCCCCTGACCTCAGAACCTGACGAAAGAAGAAAACCGAAAGGTGGCCACAACACACCCACCAACCACCGTCAAGCAGAAACCAACGTCGAATATGCCAAGGGCACCGCCTTTTCTCTTTCTTTTGGTGGACGAAGCCTTTGGCGACGCAGATTGCATAGCTTCGGGAAGGGCCCTTAACTACTGCTGGGTGATCTCGCATACCTGGGTTACGAAGCATCCCCTTGTGCTTATCGAATCAATGGGTGTGTTTTTTCTCTCTTTCCTCGCCTTCCCCCGCCCCGCTACTTGCTCCTGGCACATGCTTGAATCCTTCCCATGACCCTTCCCTCGTCCCATGGATTTCGCACGTTCCCGTCATACATCCCCTGTTGACGACTAGCACATCCGATGAAGATCTCACCACCACCCTTTGTGCCGTTGTCCATTCAACTTGTGTTCCAACGCATTCTTGTGGCGTCGATCTTCCACGAACCTCCATCACCGTCCGTTCAATCAACACATGCCATGCGATCGATTGCTTTGACTCGTGTCCAACTAGAGGGCCGTCACCGTTCCCACCTAACAAAGTTTCGACCCTGAAGGGAGGTGCGAAACGGCTATTCCAGCAAGAGAGCTGGAACCAGGGAACCACATATACGGCAAGTGATAACATGCGAAAGGTTTTTTGCGATCCCGTCATACCAGATACCTCTGACTGCCCTGTTCGAGAACTTCGAAAGAACTTCCAATCCTGGTCGACTTCTAGGACGAACCGTCACTTCGGACTATTGTCCGAGTGCGAAGCCAACATTTTGACCTTTCCACCTATCACGTTAAAGGCTCAATAACCCCCTCGCCGTGATGCCCTACTGGAGCAGCGAGGTCGGCACGTTTACCGAGTCTTGACCGAGTCCCTTCAAACTTAGGGACCCTTGGATGACATCCTGGCAGTGGTCATCTTCTCCGGGGTTTCAGGTGAGGTTAGCAGATCTATGTAGGACTCTTAAATCATATTCAAGGTTAGATTCCATACCAATATGTTTGCCTCATGTTGTGGAACTTTTATCGATGTCGCTTCTTTCTGGTCTTGATTCGGAAGGTCTTGAGTGTACTAGACCACCATAATTGCGCCATGACGCTCAGTTGATCTGCAAACAAGCGCCCATGCCTTAAAATATCGGAGATCTCGGCGTCGAGCGGGATTGCCGAGCTGGTTACCACTTTCAAATTTGCTGAGCGGCCAAGAAACGGCACCTGAGGAAATTCAAACTCCGCGCGCCATCGAATCATGGTCCCGCCACCAGAGTTGCGTTAAAGAAAAAGGAATTGAATATTTGAACTGAATATGACTTTTCATGATGTTTTTGTCCATGCAAAACACTTGAGGAGGCCTCCTTTCTGCCAGCTTGAGCGCCTCCCTTGACCCGCTCACAATGAGAGCCATTGTGGACCAATAGACCGGAAATTGACATAAATCATGTGAGATACTATTAAAGTGTAGCTGAATGTTTCTCTCAATGTGTAAAAAAAAAAAGTGACGGGAACAAGGAGAACAGCAGCCAACCAGATGCAAAGATGATTCCGTGGCGCGCGGGGTTTGAATCTGCTCGCGTGGGACCAATCAAAAGTGCGAAGGTGCCAGGCGCCGTTTTGGCAACTCAGCTTTGAACGCGGCAACCATGCATTCGCTCGAAGGTTCAGCGTTCAAGGATACCACCTTCTCGGGGAAAAACTAGAGGTACACCCCACGGAAACAAAGACAAGACCCCGGCCAGCAAAGACAAGTGACCCATGACGATAGGCAAGGACACCGAGGAGGAGTAGTTGGCTAAGCCGCGTTCGGCGCCTATCTCTGAATGGACATTATCTTCCTCCCTCATTGTCGGTCTTCTCTCGTCTAAGCCAACCTTCTACGCTCCGCCTTCCGTCACGCCTTCTCCTTTGACATTATCATCGGAGTTGTCTTCCCCAGCAGCTTCATCCACGCCACCTACAAGCTCAGATACATTACCCACTCTTTCAAAATCTCATTCGTTACGACCACCAACTTCGCGACTCTTTCTGTATGCGAAGGACGACAAACACATGTGGGCGTTCACGAGTGAGACCCTAGGGAACCTAGGGACTTGCAATGCTCGTTCTTCCTTTCTATTGACTGCTTCCTCCGCCGTCCGCTCTCGCGATAGCGAACCACGTTGCTTCAGACCACAATCACGGCGATTTAGGGCTGGCGCTAACGCAACGCCATAGGTGACCTAGCACTCAACCTCACACACTGTCCTGCTAAATCACTCGTCGTATCCAGAAGGGACACATCGAGGCCGAGCTCGCATAATAGCTCAGTCAGGGAGTGAATTGCAAGATTTCCAAGCGTTAGGGTTCGTCTCCTTCCTCTGTCATTCTCAATCTTCTGAAAGATGGCAGCGTTAACCATCTTCAACTTCACGGAACAGCTTTGCACCATTAACAAAGAATACGAGGTGGTGAATGAAGGAAAGGAGACTCGTCGAGCAGTTCGGAGAGCGTGCAAGAGAAGGACCTTCCGGAGACCAGATAACCTCCCTCCCATGGGGCGGATACACACCCGAAAACTTCAACCCCACACAATGACGGAAGATGCTCAATCCAGGTTACTACGGGTTGGCTCAAGTGAAGGATCAGATTCTTGAACTTTTGACGAGGGCCAATTGTTGAGAGGGACCTCGTCTGGTTCGTGGTTCTCCTCTTTCATTTTCTTTGTATTGGAACTGATGACGATAACGCGTGAACAGGTAGGCAAGACGAGTGCCAGGAGGTCCATCGCGAGATGTGGGAAGGACGCTTGTGAGGATCAGGGTGGGTGGTTTGACAGACTTTGCTTATATCAATAGGCGATGGAGGATAGATGTTGGGTGCTCTTTCTCTTTTCCTCCTTTGTTATCTCCTTCATTGTCCTCGTCTTTTGAACTTATGTCTCGTCGTCCCCCCATTATTCAGTCGAACGCTTCCTTCCAACGTAGAATCTCAACTCACCCTAATTCCCAACTCCTAGCGCTCTGCCAGGAAAGTTCATCCATTCTCTTAAACACGTCGAGTCCCAGAAACCAGTCGTGCTGATCGACGAAATCGACAAGACTGGAAGGCAACGTGACGGAGATCCTGCGAGCGTCTTTCTCGAGATGTCGTATCCAGAGCAGAATGAGGGCTTCTTGGATCCCTCGTGCGTATCTTCTTTCTTGTTTACATTCGCGCTTTTCAGAGCTCCCGTTTGCCTCACCTCCGTCTCACCTTTGTCGTTACCGATGCTAACCTTTTATTCCAGCGTTGACCTCCCCATGGACCCTTCAAACGTCCTCTTTGCCTGCACAGTCAACGCCCTCGGCGCAATGGAAGCCCTCGAAGTTGGCGGATCTGTGAGCGAAGAGAAGAGCCAGATCGCTGAAAAGTATTTGGGTCCTCAGGTGGGTTCGATAGATAGACGAGGCTCGATGTGGATTCGCTGACGCCTCTATCGCTGCTTCATCAGGCATCCGACGCTTGTGGTTTGAAAGACGCTGACGTCGATGTCACGCTTGAAGCCGTCGACCAGTGGTATACGAAACCTCCATGGTCCTCTGGTACCCCCGATTTTGCTCTTACCGCCGCCGCACCTCCATCCGCTAATCCCTCAAATTTCGACATTGAACCCGAGAAGGCTGGTGAAACTCATCATGCCGCCACCGTCGAGCGTGAACCGAAGTCCGTTCCCTCCAGCATCCACGTTCTCATCATGCTTGAGAATTTGAAGGAATGCATAGGTCCTGCGGTGTATTAGGAGGATAATATGTTTAGTCAGGCCGGGTGGTACATTCATTCCTCTTCAATCCGACGATCGAGCTGACTGATGGGTTATGTAGGTTCGAAAGCGAAGGCAGTTCCCCTTCCTCCTGTCGTTTCGACTGGTCTCGGATACCTTGATAGCGGAACAGGAGCCGTCATGGCTATCGAAGCGATGGTACGCCTCCCTCCATACCTCGTCGCCCCTTCTCCTCGAACTCACACCCTCGTGTTTAAAGCGTGCCATGGAAAGGCTCCCTCCAACTCGCCAGTAAACTCGGTAAAACGAGCCACGAATCAGCTCAGATCCCTTCCTCCTGGTTCAAATCCTACGCCTACGAAATTGGCCTGACAATCTCCCCCAACGAAGTCTTCTTCGCCGACCTTTACATCCACGTCCCTGAAGGTGCTGTAAGCAACGAAGGTCCAAGTGCTGGTACTGCTTCATTAGTTGCGTTCGTTCGTCTGTTCAAGAATATTAGAGTGGACAGTGTCGTTGGTGCGGCTTCTTTCTCCCTCTTCCCCTTTCTTCGTGGTTGAGCGCCACCGCTAAATGTCCTCTCAGCTCTCAGAGACAAATCTCACTCACCATCTAAGTCCTGCTCATCTGTGGACTTGAGGAAAATATCGAGACCATCACCGCACCGGAAGCTCTACGTTCAGACGCTGAAGAATACGTTCCGGTGTTGGAAGAGAATATTCGAGTTGGTGAGCTAGGTGGATGAGGTCTCTTCGGCCGAGAGTGGAGAGACGGAGAAGGCCTCTGAACCTTCGTGGCATTCGTTGAGTCCTTGCTTAAGACTGTCGTGGCTGTTCATCAGGTTGCTTGCCTGCCTATGTTACACGTTAGACTCAACTAGTCTTGCTGTTTTGTTGCAATTACTATCTTGCATTCTGCCTGTTCATCCACGTGATCGGTCGCGCCAATTAGGCTCTCGACGCGATGCAAATTTCAAAAACATGGATGGCGGCCACGCTGAGTTCCAGGCTCAGTCAGGCACTTCTGATGTTGCAATGTCTGGTTTCAACAGGCTGTCCCTATACGAACACCCTAAGATGATTAGGGGTTTAGAAAAGACCAGTACATAGCATCTTCCCTGCCGTCAACGTCACAAAGCCTTCGGGTAATACTACCGCATGCAATTTCCCTTCTCATTGACCGCTTCCCTGCTACTGATGCGAGCACAAGGCGCTGTGCAGACGGCAACAGCATTGAGGCAGATATTCCACCTCTGAAAAGATGCGGTTTATCTACAACTTCTACCCGATCCTCTCGACCCCCTGAGCACGACATGCTCGGACGGTCACATTCCATTCATTTTTGATTCGGCATTCACCAGCGGCAACACTGGCTATGCGGTAACCCAAGGGAGGAAAGGTGGCCATTTCTCCTCTGCCACGGACTTGAGAGAACGAAGCAGAGAGATATCAATTGAATAATTTCCTTCCTGGGCCAGCATAATTGTCATAGACTGAACTCATATTTGCAAGATTCAGACAAGGAACGTATCATAGCAAGTCAAGGGGGTGCTGAGTTCGATGGATGGTGATGGCGAAGTACATACAATGGAGACGGAAATGGGGATTACTACTACGACGGCATATACGCCGCTTAGGACGTGTAGGAAGTGGTTGCTTGCTTCTGCTAGCTCTTCTATGCAGTCGTGCTCGATGACTGGGGTGGGTCGTCATGTTCAGCGGAAGGAGACGTAGCCTTGAGGACCGTCAGAATGAGCATCAAAGCCGGTGCGCAAGCAGTGTTCTCACCATCGAGCCGCCTAGGGCGCTTGCGCTTGTGGTCGCAGCAGTCTTGGTGGAATTTGTTCGGTACATCTAGGAGACGTCAGGAAACCGACCCTCGAGCGTCCCAAGGGCTTACAAAGTTCTCAAAACCCCAGCCTGACTGCCAAACTACTTGACGTTGAACGCCAGACGATGGATCTACCAGCTCAAATTCAGCCTCTTCAAGGACGCTGGGTGGCCCTCCTAGTGTCTTCTTGCATTTGATAGTGAAAGCGGATGTCATCCTTTGCGCGACAGAAGAGATAATGCTGCGTTCGTGTGGAGGAAGAAGGGTCTTGCGATGAAGTGTACGACCCCAAGGGAACCGTCTGCGGCAGGAGGGCGACGGCGCGCGGAAGGGGGCATATCTGCCTTAGTCGGACGTTCTCACGACATTTCGACCAGGATTTTCCTTGTCGAAGGAATTTCTGTCAGATCATACTCCCGTTATCTCGAGCCCAATAAGGTCTCAGTCGTAAGAGAAGGCGCCCACCAAGGGAATTGGTCCAGGCGCAGGCACCGAGTTTAGGTTCTTGTCCAAAGGTGAACTTTTTGCGTATCCTTGATATTCTCCGGATTCACAGAAAATCCTCCAAGTAGTAAGGGACATGCCCGGAAAAATGTGGGTCGTGGACGCATTTTTGCCAAAAAATTGCCCCAGATTTGGTGTCTGAATAGCCGCTGGACCAAGGTTCAAGGTCGGAAAGATATGCCTTTAACCTAAATCGCTTTGACGTCCACCATTAATGAAGAGCGCCCGTGCTATCCCCATGTTTGCCATAGCGGCGACGCCTGAGCGTAGTTCGATAGGGTGGCATAGAGGATGCAGCAACATCAGTCCTTCACGTAGCGAGAGAAGGGTGGAGGCTTCAAAAGCCGCCCGTGCATCGGTCCAAGTCCAGAGAATGAACCGACCGTGAAGAGCCCGCAGGAAGTCGAAAATGGAGACAGGCCCAAGGTAAAGCCAAATGTGCAGCGATGACAGCGGGCTGACAAGCGAGCGGAGAAACGAGGGTGTTCACGAGACAGGTCGGAAAAGAATTAACACAGTAACCAACCCTCAACCCTGAAGGCGTCTTTGTTTTCGGAGGCGTCCTTGTAAGGAAAAGTGGGAAACAATCGGCGGGAGTGAGGCCAGTTCAGGCCAGGTGGTGTTTCATGTCCTGAAATTAACTGGGAATAGGAGGGCGAGGCAAATGAGAGATATCGAAATCCATTTGGGCAAGTGACATGCAATACATTAAGACAAGGACGGCCTGGCGATGGAACGTTGTCGCAGACGGTGTCGACTCTGAGGAGGCCTTGCAAGCAGCGGCCGAATGCAAGCAACGTCGCGCTGAGTCCATACTGGGTAGCCACAATGCGTCACCTCGTCGTGGTGTGAGACCCAGAGCCAAACGATGGCCAAACGTCGGAAGGTTATGGCCGTCGAAGGTAAGAGTTTCTGGTCACGGTAACGCGTAGGACAGTGAAGGAAGCGAAGGGTATGAAGAGCAGTGGAAGGAAAAGCTAATTTGGGGAGTGGATCATTAAATATGACTTCGGTGCCGCAAGAACGGTCCGCATTGGGAAATCGCCCAAATCGGGACATCGCCTTTCCAGGTCTTGTGCGGGGAATTTGTTCATAGAAGTGTTTAGAGAACAATTCTAACCCCTTCTTCGGATTCATCTCACTGTCGTATCACAGCAACCAACACAGCTCTCTATCATCGAACCTCCCTTATTTATTAGCTTATCGGGCGGATCTGGCCATACTTATCCTACAGTAGTCTTAAGCACTCTCCCGTATGAGTTGATACGCTGATAAGAATCAACAGAGTTTCGGGAGAGGCTTATCGAACTGAGAAAGTAGGGAATTTCCCGGAGAGCAGCGTGTAACTAGGTTGGTGCCAAGCCCTCTATGTTTGCCCATGTTTCGCCCCAGCGCCAGCGGCTTCCAAATTGTCACTCCCTAGAGTCCCAACCTCGTCGCGTACCTCTCATGCTACAATCGACCTTGCGGGTTACTTGAGGGTTGGTCGCCTTCTGCGGTTCCTTACTATTAGAAAGATTATACAATCTATCGCCTTGGCTGTGTGTAAGACCAGTGCTGAGTGGATGGATTGCGAGGATATTAGCGGGATGGGTTACCTGTTTGTGTAGAACAAGGCACATTGGGGAACATATGACGGTTGTCCTTTCGCCCTTTCACCCTTGATTCAGTGTATACTTGTCTTATCGGTTCATTCCTCTTCAACCCAGTATTTATGTTTGTTCCACCCCGTCAATCGCTCACGCGTCGTCCTTTCATCCGTTCAGCCAGTACTGTGGACGTCATCATCTCGACTCAAATGCACAAATATCCACGAGGTCACTGGATCCAGTAAATCCGCTTTGAAACTGAGATTCAAGAGGTCAAGGGAGCCGAACTGAAGGTCGCAGCGTCTCAATTGAGTTTAACTCTTTTTCAGCGGCGAGCCTGCCCCATCCATGAACACCAGCCTCTCTTCTTCCACCAAATGTCAGCCGGCTGCTGATCCCCCAATTTTTCACTGAACCTGAGAGAGCCGGTGAGGGAGGACCAGCAACCACCGCGGAGTGTAACCCAATGAACGTTTCCTCAAGAGTCCATGTTCGAATCACGGTTCTGCCGTTCACCAGAAGGACCATCTATTTGATGGAATCGTCGGGGCCGACTGCACGTTACTTTTCTTTCTTAACGAGTACGACGAAGATTTGGGTTGCCGAGATGGCAAATATAGGCTCGAAAGCGAATGGAGGCTCGTCTTTCTCCTGGCATCTCGACTTTCTTAGACATCTGAGAAATGACAACGGCTTTATAAAGCCTGTCAAACTATGGTAAGCCTGACTCCATCCTCTATCTTCGTCTCCCTTCCTCACTAATTCACGCGACTTACGAAAGGGCTCTCTCGTGCTCACCGGCAAGATTGGCGAAGTCGGATACGAAGTTGCGTTTCTTGATTCAGGCCCCAAGCGAACACGTACGAACTAGGCCTCAATTCATCACCTTCTGCGGGTGCCAGCTCGTCCACGTCCACTCCTGTGGCTTCTCCTGAGGTCCCCGACGATGAGTCACCCCCGGGCATCACAGAAGGAGACACAGCAACAACGGAGACTGAGCTTGAAACCGAGGTCGAGGACCAGCCATCGCTTCCCAACGCCAGGAAGCCTTCTCCCACCATCGGCAGTGCTCATGGGCGACACCGCAGCAATGCGTCTTTTGCTAGTTCGATTTCGTCTACGGTGGAACTGGATGAGCAGCTGTCCAAGTCCAAGACTGTCAAGTCCTTCCCTCAGAAGAAGCGAAAGATCATCTCTCAACACGATTTGCTCAATAAATACTTCAGGCGAGACGCCGTCGCGTTGCGAAACGTCGATCTCCTTCGGTTCGTGCAACCTCTACTCATTTCCCTGTGAATGAATGACTTACACCCCCCAGGGCGACCGACGCAATGCTGGTCTTGATGGTTGGTTACTCGGCCGTCATCACCTTCATGCCTGCAATGTCTCCTCGATCCACCGTCATCCTCCATTTCGTGCATGCGCTGTCTTGGGTCTTGCTTCACTACGTTGGCCTTGGCTCCCTCCTCCGGGCTCAAAGCAAGAACAAGTTCCTCGTTCGTCACTTCCTGAAGAACTATCACTACCCCGAAAAGGATGCAGCACAAGGTCCTATCATCGAGGCATTCAGTAACTGGAAAGCGATCTACAATCTAAGCATGGTCATGACTTACAGTGCGTTGATATCAGCGGGAAAATTTCGTCTATATGTTCAATGCCCAATCTTGTAGTTTCTTGTCTTGGAGTGGTTTGGAAGTCTTATTCATTACCAAGTGACTGGGGAGTCGGAAATGAATTACTCTTCCATACCCTGGGTGTGGTATGCGTCCTCCTATGTTTGCACTGCGATTCGTCCGGAACGCTGACTTTCCTCTCCTAGCTGCTCGTTGGCTTGCATGTCTGGGCTACGATGGAATCGTTCGAGGTGCTTGGCGTATTCGGTTGGTACCATTCACCGGACATTCTTACCCGCGACTAACAAACCCCGGCAGGCTGGTTCTTTGGTGATTTCTTTAAGGCCCTCCCATCTCTGTTCACTATATGCCTGAAAGCGCTGTTTACAAACCTTTCGGTCAGTTGTGTTGTTGTGCCCCTCGCAGCTGAGAAGAACGTTTCTGACCGCGTCAAGCAAGACATCTCACTAGGCGTACATTTCATATACATATCAAGGCAGCTGCGTAGTTGTGTATAAGTGAAAAATAAATAAGGAGTCCAGACTGATATTAAAAAAAACCTGACAGGATGTACATATAAGCGCAATGGATCCTCCAAATGATATAATGGTCAACGTCAATATCAAGCGACGCCTTTTGAAAGTCAGAAGGAGGCAGAGGTGGTGCAATATATCAAGCTAACGTTAACCTGATTTGCGCCCCTTCTCGCAGGCAGAGTCGCCGGATTGCTGGCCTAAGGCAAGGACAATGATGCGCCTCGCCCAGATGCATGGGAACCTCTTGTAGCGCGTGGGCGGTTCGTGTGTACTCCTTGACTGGGCAAGGAGTTCTCTTGAACGTCAGAACGGGGGACAGGGGAACCACTTTCAGTTTCATGATTGTCGCTAGCAGTGTCGATGTTGGTCCCGAGAGTGGAGGTTGTCTCTCGCGAACCTGTGCGATAAACCTTATAGTAGCGTGTTCCTGGTCAGCTTGAAATTCGGTTTTGTAGTGATATGGAAAACATACTAGTCGTCCAACCCCTCTCAAAGTGGGCAATTCCAACGAGCGAGGCACATCTTGCGTAACGTCTACAAGTTCGGTTTCAAGCCTTCCATCAGCGCCTTCTTCTGTTGTGCTCGGGACGTTGTAGTATCTGAAGTGAAAGGCGTATAGTGAGTGCCGGCACATTAGGCGCCAAAGAGACTTAAGATAGAGCCAAATGACCACCATAATCTCAGCGGGGGTCATGCTCAAAGATAGAGGAGTTGATCTCGGTGACAAGGAAGGGGAAAGACTTAAGAGAGGCTCAATTAGCATGGGATCCTTTTTATGCTGGCTCTGCCCAATTGAAATTAAGGCCACGTTAATCCCTTTATCGCAACTTGCGGCTTCTAGTTGCCTTATAACTTCACCAAGGTGAACAGTTCGAGCGTGCATCTGCAGGGCTTTTCGCCCGTAAGCCGCGGCCACAACGCTGATCTATTTCACCAGTTTACGCTGATCTAAGGAAACAGGTGAAAACTGAAGTGGCGGTGCAGATCCCGTTAAGGAATCCTCAGTCGCTGATCGTGATCATCCGTCCTTCACTCCCTCGACACCCGACCATGCTGGTCCTTGACATCCTACGGTCCCGTCGCCTTTCTCGCCTCAGCGACGATCGCCGAATGTGATACTTCTCTCTTCGACACAAGGGAGATTCTTGACCTCAGCGGCTATCGGAGTCAAGCTTTTCTGCTCAGGCGTGGTTTGGGGATGGATGGCTACCGACTAGCGTCTTCCAAGGTCTACGGACCGCTTTCCCCAGGATAAGGGAGCCTGCATTCTCTCGTGCTATTCAATCCTGCGAGAGCGTTATACAAGCCTCGAGAACTACATCGAGAAGATAGTCATCGTTTCTCTCCATCGCGAACTTCGCGCTTATGGACTCAGTCGACAGATGTACTCCCGGGCAACTTTGACGATTGTCAGCAGGTTGGGCAAAGAGAACCTCCGAGAACCTGAGGAGGTTAAAGATAGTGGGGCAAGGTAGTGTTCGATTTCACCCCGAATCCTTTGACCAAGTTACATGCCTCCACCCTCTGTTATCACCGGCTAGCCACATTTCGTGTTGTGTGTATCGGCGACTTGGAAGCTCGTCCAACAGCACACAAAAGGGTCATGTGCATTCCCTTGAATTTCCAGGTTCGCGTAACTCCAGGGAACTCCAAAGACTGATCTCTCCATTGGTCTGGGACATCTCGGTAATGCAAACAATGGATCATCCTCAATCTCCTCCATCCATCCACGTACATCCTTGCTCATACCCCGTTCGCAGACAAACGCCCCATCCAAATCACCGGCAAACTTCACAGCATCGCCTTCGCCGCTCCCTTCATCGTGCGTCGAAGTGTAAGGAGGAGCCCAGTCTTGGCGTGTTACCTTTGGTCGCCTGCGTTGGTCTATTGGTGAAGGTTCAGACCGTCTTCCCTGCTTACCCTGATTAGTGTTCCTACTGACCGTCGTTTCAGCTCTTCGGCGGCGGGATCTCGCTGACCAGGTCTTCTTCGTTGGTGGAACCCTTTCAGAACACCGCATCAAAAGCGAGGTGATCATCTCATTCGAAGACATCCGTACAGGCATTAGGGATAAACGTATCCGACAGCGTCGAATAGGATATTTCCCAACTCAAATACTACGTACAGACATATCAAAGCAAAAACATAATGTAATCCCAGCCAAATCGATTGGTACAGAGCGATACAACGGAATATGTCATGTTTTAGAACGCGAGATGAATTTCTTTCAAACGCTACAACAGTCAACGTCAAGCTCAATCAATATCCACAGAATACGACAGCGAAGGTGCAGGTGGGGGGTCAATGATGAGTGATGTTTAACCCGACTTGAGTCCCTTCTTGCAGGAGTCACCGGATTGACGGCTTGAGGGCGAGGGTGATGCGACATTGTGCCTAGCTGGATGGGAACGTCTTGGAGAGCTGTGGTGTAGCCCTTGATTAGGTACCGAGTGCTCGTGCACATCGGAATGGGGGTAAGGGGAGGCGATTGGAATTTCGGGGTTGTCGTTGGTCGTGGGGGTATGGCTTTCGAAAAAGGAAGTAGTCTCTCGCGAGCCCGCACGGTAGACCTAATGGCAGGAGGTCCAGGCCTGCCCCTAAACATATGCGATGCTATATAGAATGCTCACCAGCCTTCCGACGCCCTTTAACGTCGACATTTCCAACCAACGAGGGACGTCAGGTGTGAAGTCTGTGAGTTCGAACTCGAGCCTGCCATCCGCATGTTCTTCTGTATTGATGGGTGCGCTAGAAGCCTTATAGTATTTGAAAGCGAAAGCGCGTGAAGGTTTCTGGCAGATGAGGAGCCAAAGAGAAGTAACATAGGACCATATGGCGGTGACCATTTCAACGGGAGTCATGTTGAGGAATGTGTAAGATGGTTTTTGGGCTAAGTGGATGGGTTTTAGAGGCAGATTCAGTGGTGGTCTTAAAACGACCCTGTGCTTTGCAGCTCATATACTAGAATTGTGCATCAAACTGATAAGCAGCCACCACAAACTCGGCAGGAGGAAATCAACACGAGGCAAATCACCATCGTCACTATTAGTCTCAATTTAGCAAATCACACCTCAGCCCTGAAAACCTTTGACATCGATCCTAAGAGAAATTTCGAGAGAGAAGCGTACTGACGATGTTTCCGGGCTCGCGCTCAATGTGTCTGATTTACCATCGAAATTGCTACGCCCTCGTCGAATTTTGGTTGAATTCCAGGGGTTTTTCTGGTGCCCGCTTTTGCATTTAAGCCAGTTGGATGACATCACATCGGCTGTTGTTCTCGCCTGGCAAACACATGGTACCAATGACGACACGACGAATTGTACTATTATGATCTCCCATAGTAGCTCGGCTCTTGTGAAGCGGGGCGAAACTGTGTCCTATATTTACCCTGCTCTTGAGGTTACGCTCGCTAGATACCAGAGTACCCATGTAGCCCGCGCGTTTGAGGCTTTGCTTTAACCTTTCTTTTGGGTCCTTGTCGTGAAGTTATCATCTTCCCACGCTGTATTGCTAGACGAATGGACTCGGACTCGCCCTGTCTAGCTCTTGCATAAATCGGACACTGCTAGTTGGGTCTGACCTTGATATGATCTGCTAGAAATACAACGGCAAAGAGAAGATCCAGATGGCTCAGAACTGCTTGAGCCCCTCAGGTAAGTTCCTCGCATTTTTCGAAGATTGGCGAATGTATTTATCTTATCTTCTTAGATAGGGGGTTTTGCGGTCTATGAGAGACCATTGACGGTGATATGTCGCGTAGTCAGGGCACTATCTTCACCAAGTGGTACGCTCTGGATAGTGGTATACCAAAAAGCAAGAAGTGCCAATGGTTATAAACAGCAGTCTTACATTACATGCATTTACTCGCCATGTTTCCAATCTATTGTAAAGCTACGTCGAAGATTGACAATGCCCTTGTCAAGACGAGTTCAACATCGTTTGCCTACGCACTTCCCCTTCATCCTGGACCTCTTCCACTGATCGCATTCCCTCATCCGCTTTCCTTACCCGACCAGCAAGGACACCAGGCAGTGAAAAACGAGCGTTTTTGTTGGCTCGAACCATCCATTCCTCCTGTTCTCAAGAGCGATGGTGGAAGAACTTCACGTTGGGGTACGGGACGTTTCTGGCTTTCAAGCTCCGTCATACCCACCAAGGCCCAATGTTCCTGCTCTCCTCTCTTTGTAATCTGCGTTGAGCAGAAATCTCTATGGGGTCACACCTACAACCTTCCTTCAACTCACCAGCAAACTATCGTCCTTAAATTCGCCCAGATCCTCCCCTCTCCTATACCGAGGCTCAAACCTACGAGCCAAGCGATGCGCGTGAAAGAGAAAATCAACGCCAGCGCTATGTGTCCAGAATGGGCGCTACGCTGTTCGAAACAAGGATGTCGTTCTCCAAGAAATGTACGCGCCGCAGGCACCGTCCCGAGCCCAAGTAGTCCACAGGTCCCCGCAAGCGCATTCTCTCGTTCCCCTGTGAAGAGTGGTTGCTTAAAATGCTTCATCTGCATGTATTTCATATAAGGAAAAACACGAGGCCCAGGTTACCGTCCTCCGAGTCCATAATATTCACATGCCGAATGAACGAAAAAACACGCCTCCCATAAAATGAAAGGCCTCGTGCATATGGCTAGGAAGATGTCAAGCAAGCTACCAAGGTGCGATGAACACGTGTCAGGAAGGAACGATGTGGCGATAGCACGCATTCAGGCTAGAATTCGAGATGAACGTATTGAATGAAACGACTGAAGGAAGATCCCGGAAATCTCTCACGAAAGCCCGGACGAGCAAATAAGTATGGCCGTTCAACCGCCGAGTTTGCGGTCACAGAAGGACAGAAAGTGAGTTGTTCTGCAGTGCAATACTCGCTCGCGACCAAGATCGTACAATACCTTGGGAATGGATAGGGGTTCTGGTTCGCTGGAGGAGCGTTATCTGACGGTTGAGCGTTTCGATGGCGGGTGTATGGTGGAATCGCAGGGATAAGATTATGTGAACTCGAAGTTCCAAAAAAGGGACGCAAAACTAGCAGAAGGGTTGCCCTTTTTATACCAGGGTGGTTTCCCATGACGCCATAAAGCCCGGTGTCTCATAGATCTTTCAGGGCCCAATCCATAACACTACCATAGCGTTAGGAACGTCTTTCATTGGTGCGATCAGTGATCAAGCTTGGACGGAGGGCAAAAATGCGAATGTGCTCTGTTGAATAGGGGCTATGTTTGTTCATGTGTCGTTCCAAGTGTCTCGTCCTTTTCCCGGCCTCGCATTGGTTTGGTTCTCGGCCTTGTACCACGCCGTTGCGTTGCTCGTCTCAGGTGACGTTCTTTGCTTTGTAGCCCTCTCCTAGGAAAGATCATCAGATCCCTTAAACGCGTCGAGACGAATGATCTCCTCGAGATTTTGGATCCTGAGCAGAATGGGAGTTCCTTGGGTCACTAGTGCGTATCCTTCACTCTTTCTCGTTATTTATCTCCTTGGACGCTTTCCCGCGACTGTAGGTCGCTCTAACCCCAATCTCCCGTCATCGTGATTTTGCCTTCTCTTGTTGGTCTGTTTGACATTCATTGCATCTATTCATTCCCGTCTCCCCGCCTATTTTACTCACCTTCCACGCCAGCCTCGACACTCCAGTCGAGCTCTTTTTGTGCACCATCCCCGCTCTGTCGAGAAGGTTCCCGGAGTCAGTGGATACGTGAGTGGAGACACGAATTGGGTGCATTGGCGCCTTCGGGTGCGGCTGTTCGCTAGACGGCCAGCGATGCGGACCAGCATCTGCCAAATCCGTGTTGGAATCGCCAGACTGTTGAAGTTATTTGCTCATCAAATGCCTCAACGAAGATATCCTCCCGTTGCGTAAGTAACGATTCACATTCGCTCGCCCCAAGAATCTGTCAGCAAGGTGGCGACCTGAATACGTCAATATGGTAGGCGAGGAAACTGAAAATGAGCAGTTGGCTCTGCCACCCTCGACGCCTATCTCTGAATGGACGTCATCTTCCTGCCTGATTCTGCAGCCGGGGTTCTCTCGTTCAACACACCTTCTCCTTTGACCTTATAATCGGAGTTGCCTTTATCAGGAGCTCCATCTACGCCACGTACAAGCTCAGATGCGCTACTCGCTTTTTTAACGTCTCATGGGCTAAGATCACAACCTCGCAACTGTTCTGAATGCCAAGGATAATAAACCCATGCGGACGTTCACGGCTGAGATCCTCGGGAACCTGGGGCTGACATCTTCCTTCGCCCTCCTCTCTCGCGTGTTGCTCCAGTCTTCAGTCACGACGAGTCAAGATTGGTGCTAACGCGGCGCCATGGGTCTATAAACGTCCTGGTAAGGCCATTGTCGTACTCAGAAGGAAGAGATCGACACCGAGCTTCCGTCTAAGCTCGGTCAGGACATGGGTTTCAAGATTGGCAAGCGTCAGAGGTGCGTCTCCTTCCACTGTCATTCTCAATCGTCTGAAAGACGGCCACGGTAACAATATCTCAAGCTCGTGGAATAGCTGCGCAATGTTAAGAAAAAACTCGGAGTGGCGAATGAAGTAAGGGTGATAGTCGTCGAGTAATTCAGAGAGCGCGCAAGGAGAAGAACCTTCCTGACCAGGTAAGCTTCGCTTCCCCCCCTTCATTTCCTCTCATGTGCTCCTCCTAGCTCCAATCTTGCACGAATGCTGACCGGTACATCTGATAAGCCCACGAGGTTCAATGTTTTGCTCTTTCCTTTTTTTCGTGCGGGAGTTGATGAGGGCCACACGTGAATCGGGAAGATTAGTCCGCCTGGTCGGACCAGGAAAGACGAGTCTTGGGAGGCCGATTGCGAGATGTGTAGGAAGGAGTTTTCTGGCGATTCTTGTGGGTGGATTGACGGACACTCCTGAGATCTTTAAAATTCTCTCTCGCGATCCACCGATTTCGCTCCCCCATTCTTGAACCGGACGCGTCCTGCACGACCTCTTTCTCCTTCCTTCTATCGTTGAGCATTGTACTAAACTAGCATTCACCGTCCACCTCCTAGCACTCTCCTAAGCAAGATCATCCAGTCTCCCAAACGTGTGGAAACCCGAGAAATCGTTCGCGCTGGTTGACTACAGCGACGAGATTGGGAGTTGACATGCCGGGATCCTGAGAGCGCTGCTCTCGAGATGATGGAACCAGAGCAGGATAGGAGCTTCTTGAATCACTAGCGCGTATATTATCCCTCCTCTGCTCTCTCCTTCGCGAATTTTCTTCGCGCTTTCTCGTTTGCTCCACCTCAGATTCACCTTTGTCGTTACCGATGCTAAGGTCCGATTCCATCCTTGACCTCCCCGTTGATCCTTCAACCCCCTCTCCGTCTGCAAATCCAACACCTTCGATACTAAGGCTTCGTGAATAAATGTTTTGTGAACAATTCCTCATTTATTCACATGTTAATAACTGTTATTACCGTTAATTTGTAACAAGGGCCCTTGAACTCGGGCTGTGAACAATGTGAATAAGTGGGGCGAGAGAACGACGAGACAGGGGAACTTTGGGGCAACTGAGTAGGTTTGTGCAGCCTCCATCATCTTTCCTCCGATCCGAAGGTGGTTGAAGTGGTTGTCAGCACCATCTGCCTTCTCTCGTCCGACCCGGAGGCCTACAGAAGAAATGAATGACAGCATTGAATAACCTTGGGGGGTGAAGATTTCAGACCGAGACAAGAGCGAAGACACACAGCCTGGTTACCTCCTCGGGATGCCGATTGAAGACGACCGTGAGGTCGACGAGCTCCCCAAGCTAGAGTATTCCTAGAGACGAAACAACCTTTCAACATCTTTGAAAAGTCTTTGGTGGATGCCTATAAGGCGTCATAAGCGTACCTTGTTTATAAACATGTTGTACACCGTATATTCACGTGTTAATTAACGCCATACCTACTTGTTAATAAACATCAAAAACGACTTTTCATGTGTATTCACGTTGTTAACAGAATCCAGGGATTTATTGACGGAGCCTTATTCGATAACATCGCTTCCCCTCACATCGCCAGAATAGATGTTCTCGAAGTTAGGGGATACGGGAGCGAAGAGAAGAGTCAGATCACGCAAAGTACTTAGGTCCTCAGGTACATTTCGCCTTTTCTCGAAGCTTGACGTGTTCCCTAACACCCTCTTCCCACTTATTAGGCCATGGAAGCTTGCGGTCTCGAGGGCGCCGATGTCGATGTCAGTCTTCCACCCTATCAAGTGGTATGCTCGTGAGAGTGGCGTACGAAAGCTCGAGAAGTACCTCGAGAAGGTCGTTGTCGTTCTACGATGTTCGCGAATCCTCCCGGCTAAACTACCCATTTCACCAATCTACTCGTCCAGACTCCAACACCTCGACTCCTGGTACTGAAACCGACGACGCTGGAGAAAGGCCGATCGTCAACGACGTAGGCTGAGACTGGGAGAAACTCTGTGAGCCCCTGAAGGTCGAGGGGGCGGAAGCCACAGTCGCTCCTTCATCCCCTGGTTCCACCCACTTTTGGCCAGGCTGCTAACTCATCGAGTTGCAATGCTGTGAATTTATTATATATCTATCTTGCATTAAAGTGCGTTGCATAAGTGTTTGCGCGACGAACCTTTTTGTGAAAGCCTTTGATGAGCCGATGTGACACGATATTTATAGACTGTCACGCTTCGGATCCAGCAGGTTGAACGAAATTCAGAGGATGACTCTGATTTCAAGTCGACTCCTTCATTTTGACATCGAAATACAGCTGAAATTATTGAACCCGAGTGCATATAACAACGCAATCTTGATTCTGGGCGTGACAATCTATTATTACCGTGTCACATCGGGCCATCAAAGGCGTTGGCAAAAAAGTTCGTTGCGCAAACACTTATGCAACGCACTGTAAGTTAACGCCTCGCACCCAAACTTGCCTCGATCGAAATTAGGAACAAGATTACTTTCAAGCGGATCTTGAAATTTAGCCCTCGTGATCAGTCACGTTGGCTTAAGCGCCGAACGCGACCCATTAGCGCCCAACGACTTTCTCGACTGCTGCTCCCTGGCTCTCGCGCTTTCGTTATATTTTCTCAACACTCTCAGGGATAGCCTGAAAGTAACGAGTGACGGCCTGGCTGGACTTTAGAGGGGGCATGTATTCGATGGCCTCGAGATTTTGAGATAAAATAGATTTGGAGGAGGAACTCTTCATAACTTCAGATCCTTTCTATTACTTTAATCGAAGGGGAAAGAGTCCGTTTCAGAACGACGACCCATTCAATGGATACCGAGTGCATGTTCCCTTCTAGCTCGCCCTCTTCCCATCATATCACAGACAAGAAAGAAGAGAGTACATGAGCTCACGGGGCACGAGCAGGAAGTTCGTAAACGCCGAGCTCCACGCAAGCGACGACAAGAGTGGCCAGAAATGGCATTCTCAACTGCTCTATTCCCACAAATTTGGCGTCCGTGCCTCTTCTATCCCATTCCGGGCGACGACTGTCCACGACTCTCTCGGATCTTTCCGCCAAGATTCCTTCAAGGTTTGGCATTCGCCATGCTGTAGACGGCCTAAAGGCGGCCAGACATCCTCTGCTCCAGGGCTTGAAAGAACGAGGTAATACAATTTCATTGAACGCGCCAGCCACCTCTTTGCGCCGACGCAGATGGCCTTAGTACATATCTATACAGTTTGAGAGCAAAAATGGCGACAGAGAGACGGATTCTGGGCGTGATAGAGAGAAGAAAAAAAGCACACTGTGTTGAACAGTGGTGTAGTCGAGTGCGCTAACTCGTTGACCAGAGTCGGGAGGGTGGGGTGTTCGACGGAATACCGAGGCAGACAACGCAGATTGGGACGAGCTAGAGCTGTTTCTTGGCTTCACTACCGCCTTGATGCAGTCGCCCTCGATGACTGGGGTGGGTTGTCGTGCTCCGTGGAAGTGGAAGTCGCCTTGAAGCCATCAGAATGCGAAACACAGCCTGTGCGTTCGGTCTCACCGTTGAACCACCAAGAACGCCCGTGCTCGCGCTGGAATCCATCACAGTGGTATTCGTTCGATACACCTGGAGAATGTTAGAAGGTCGAAGCTTGAGCGTCTCAAGGACTTACAAAGTTCTCGAGGCCCCATGCAGACCCCCAATTGACTTGACGCTGGACGCCCAACGTCGAGTCCATCAGCGTAAATTCAACGTCTTCGTTGGCTTGTGTCTTCAACTTTATCGTGAAGGCGGTTGTCATATTTCAGGTAAAAGAAGCGATATCGACTGGGTTCTAAGAGCCGAGCGAAGGGGAGTCTTGCGGTAAAACGAATTGAGAAGGGTAGAAACGAGTTTTGTTGGCCTCGGTGGTTCCCGCTTGTATTTGTATCTCCCCGAATACAGGCTCTCAGGAAATCTTCTGTAGATTTGCGATCCTGTGTGATCCTTCGTAAGAGCGCTGCAACCCAGCATATATTAAAAGTGAACCCCAATCCCATCGAACTAGGTGCATGGAGGCCGGATAAGATGAGGGAATCGCGAGAAAGCCAAGCATAGAGTAGACAAGATCCTAAACAAGGGTTTCGAGTATGGCGGTGAGTCTGAATCCCAGCAGCCCCGTGTCCGAGAAGAACTTGGAGATGTCGAATGTCGTACGAGTTGTTTGAATGCCAAAAGTAACCGGGATTGTCTCAAATGAGGATTTTTGAACAAGATTCAAAAATCCTAGAAAGACGGTGCCTCTGCCGATGGTGACATGTGCATTCAGTGGAAAACTCTCATGCTAACCACATGTTCTCGGTCACGGTCACCCACGAGTTTTGAAAGGAGCAACATGGTGCTTCGCAAGGAGATAGCCGAGGAGTCTTAGCACTTTTTAGACACCGCTCGAGCACGGGGTCCGAAGAAAAGAGGTCTGGAACGAGGTCGAACAAGGCAGGTGCCAGACAAGGATAAATTCGCTGCGATGACAGCGGGCTGACAAGCGAGGCAAAGAACCAAGGAGTTCAGCGACGAAGGAATCAACGCCACGAAGAAAACCCTAAGCCCTGAATTGTACGATCGCTCTGTTTTGGAAGTTCGAAAGGGGTTGTCCGAAGGAATGATAGAGCCAAGCGGGAAGTGGGCAATCGGCGAGAAGGCCAGGCCGGAGAATGCGTATCGAGATCCAATTGCGCAGCCACTTGAAAGAAGTTCAGTGGTGGATGGCAAGGGAATGGACCGCTATTGAAGGAACGTCGTAGCAGGTAGCGTCAGCAGTTGGATGAGCCGGAACATTGTAAGTACCCACCGACAATCGCAAACGAACGTGACTCTCAGTCGACCTGTGTGCCCTCAATGTTGAATACCTTAGAGTGGCTGAGAGGGAACCCAAGCTCGTCGAATGCTGCTGTGGTATTGAGGCCAAAATACTTTCCAGATACGGACGAGGGCAGCGCAGGTCAGAAAATATAGAGCGGGGAGCGCGAAAGGGAGGAGGAGCGGGGGCATTGATTTGACTCTGGATGTAGACCTGCCCTATTTATTTGCCCGGCAAGCTCTCAATTCTTCTCAGCAGCACAGCCCCTCCATAATAGTGTGTGCCTCATGTTCCAATATACCCAATGCGTATGAGAACCCGGGCGCTGACTAAGTGTACCGCCACAATTATTTCTGTCCCGCGTGAATTTCCAGTGTTTCGCGAGATGAAGGCAAAAATTACGGATTATGGGCTATGCTACTTTGTGAAGACTTATCCACGTCTCTGAGATGCACAACATGTTCACTCTCCAATCTTTCCCTTCTTCAAACACGCTCGCACCGAATTTGATGGGCGCGATTGGCTTTTCGGCGCGGTACAATCTATGGCTACACCAACCAACCGATTTTTGCCTGAGGCTAGGGGATGGTGTAGGTTCGCATTACGGACAAAATGCTCAAGACGGATTTTTGACTTTCGTTCTCCCTGTCGAGTTGTACTCACGTATCATCCTTAAATGAAGGAATACAAGAAATGTACCCCGAGCATTTCACCTATGGCGGTGGAATGTGATACTCTAGCCAAATTTCGTGACCATCCAGCCAGTCCTGGAGCCATAATGTGTACCATAGTCAACCGGACAGCTCGCGTCTGAGCTACAGAGGGAGCCAAGCAGAACCAAACCAGGCCGCTTCGAAACCGCCAGGTGCCCAGTCCCATTTGTCTTCAAACGTCAATATGTGACCCATGCGTGACCGGTAAATGTGCGCCGTTGTCTAAATTAGGATGCAAATTAATCAATTCGAAATTATCGCCTTCCAACCTTCAATAGTGTTCGACCCTCACTCCCATTGCCTCCCTGCTCCATGTCGTGAAATTCTACCTCGACATTGTAGGCCTTCTCTGCTCTTATCCATTACTCCAACATGACGTCTAATGCAGGAGTTTCGTGCTCTCGGTGCGTTGGGTAATGGAACAGGTTGGCAAGCATCGGGTCATGGACTGCAGAAGAAGGAGGACCCTCTGCCGCCGCCGTTGAGAGCCCAGCTTCAGTACCACGATCTTCGGCTTCATCTCTCTCAGCGTCTGCCATGACGCTGCTCATGAGCTCTCCAAAAGACGGAACTGGTTCAGCCACATCAGGATCGTCGGTATCAGCACTGCTGGCTGGAGCAGAATTGGGGATTGGTGCAGTGGGCTCCAGCGTCGAGGTAGTCAAAGGCGAGGAAATTGCAAGGGGTACAGCAAGGACAGGTGTGTCGCTTTCAATTACATGTCATTCCCGTTTGCGCGTGGCTGAAGGGCCATACGTCTCGTCGATATCAGCTTGAATCAGCACCATCTTCCGTGTTCTTTCGTACCCCATCCGATTTCTGAGCTTTGTGTGTGCAATTCCGAGCCTGCTGAGGGTAGAATGCCAAAGGTCGTCACCTCCTCAATAGAGGCTACGTCCGGTCATGTATCATTCCAAGCGCCTCACCCTCCCAGTTAAGTCTCTATTTCTATACCCGGCCCCAATCCTGACCCCCAATCTGTATTGCTTGCACGGCTTGCCCCTTATCTGATATACTCACGTTGTGGCTCCACCAGCATCAAAAGTTTTGCGACGTCGAAGACCATCGATGAACACGTTCCGCGGAACCCTCGTTTTCGCTCTCGCTTTTGTAACCTCGATCAGTGTCGCTATGCCTTGTTCCATTGGCCACGCGATATGCCCATCTCTGAGGATCATATTCGGGCTTGACTGAGTCTGGACTCGTCGATGATGGTGTCGACAGTGGCTTCGATCGTGGCGCAGTCACCCTGGATGCGTAGATGATCGTAATCAGTCATGAACATTTTCTCCAGTTGGGGCTGTGGTTGAGTTCCAGCCTCGACGTTGAGGAATTTGAACAAGGGACCTTGTCCGAGTCTTGAAGCAAATCTTTGAGTTACCTTGGATTTCAGGGGAGGCGTGGCTGCACGATGCTGGGGTGCAAGCACGAGAATTAACTGTATTTGCAGTTATTGACCTTCCCCGCTACGTTGCGGATGAGTTACATGAATTGAAATGAGAGAAGGGTGAGATAAATACTGATGTAACTTCTCGGCGTGATCTTGCATTTTTTTAGACGGTGTTCCCGTCTTGCTCCCAATATCTTCAAGAGCAGTAGGCGACCATGTGGCAGTGGATATCGTGGGTCGTTGAAGAAGCTTTGCGAACAAGTCGGATGTATGATCCTTGGGTAGAGCAGTATGTATGGTTTTGAGGGCTACTAAATTTTTGCGAAGGCAGCCGGAACTGAAATGAGAATTGTTTCTACCAGATGAATTCCACGATGGACGCCGAAACGTACGGTGAGGTCGTTAGGTTTATCAGATTGGACTACGCCCGACGTTGGTTCTTCAGGCATTCAGCCACTTGGGGAAATATTGAGTGCACAATGCAAATATAATATTCACTGGGGCGTTAATTATAGCGGCATTCATCCGTTGTCCTCACCTCATACCGGATGAGCGAACATGATTCAAAGTTGAATGGTATACCAATATGCGCTTGCCTCCTTCTGTGGCCTTCTTATCGGTGGAATTCGCCCCAGCACTACCTCTGACATTCCTGAGTGTGATGGACCACCATAATTGCGCTTACGAAGGTCAGAAGAAAGCTAGACCTGCACGAAGCGCCCATACTGCCAACAGACGCTCGGAGCCCGATATCAGAGATCCCAGCATTGAGCATGATTAACGAGCTGGTGGCAGTGAAATCAGACGCGCTTTAACCTCAACTTCCACCTCATGGCTTGCGTTTGAACTTATTCACTCATCAAGGGCTTCAACGAACGTAACCTCCCCTTACGTGAGGAAACATTCACATTCGCTCGAAGGTTCCATGTTCAATTAGAACATCCACCAGGAGCGAAATCAGAGGTACCCGTCATGGAAGAAAGGCCTCAGCAAGCCCAAGGATTAGTCCTACACATGGAGAGACAGAGGGTGAGGAAATGAGCAATTGGCTATGCCGCCTTCGACGCGTATCTTTGGATGGACAGGCCTTCTGCAGCCGATATTCTCTTCCCAAAACCAACATCCCATAATGGGCCTTCCAATGCTCCGTTTGACTCCACGGCGCTTAGCGTTGTCCTCATTATCGAAGTCGTCTTCACCAGTTGCTTCGTCCAAGCCACCTACATGTCCAGGTATAACACCCACATCTTTCGAAGCCTTTCATTGGCTAGAATCACCAATCTCGCAAAAGTTCCATATGCTAAGAATGAAAAGCATATGTGCGCGTTTACGAGTGAGATCTTGTCGGTATTCACGGTTCGCTTTCGTCCTTCTCTCGTTTCCTCCTCCTTTTCTCTTCCCTTCTATTAACGTTCGCCTTCCCTTTCACGTTGCTTAACCGTCCCATTCCTTGTTGCCACTTGAACCTTTGTCCCTGGGAACCGTGTTGCTCCAGTCCACAGTTACAACGAGTCAAGAATGACGCTAATGCAACACTATAGGTGACCGAGCACTCGACCTCGAGCACCGCCTTTGGAACAGATCCAGGCCGAATTTGCGTCCAAGCTTGTTCAGGAAATGCATACCAAGATCTACAAGTGTGCGTCTTGTTCCCCTGTCATTCTCAAGGTTCTGAAAGACGGCGACGTCAACGATACCTGAGGCTCGTAGAAAATTTGCTTGACATTAAGAAAGAACTCGGGATGGCGAATGAAGGAAAGCAGAGACTCGTGGAGCAATTCAGAGAGCGTGTAAAGAGAAGCTCCTTCCCAATCAGGTGCGCTTCCCTCCCCTCCTTCGTTCCCTCTCATGTGTTCCCTTGACTCTGACCTTTGCCGAATGCTGAAACATCGCGCCTCAGTTAACTGCATGCTCGAAACCGACGCACCAGACACAAACGTCACCCGAAACCATCCAAAGATACACCTGAAGACTGCAACCTCGCACATAGGCAAGAGATCTTCGAGGGTGAACAGTATGCGTTGGCTTAAATCGAGGATCCGATTCTGAAATCTTTGGCGGGGAGACAGTTAAGAGGAAGCATGCCAGGTTCGTCGTTCTCATCCATTGCGCGTGAGTTGATGGGAGTGAATAGGCAGAATTCTATGTCTGTTCGGACCGCCGGGGGGCAAGACATATGTCGGTAGGCCGATTGCAGGATATGTGGGCAGGAGGCTTGTAGGGGTAAGTGTGGGTGGGTTGACAGGATTTAAGGGGATCGGAGGACATATGATGGGTATCTTTCTCTTTTCCTTCTTCGTTGTCGTCTTCATCCGCCTTGCCTTTCGAAATTGACTCTCGCTATACACCGATCTCGTTGCCCCATTCTGGAATCGAAAGCCTCCTGCGCGATCTCTTGCCCTGTTCACCTTGCTTTAATGTTAAACTTCGAATATCAACCAACCCTAAGTTTCACCTCCTAGCGCTCTGCCAGGAAAGATCATCCGACCTCTCAAACACTTTGAGATCGACAAGAAGCTCTTGTTGATCGATCCGCTTCACCTTTTCATTGCCGATGCTAACCTTTGCTTCCAGCCTTGACTTCCCCGCCGACCTCTCCCACTTTCTAACTTCTCTTTGTCTGCACGGCCAACAGTCTCGATGTCCTCCCGTCCCTCTCCTCAACAGAATGGAAGTTCTCGAAGTTAGCTGACACGTGAACGAAGAGAAGAACCAGATCGCTCAGAATTACTTGGGCCCTCAGGTAAACTTGCATTTCCACGAAGCTTGGTATGTGTTCACTGACAACCTCTTCCCAGTTAAAGGAACTTTGCAGTGTGAAGGATGCCGTTCTCGATATCATGCCCGAAACGGTTGTCTCGCTTTTCAAGTGACACTCTCAAGAGAGTGGCGTTCAAAACCTCAAGAAGTACATCGTGAAGGTTATTGCGGTGCCACGATGTGCGTTAGCCATCCAACCCAACCTATTCGCTCTACCTGACACCCCTGCTCCACACTCCACTTCAATGCACTCTTCTTCCACCAGGCCTCCTTGAACCTCTAATCCCTCGATGGCTGGAACTGAAATAGTGAAGGCGAATGAAGCTCGTCCAACTACCATCATCGAGCGTAAACCAACATCCATGATCTCATCACGACTCAGAACTTGGAACAGTACGTTGGTCCTGCGTTATATCACAAGGAGCGTATATTTAGTGAAGTAATCAAGACGGATGGTACGTTCATTCCTCTTCAATCTAACAATCGGTTTGGCTGATGAATTACGCAGGCTCGAACGCGAAGAAATCGCGGATTCCTCCTCCTGGTGTTTCGACTGGTCTCGGGTTGCTCGGCAACGAAGCGGCGCCATCATGTCTATCGACGCGATGCTACGCTCCCCTCCATACTTTCTCTCCCCTCCCCTTCTAACTCATATCTCCATGTTTAGAGCACGTCAGGCAAATGCTTCCTCCAAATCGCCGGCCAACTCGGCGAAGTCATCCACAAATCAGCTCAGGAAAGGAGGCCTAAGTGCTGGTACCTCCTCGTTGCGTTCCTCAGTCTGTTCCAGAATGCTAGAGTGGACACTGACATTCGTGCGTCTCCTCTCTTCCACTTCCCCTCTCTTTCGCCATCGATCACTAATGTTGACCGTCCTTTTGGCTCTCAAAGGCGGAACCTCGCTCTCTGACCACGTCCTCCCAGTCGGTCCACCCAAGGAAAGGACACTCGCAGCCATACCATTCAGGGGTCAAATACATCATCCCACCGAAGCAGCCCGACCAGGCGTTGAAGAGAACCTACCGGATGGCGTAAAGGAGGGAATTCGGACTGTGTCCGCTGAAAATGTGGAGGAGGCGTTGGAGGTATTCAAGGTTCGGGTTAGGGAACGGCCAACGAGTCGACTGAGTCTTCTTCGTCAGAGAATGGAGAGATGGAGAATGGGGCTGAATCTTCATGACGTTTCTCGTCTTTTCTTGGCTATCGCGACCGTATGAAGATCGCGGCCTTGTTTTCATACACACATTTACGCTAACGCTTAATCCTTTTGCTGTTTTGTTATTGAGTATGTACGAGAATAGTGGAATGGAATAATAGTAAAGAGTGAGATTCGCTCAGAAGAGTGGAGTGAGGGCAGCAAGAGTGGATTACCACCAAGAGTGGGATCAGCACTGGCGCTGAGATTCGCGCATCGCACAGCCGGGCTCCATATCCCGAGTTTCGTCCATCCGCCACACTGTATGCATCCTTGGCTCATTACTGCGTTAGCCCTAATGCACGCCGAGTATATGCTCAGCACGGTGACAATGCTGTAGCCCATCTCCCACCAGCAAGGTTAGTCCTCCAGCTCCTGTTATAACCTCCCCAACATGAAAGCGGTGTCGCGAGGCGGACTCTCTCAGAAATGGCCATAACGGCGCTCACCGGGGCGCAGAGACCATCACTAGGCGTGTTTGGGCAACTCGCGGACGAAACAGAGGTTTCTTTTCGCAACCAATGGCTACAGGTACGGTTTGATGTACTCAATTATATTCAATCGATGTCTGTTAGAGCTTCTGAAATCTATCTTTCTGAGACAACGCAAGCAGCCTCAAGTGGGGCATGGGTGGTCGATAGAGCCCTGTACACTCGATATTTTTCTCTCGAAGTCAAGTAGCTGCTATTAGGTATCTAATATCATTCTCAGAATTTCTTACGAGCTCAGCATTCGCAGCCAAGCTCATGTTCTTTTGTCGACAACCCCCGAAGCCATTATAATGATGGCGTGCCATCATTCCATCACTCAAGAAAACATACGCTACGCGGTATGTTGGAAGGGAGGCCACTTATCTTCTGCCATGTACTTGCCACGGGACGTGCTTCCCAGTTCCACCATCGATCGGAGAAGATCAAATGTATGAAAAAAGCAATGTTATCCCATTAAATACACCATCTCTTTATGTTCGCCAGTGCATAAAGAATTCTAGATACTTGTACAATTGAGAAACGCGGTCAAGAGAGGACCGAGTACAATTAAAGCGGCACCTGCATCGAGCAGTGGTGCTCAGATACCTTCCCCACATTCACCAGCCTTTCGCAGGAGTTCGGATGGGGGAAGAGCACTAGTGCCACCTCTATACAGTCGCTTCCGATATGTTGGTTCGGTTGACATGTTCTGTGGAAGTAGATGTAGCCTCAAGAGCTATTAGAATGGGTCTAACAGGTGGTGTACAAGTGGAGATCTTACTTCGGAACCACCAAGAGCGCCCGTGGTGGAAGAAGTGGAATCTGTCTGGTATACCTGAACGGTGCCGGAATGTCAGTTCAGCAGCCTACGAATGTGATAAGGGTCATCAAGGCTTACGAATTCTCCGAACCCCCATGTCGGTTGCCAGTTTACTCGGCGGTGAACGCCAGAAGATGTGTCCGTGAGCTCAAACTCGACCTCTCCATTGGGCGGCCCTCCAAGCATCTTCTTGTACTTGATAGAGAAGACAGACGTCATGTTATTCGTGGCAGAAGAAATGTTTACGGGTAGTACAAAGCGACGAGCAAGAGGAGTGCGATTGAGAGTAGAGCCTGGAGGGACGTGGTAGTTGAGTGAGCCAATGCCGCGCCGAGGGACCTTTATCTACGCCTGAAAGGCTCCCACGATGTATTTGCTCAACTTCCGATGCTATTCCCCAAACAGTAAGTTATGAGCCATATATGTACAAGAGAATCAGGGCAAAACGTTTTTGTGCCGACCATGAGGATGGGGCTGCGCAGGGGAAATGGATTGCAGTACCAAATATGGGTGGGCTTTGCGGTGATGACCTTAGGCCTTCCTTGGCATTTGATATGTCGCTCCAGTTGAATTATATCTACGAACACATGGTTGGAGATGATATGCATTTGCTTTATAGTCACGACCTGAACGCAAAGGACTGGTGCGCGGGGTCGAAGTGGCGTGGTAGTATGCTTGTCTAGATCTAGAGACTTGACAAGCTTAAATGTCCCCCATCGTCTCGCGATTTAGAATAAAGACTCACGCGCACCCCCGGCTTCACGTTGCACAGTCATAAAGGGGAGCTGAGGCCGTCGTAATGGCATTCCAACTTTGCGAATATCCAGTCAGTAGCACTGAAAACCACTCTCGGGACGCGGGAATGGCCGGGGTTGGATAAGATCTGGAGTTTATGCGAATAGCGATGGCAACGGCGGAGAGAAAGTGAGGATTATCAGACACAGGCAGGCCGGAACCAAACTAGGTTTGCCAGCGCCAGATTCTATTGGACTTCGAAAAAAGTTCAGATGTCCAAGGGCCATGTCCTGGCAGATACTGGTCGAAAAAACACTTTGGGCTGAAAATTCTCGCCAATTTGGTGTTTGAATGAGCACCATCATTTGGTCCAAGTTTCGAGGGTTCTAGAAGGTAGACCCTTCACCCTGCGGAGATCAGTGTTATATCCTCCATCTGAAGAAAACATGCACGGTATCCCCATCTTTACCGTAGCGGTAGCCGCGCTGTAGAGTAAGGTTTGATATGGGTATGATTGGGCGGCAGCTAGTCCCAGTGCGATGCTGACAACCAGAAGGAGACAGGGAGGTTGGCACATCGAAATAGCATTGACTTGCGCAGGGACCGAGAGGGCCAGGGTAGAGACAGGCCCGAGGTAAAGGTGGAATGACTGCGATGAGACCGGGCTCACGAACAAGCCAGAAACGAGGGTCGTCGACAAGAAACCCTCAACCCTAAAACTCTTCTTTTTTGGAAGCTTGTAAGGTATCCTGAAAAGGCAGGTAGGACAAAGGAGCAGCGGGAAGTATGGTGTGCGGGAGGCGAGGCAAGTGAGGCGTCCAGGTCCCCTCATGTATCGAGACATTCAGCACTTTGTAGTGGTCGAGCAGAGCGACCAACAAGTATTAGTCGAGAATCCAGAGGAAAGACTGCAGCAAGTTAGCAAGACCTCGTAGTCACAGGACAAGGTAAGGCAAAGTAGGTCAGACTGCATATGCATAGAGCAGAAAAGAGTGAACTGCAGGAGAAGGGCGAAAGGGAAAATGAAGAGCATCATGTCATCGTACGCGTCCTTTAAACCAACCACCCCGAACCATGACTTTGGTACTATCAACTTCCAGTGTTTCGGTCGTCCCAATGGTTTGGGTGCATCAATTCCCTCCACCATTTATACTTAGCCTCGCTCTGGGTGCTTCAAGGGCGCCGCCGAGGCCTATTGTCCATGAGGCCACGCGGGTGGTGGACGGTCCAGCTCAGACCCAGTGTATTGGGAAATTTGGATCCCAGGAGGATTGAGACGGGGGTCTTGCTCTCACATTCATGGAAGGTGATGATTAGTTGAACAAAAGCAAATTGCAGAAAGCCACTCTCGGTATATGGAGCCACGGCCAGCTCTTTTGATCGATACGACGGCGTGCAGCAGACTTCAGTGTGTGAGACTGGCATGCATTGCACTGGAGGTTATCGCGACGAATAAAGGTGGATAATCACACAAGCTCAGGAAACCGCCGTCTTTAAGAAATAAATTCCATGAATTAGAGGAGAAGGAAAATGGTCACAAACTATTGGAAGAGAATATAGGGAAACGAAAGCAAACTTTTCGTTATCATCACAATACAAAGTTGGCGGTATGATTGAAAGCTAAAGGTACGTGGATCCTCAAGTCCTTTCGATGCATAAACCAGGTTCGATGTAGGTTCCTTACACGCTGGTTTTCGCTTACTATGCTAAGGACGCCTGTGGCCGGGGAACCTGTGTAAAATCAGGAAGGTCCAAGTGGATGCGTGGCGCTCTCGTTTGCCTTGATTAGTGAGTTCAAGAACATAGACTAAGGAGTGGAAAATGGTACTGGTGCATCTCTTCTTTCATTCTTCGTTGATCTTCTTCAGTAAAATACTCTTTCAACCGTAAGAAATCAAGACGGTGAACGCACCCAACACTCGGTCTTGATGCTGAGAAGCACGTTTCCAATCAACAAGAGCGTCTACCTTGAGCTGGCATCAATTGTCCCAAAGCGTCAAGGTCGATGCACCGTCGAGTAGAGATCATAAAGGAAGGCATATTATATAGTGGGATAGAACAGAGGATGAAAATACTTATAGAGCTTCATACTGTTTTAGTGAGCCACGCAACGGTCAATGTTGATGTTTCTGGATGCGATTGTGGTTGTTGGTGTCGGCCTGAGGAGGAAGGATTATAGTTGATCGTGAATTCAACCTGTTCCCCTCCCTCTTGCGCATGGAGTCGCAGGATGGCTAGCATTAGAGCGATGATTGTGTCACACTGCGCGGGACTGTATCCGAGGGCTTCGACACGGCCTATGTCTTCTTTGGTAAGGAAAGGTGCTTTGGTGGAAGTCGACTCTGGTGCACCCGTGCAGTACATCTGATGGCAGATATTCCGTGTCAGTTGTAAGTTGCATCTGAGACCCTTTAAAAGGCTTACAAGCCATCCAACCCTCTCAAGGTCGACACCTCTAAACGGAAAGGAACGTTTTGTTTGAAATCAATAAGTTCCATTTCAAGCCTTCAGTCAAAAGATGGCTTAAGTGGGAGAAAAGCTCACTGCTGGGTCTTCACAGATTCCTTTCTTCTCGTCCACGAGACCTGCACAGTTCGAGACTTCTTTGAAACTTTATTTTTAACAGCATGAGCCCTTCGCTTTAACAAGCGTGACTGGTTGCAAGGTCGCATACTTAGCTGCATACCAATATTCGCGCTGGACTTCAATCACCTTGTCGTACCTATTTCGCATCATATTGATCACTTCTCGTGGACGCTGCTCGCTAACGTGGATGCGTAGGACTCTCTCTCCAATTGCTGCATAAGATCAAGTCATCGGTTTTTCGCATTTCTACTGACTAGTCATCAAGGACGGTGGTGCCATGCGAAACGTTTTTCGCCGCATTTTAAGTTACGGAGTCGCGGATACAATATACACATACTAACTAATTGGATACAGGGCAGAAAGGACGAGCAGCCGTCTGGCGTAACAGCAAAAGGAACCCGAACATATGGATAAGAATGACGATCGAAGGAATGCAACAGCGCTCATGAGCGTCAGAAGCTTTTGGGAGACGGCGATAAATGATAAAAAAAATGGCTATCTGGCTCAAACCGAGCTGAGCCCCCTCGCAGAGGGTGACTGCCCGGATTGTTGACGCAGGGAGAAGGACGACGCTACATTGCGCCTAGTAGCTGTCCTGGGATGTCTTTGAGGGTTTCCACGAGTCCTATGCATTCGTCCACGGCGTGAAGAACTCGGCTGCGCATTGGCATCGGTGCGAGGGGCTTCCGAAGTCTCAGGGTCTTTAGATTGGGCGTTTGTATCTGATTCGCCGACGGAAGTCGTATCTTGTCGACCTGTGCGATACATCTCGATAACAGGGTTCCAGGTCAGCTGAAGGAACATACACGAAGCCAGTAGGGAACGTACGAGCCATTCCACCCCTTTCGCAGTCGACACTTCAAAATGGCGGGCAACGTCGGCGGCGAGGTCTGTGAGCTCCATTTCGAGTCTTCCGTCTGCACAACAAGTTTCTCGGTTTTCAGCGCCGATGGGCAGATACGGCGCCGAGTACTTGAAATAGAAGGCACGTGTTGGGTTGCGAATGAGAAACGAAAGAGTGGTGAAATAGGACCAAAGAGCGGCAAGCATTTCGGAAGGCTAAGCAAAGGTACTGATGGTGGAAAGGAAGCGCACTTAGGTAGGGGGAGGAACCAAGACTGGGCGGAGGGCTTTTGTGACGCGACTTCCTTTTATATCGCCGCTCCAGTGATACGAGGACCGCTACATGGTTTTCCACGCAATGCGTGTTTTCCGGATTCCTAGTAGAATCCGCTACCTAGACGAGAAAGTAGAGCATATCATGTTTTTCGTTCATCCAGAACGACGATAGGTACCAGGAACGGCTACAGACAGCTCAAGAAGCGCCCAAATTGACGGATAGACGCCCAGACAGCTCTTAGGCGCCCGAAACCCGAATTCGGTGATCCTGCCAAACAATACAGGCGGTGGCAGTGTGGGCTGACGCGTCCCCCTTCCATCCCATGCCTGATGACCACCATGTTCTTTGACCCAGCTCACCCGTGTTAGGAACACACTACAACCTTGACCTTATCCATTACGAATTCCTCCTTGCATGAGTGTACTAAGTACACCTGGTCGAAGGTCAGTATAAAATGCTACCATCGTCTAGGCAATGAATCGCGCAGAAGTAATGTTGGGTTTCCAGCTGCGGTTCACGAGCGATAGAGGCCGAAGTTAAATCTCTAACACCTTTATCTCATTCGCTTCATCAGGCAAATGATGCTTGTAAGCCTGCATCCCTTTACTCATTCTAGTCATGACTTTTCCTGATATACCACAAGGGAGGATTGGAGATCCTCGACGACTGAAGAGAACAAAAGCCACGTGAGCCTCAAGAAGTGCAGGAGGCCGCCGCGGAGGCTGGCTCATTCGACTTGACTTCAAACGACGCATTCGCTTGCCCTATCGTTCCACTGCTTCTTTTTCACCGACGTTCCTCCGGCGCTCAATCCTTCGACGTCCAATACGAGACTGAAGAGGCCGGCGAAGCTTTTGTAACCACTACCATTGAGCGTAACGAATGTCCATCCCCTCCAGTGTCCCCACTCCCACACGCCTGAGAACTTGAAGGAATATATTGATGTGCGATATACCGGAAGGATGGTATGTTTTGTCGAACCGTCGAGACCACCGGTACGTGCTTTCATCTTTTCTCTGACGATCAATTGGGCTGACCGGTTGTGTAGACTCGAAAGTCAAGAAGGCTCGTCTTCCTCCTCGTGGTGTGTCCACGGGTCTCGGATACTTGGGCAAGGGAACCAGAGCCGTCATACCTATCGAATCAATGGTACATCTCACCGTTCCCTCCTTCCCCCTACCTCCAGCACAATCGCTTCGTTCGCAGAGTTTGCGAGGCACGCGAAGTAGTTCGCGAATTAGCCCCGATCGACGTCTCTGGATCAAAGCCCAAGCCTACGAACCTGTCCTCACGCAACGACGTCTTCTTCGCCAGCTGAGACATCCACATCCGAATGCCTGAAGGTGCGGTGGATGAGGAAGGTCCAATTGCTGCAACCGCCGTCTTGTTTGCGTTTGACAGTCTGTCCAACAATGTTAGAGTGAGCAGTGATATTTGTGCGCCTCTTCTTTCTTTCGTTATCAAGCACTGACGCTAAATGTCGGGTCAGCTCTCACAGGCGAGATCTCACTCCCAGGTCAGGTGGTCACGGTCGGTGGCCTCAAGGAAAAGATTCTCGCAGCTCACCGCGCGGAGATCAAGACGATCATCGCACCCGAAGCTGTCCATCCAGACGTCGAAGAGAACGCTCTGGAGAGCCATTGGGGGTGTTTGGGATTTCATCTGGGGGAACTCACCAACGGGTGAACTGAGCTTTTGTGGGAATGGGGAGGCGGAGAAGGCTCCTAAATTTTCGGGACCTCTCATTGGGTATTTCCTGCCTTTGGCCACGTAGACCGTCTGTTGGTACATAAATCTACGTCATGGCCTGATTCTTTTGCTATGTTAATACGATCGCCGTCTGGTAGTCTTCACTACACCCTCGTCTGAGGTTAGAACTAATCGGAGCAGGAGGAAATGAGGAAAGAGCCGAGAGCAAGGGCTGCACATTTCGCCTTTGGACGACGGTCTGTTCGTCAAGGAAAGCAGAGGTGCTTTGCATGTGCTTTTCGTTACTTTCGTGAGTGTATCCGGGAGTCCACGCTTGTTGGCTTGGACAGATGACCTTCCTACGGGCCTTTTTCTTCCTCCTTCGCTGGGTTACACTGTCCACCTGAACCACGAAGAGATTCCAGAGACCGTCACAGAGGCCGTTTATATTGTCAAAAGGGCTCGAGATTCCAAAGGGAGAGTTCACTGCGGGGGCACCGGCGGCTTCGTTCGAGGAGTCCGGAAAGGCCGAATATATTGCTACCCCTCTTCCATCGCTTCGTTTGCGGTAAGTAAGTCTATCGATCGATTCTCACGTTTTATGAAGGCCAACAAAGGAGACGAGCTTTTCTGTGCCTTCCAATCGCCTCTTGCGGAGAGGTGTGACTAATGTCCCCCTTTTGTAGAAATTAAGAAGGGCCCGATCGAGAGCGGTGGAAGTTCTGAACTTTGGGTGCGTTGCGAAGGAGGCGGCATGCAGATTTGAGAATATGTTGCAGAATCCAAGCCCAGCAGTCCCGGCCACTTCAAAGCCGACATAGCCATTTCTGCACAACGCAGGTCGGTCAAGCTCCCGAGGGTCTTTTAACATTCATACGCTGCACGATTCAGGCACCTTTTCCATTTCCTTCCTTGTGAGCAAGTAGGTGATTGTCAGAGGTGTCAATTCTCCGAGTATTTTTAGCTCACAATCAGCCGTCCTCACAATGAGATTTTGAAGATCGGGTCGTTCGAGAAGCCCACAATTTATGCTAACATGAGTTTCACCTGTAAAACCAGTTGGCTGCTAGTAAAAGGAAGACTAGAGAAACCGCACACCCTGGAAAAAGAACTTGGGCCACGAGGGGGAAAACATCCTGTGCAAGGTTCTTAATGACGAGAGACATCACTCCCAAAATTTCCTGTCATTCTGCTCGGGCAACGTTGTAAAGCAAACGGAACATGAAGGTAGCGGCCAGAGGAGGGAAACCTTCTCCCTATTTTCTACCATCCTTCCAAGGGCCGCCTGAATACCGGCTACTATGCTTGCCTATGTTTGTTCTCAGTGCCGCTGTCAATGGTGACTCTTTCTGACCATCCGCATGGCATCACCCACATTCCAATTGATTCGTGCTGCGGTCGTGGCGGACGTCCAGTTCCGTCGGTTCGTGTGGTTACACCTCTAGCACAAGAACTGTGTTTAATCAGAGCTGCGCTAGGGTCTAGCTGTGCACGACAAATGTTTAATGGATCGATACGATGGATTAGCGGGCCCGGGGTTGCCCGTTAGATCAAGCGACATGGGAAGACATATGCTTGGCACGTCTCTCTTTCCTTTCCTGATCATCATTCTCTCCGTTGCCTGAGTACAGCTACTCTTGTTTCATTGAATCAAGAACTCTCACAGGCAGGTTAAGTTAATCCTTCAAGCACATCGAGACCTAGAGCCCTCTGAGATCCAGCGATGAAATCAACAAGGTTGGTAGACATAATAGGGACCCCGCGAGGTGTCCTGAGCAGAATGTGAGTTTCCTGAACCATAAATGCGCATCCTCTTTGCTGCCCGTGTCTCGTTTCGAACTTTCAGCTTCGATTTGTCTCTTTTCTGGCATTCGTCTGACGACCTGCATTAACTTCCTGAACTGTAAGAGGCTGAGGGGGCGGAAGCGGTCGCATTATCCTAACTTTTGGCGTCTATCATAAAGTGAGGAGGATCGACCCAGAATCCCCTCCAGCGTTTACGCCCGAGAACCGCATGTTGGTCGTAAAGCGTACGCAAGGATCACATGCTGTGTGGTACTGCCAAGACCGATCGTACGATTCTTCCACTTCTAATCCAATCCGACGCAACGCCTGGCTTAAGAGATTGAGACGTTAACTTCGAAGGCGGCGAGGGAATGTCTTCCTCCCCTGATGTCTCAAACGACGTCAAATGCCTTGGTAGCGGTCGCGGTGGTGGCGCTCTCATACACATCGAATTAATTGACAACTTTGCTTCCCGCCTTCCTCTACGCTCGTCTCTCCTACCCTCTCTGACCTACGTCTCACTTCCTTGCTAACAGTGACATCGCATTGATGTTCTTGAAGGTGATGTACTCTATGTAAGGAATGCCCAAGTGCCGATATTCTGCTTTTGGTTTGTTTTGTTCCATGCTCATCGCCGGTCTTCGAATGGAAAGTGACATTGGAGCGTCTCCTCTCTATCCTTTGCCGTTTCTCGGGTGTCCTCAAGGTTTTAACACCCACCAGAGAAATCTCCGTCTTTTGCCTGGCCCTCCGCGGAAGTCCATTCAAGGCCTCGAAAAAAATGACGACAGCCGCACGTGACAAGGTTTCTGGCCGCACCAAGCGAAACATTTTCACCAGGCGTAAACTTTACATATATATCAAGGTAGGCTGCATAGTTGTGTATCAGCAAGAATATGGGTAGTCCAGATTGATAAAATAAAACCTGAAATGATGTACATATAAGGGTTATGGATCTTCCAAACGAGGTAACGTTCAACGTCTACATAAAGCGATGAATTCTGGATTTTATTCTTGGTACTTCGGGTGTGATGAGGAGGGCAGAGGAGCTGAGATACCGCGAGCAATGGTTAGCCTGATTTGAACCTCCTTTTACAGGGGAAGTCGCTGGATTGCCGGTCTAAGGAGAGGTCAATGATACCTCAGGCCCAGATGTATGGGAGCGTCTTGGAGGACGTCGGCTCGTATGCCCTGCTTGGTCAGGGAAGGAGACCTCTTTCCTGTCAGGAGGGGGGGACAGGGGAGGTGCTTCAAGTTTCCTGGCTGTCACTGGTAGTCTCGGTCTTGGGCGCGAGTGTGGAGGTTGTCTCTTGTGACCCTGCACGATAAATCTGGTTGCAGTGTTCCAGGTCAGCTTAAAAGTTGAAGTGGTCGCGATATGCGAAACATACAAATCGTTCAAACCCTTTCGAACCTGACACTTCTAACCAGCGGGGGACATCTTGTGTGTGGTCTGCGAGTTCGATTACAAGCCTTCCATCCGCGCGGTCTCCTCCTATGATGGGAGTGTTGTTGTATTTGAACAGGAAGGCGTGTTGTGGTCTACGTCGGAGGAGTAGCCAAACAGAAGTGACACAGGACAATAGAGCAATGAGTATGATAGAAGGACTCATTCCAGGAAGCAGGATGTTGATCTCGTTGACAAGCTTGAAGGGTTGGGGAGAGATTCAAGAGAGGCTCAATAAGTGTATCGTCCTTTTATGCTAGTTCTCCTATATCGACATTAAGACCACATGAACCCCTTTATTCTATCGTGCGGCTTCCAGGCATCCTATGGCATCCACAGGGTTGCGCAAATCGTGCATCTGTTCAGTGCTCACCCAAAGACTGAAATTAGCGGCGACCCGGCAACTCAGAACACTGCCGGATGTACAGTCATCGAACCGATCAGCCGTATGCCCGCACCAGGCCGAACAGTTCAATTTACCGAGGGCTTTGGCGGTCCGCTTGAGCAAGGAGTTCTCACGCACATCAAGATTGGCGGAGGCGATCAGGCTTGCAGCCAAGTTGTCATTGGCGGTCTCAGTATGCTTTTAAACACACGAACCTACGCGATAGATCCTAGGGTAAAGGTACAGGTCAGCTCCAACCCGTCTTCCGGAGGATTAGCCATCAAAGTCTGCCGGAGATCTCAACCTCCGATTGCCGCCATTGCGGTTTAGTAAACCCCATCCAGCATTGTCCCAACCATCCTGTTGTAGTCGCCGCAACATTATTGGCTCCGCTCTTGAACAGCGCACCAACTGCCTTCCTTATTTACTCCGCTCTTGTTTGAAAGAAAATTGTGCTACCTAGAAAGTGAGCACATATGTAGGTCCCAGAGCGTCTGAGACTTTGCTTTGACCTTCCGTGCTTTTGGGCTCATTGTTGTGGATTCGTCGCAAATGAGCTCGCCATCATCTTCCTACACTTTCTTGGCCAACAAATGGAGTCACTCTGTCCAGCTCTTGCAGACACTGGACCCTGCCAGCGAAGTCTGACGTTGATACAATTGGCAGGAAATCCTACAGCAAGAGAAGAGCTAGATTAATCAGGAGTGCTTGAGCCCTCAGGTACGCTCATTGAATTCTCCATAGATTGGCTATTGTATTTATCTTTACTTCTTAGACAACGAATTTTGCGGACTATAGACCGTTGACGGTAATGTGACGCGTAGAGTGGTCGATATTTTCATCAAGTGGCACGCTCTGGATAGTGGTACACGAACAGCAAGAAGCGCCGATGGTTATAAGTTAGTCTTACAATACATCCATTTGCTCGCAAGCTTTCCTATCTACAGTGAACCTACGTTGAAGATTGATAATGCCCTTGGCAATATGCGTTCAAGATCTTTCGCCTATGCAATCCCGCTGCATCCTGGATCTCTTGTACTCATTTCCTTCATCTCGAAGGTCAGCAGCCGTCTCTTCGATGTCCTACACCCCAACGAGGAATTTTCCTACCGTCGCGTTTGAAAACTGGAGGAATGGACGGTTCGAGCCAAGAACACTTGTTTCTCGTTGCCTATTAAGTAACGGAAGCGGCTCAGTCATATCTATTAAAGCACGCACAATGGTCCTGACTCTCTCTCTCCTCTCTTTACAATCCGCGCAGAGCAAAATTTTCCAGGTGGCCTCAGCTATGGCCTTCCTTCAGCGCATCGGCAAACTGTCATCCTTAAATTGGCTCAGATCCCTCATCTCCGAAACTGAGGCTCACATGTCAAATGTACGAGCCATGCGATGCGTGCGGAATGTAGAGACCAGGACCTGGGTGTCGGTTTCCAAAAGGTGTATGCGGTGTAAGCGCTCCAGACAGCGTTCCTCATCGTAGTCGCTAACAGATTCCCGTAAGCCATGTTCCTGCTCCTATGTGACAAGTGGTTGCCTAAATGCTTGATCTGCGTGTATTCGTGCAAGAGACAACAGGGGGCTGAGAGGTGTTTCGTGTATGGACTTTTGTCCTCCTTGACATTCGCAGGCCGCATGAATGAGAAAACACGCATTCCACGAGATGGAAAGGCCTCGTGTATACGGCGAGGAGGAGGATGTCAGTCAGGCCACCAAGGTGCGATTAACACGTTTAAGGAAGGAACAATGCAGCAATACATAGCGCGCATTCAGGCTGGGCGTCGAGCTTATTGTATGAAACGGCTGAAAGAACATCCCAATCATCTCTCACGAAAGGATGTAAGAATAAATACGGCACTTCAATCAAGCTCAAGGTAGTAACCGGGAACGGAAGGACAGAGCAAATGGAGTCGGTCTTCAATGTAAGACTTAGCTGGTTACGGAGATCGCAAGATACCTTGGGAATGGATGGGGCTTTTTGGTTTCCTGATGGATAGTCATCTGAAAGGTGAGCGCTTTCGATAGCGGGTGTATAGCGGAATTGCGGGCGTACGAGTATATGAGATCGAAGTTCCAAAATGGGTCCCGTTAAACAAGGACAGATGAGCGAAACCAGGGCGCTCAAATATTTGAGCTGGATCATAGGGTAAACAGAGTGCCGCTGCAAAACGCAAACCTACTTGACGGATTGCCCTTTTTATATCGGGGTGCGCTCCCACTGCAAGACGCCATGGCGCTCAGTGTCATACAGATCGTTCAGGGCCAAACCTGTAGCATTATCAAAGTATCTGGAGATGCTACTCCAGCTGACTTCTATCTTTTTTTTGTTGCGATCAGTAATCCACCTTGGACGGAGGCCAAAAATGCGAACGTACATGTGCTCCCTGATCATGTGTCGTTCCAACTGTCATGTCGTTTTCCCAGCCTGGTGTTGATTCGGTTCTCTGCCTTGTACCATATCGCCGCATTGCTCATCTCGGTTCACGGTATTTACCTTGTAGTGCTCTCCTAGGAGATATCATCACCACGTCGAGACGAATGCTCTCTTCCTGAGCAGAATGGGAGTTCCTTGGGTCACCAGTGCGTATTCTTCACTCTTCTTTCTCTTTATTTATCTTCTTGGATGCTTTCCCGGGACTCCCGTTCGTTCTACCTTCAATTTCCCATCATTGCGATTTCGTCTTCTATTCTCTGCTTGACCTTCATAGCATCTGCTTGTTGCCTTCTCCCCACCTATTGTACCATGCTCACCTTCTGCGCCAGCCTCGACCTGCCAGTCGAGTTCTTTGCGTGCACAATCCCTACACCTTCCTCTGTCAAGGAGTTTCCGGGATTCAGTGGATATGTGAGGGGAGACTTGAGCCAGGTGTCTTTACGTCTTCAGGTGCGTTGTTTCACTGGAAGACCAACGATGCAGGTCTGCTGATACCACTCTCGCTAGGCCAAGGAAGCCTGCAGTCTCAAAGATATTGGTGTCAATTTCCAGCCTGAAGCCCTCGTCGAGCTTATCAAGTGGTGTGCCAGCGAGATTAGGGTACAGAACCTCGAGAAGTACGTCCGAAAGGTACATCTAGTTTCTCTTATACCATCTATCCAGCCTAAAACGTCGACTGTTCAGCTCGACGGTAAAGCTGCGTTAAGATCGTGAACGACGCAGGCGAAGAGAGACTCCCTAATGCTGAAGAGATAATGGAGGGCAAAGCAGAGGTCGCCTCGTCACAATCAACCTCAGCCTATGCAGCTGCTTTGTCGTCTTCTTTGACCGACTTTCCCCAGCGGCGAACCCATCGACATCCGACAGCGACATTCAGAGGTCCGGCGAAGGACGTCCAACAGCCACAGTTGACGGTAAACCCATGAACATCCGTTCCAGGGTCCACGTCCGGATCGCGCCTTGGAACTCGAACGAATTCGTTGGTCCTGCGGCGGATCGCATGGTTGGTGGAACTATCAAGACGGATGGTACGTTCTTTCTGATTGAACCGGGCTATACGGTGATTGGCGGACGATGTGCTCATAGGCTCGAAAGCGACGAATGGTCTTCCTCTCCCTGGTGTCTCAACCAGTCTTGGGTGCTTGGATCATGGAAGAAGAGCCGGCATGCCTATCGAAGCCATGGTACGCCGCACTACCCGTTCCTCATTCATTCTCGTCATATCTTCGATTCCAGAGCATGGTAGGCAAAGGCTCTCTCCAACTCACTGGCGACGCCATCCGCGACCCCATACAGATCGCTATCTCGTGCGTGAAAGCCTACCCATACGAACCTGGCCTCAACATGTCACCCAACGACGTCTTTGTCGCAGACCGTGATATCCACGTACACATGTCTGAAGATGCCGTCGGTACGCAACTTCAAGTGCTGCTACCGCCGGTGCTTTTCTTCCTCTTTCGCTCACTGTTAAGCGCTGACGCTGAATACCTCTCATTCTCCAGTCAAGTTCTCTCAGTCGATGGACTGAGGCAAAGGTCCTAGCATCTCATCGTGTAGAGATCAAGGCAATCATTGCATCCAAGCTGCGCGTTGAGACGTTGAAGAGAACGTTCTGGATAGCGTCAAAGAGGGCATCGGATCGTGTACGCTGAGAATGTGGAGTAGGTGCTGAAAGTGTTTGAGATTCGAGTTGGGAAGGCGCTGCTGGGTCTTCATCTGGCGTATGTAGAGTTTGTTCACCTTCGAATATTGTCAACTCTTGAAATTTGCATAACTACATATGAACAGATACCGCTACCTTGCGCTAGCATTCACTCCCTTGGCTTGAACCTCTCCGAGTCTTGCCGCCGGTATTCAAAACGCCTTCGAAGGTGTATCCTTCGCTTTGTGGACGATCCCAAGTAGGCCATTCACGGCCCTTGTAGCCCTTCCAAACTCCTAGTCGCGTGCGCCAAGCATTTTCCAGGTCGCATACACGGATTCTGGATTGATTATGAGATCATCGTATTCTAATACATGCATAGCATGGAACGATGTCAAGGATTAGGTCTAGATCACATTTCGAGGGTAGTGGCGTTAGAGTTCAGGAGAACCTCTAAAACTACCTTCTACATCCGTCTTCTCTTCGGATCGAAGCCCTTATGGAATACAAGCGCATGAAAGGAATACCCTTTCGCTGGCGTTAGACGCGGTTGGTGCGGAAGAGTGCATGTGTTGTAAGTATTGGGCCGCGGTGGGTGCAAGGCTTGAAGCTCGACGAGGAAGACCATTTCCTCATTATCTTCAAACGTCTTTATTTGCTCACTGGCTCTTGGTTTTGTAGAGGGATTTGACGAGCGTGATCACCGTCCTCATCGACAAGATGAGAATAAGAGGACCTTGTGACTGCGCTGGCCGAAATGTTGGAAACGATGCAGAATGGGGGCTTCTTTACTACAAAACCGTTCACCTTTCGTACGCTTCTACTACCCACGCCGCTTCTGTGATTAAACGCAACCGCTGCCCTCCAACGTCCGACTCCCAGGCCGAGAGGCCCAATCAAGCCCGAGAAACGACGACCTCGAATAGACCCATGAGCGTCCCTTTCAACGTCGCGTTTAGTTCGCAATTGGGAACTCGATGCGCTTGCGGAATAAATGCGCTCCATCGAGGCAAGACTTCCCCTCCTGAACTCTCAGCTGGTTCAGGGTCCCGGGTAACGAAAGTGAATGGGGCTACCATACTCGTCGGGGGAACGGTAAGCTTCCTTCCCTATGCTCCCTTCCTTTTTCTTAAACCCTCTTTTCGCGTCTTAATTCCTTGGATTGAAACAGTAATATCCCAATAAATACAACTTCTCTATCAGTACCAGGATGCCTGATCCATGCTTTACATATATTTGTACAATTAACGAATGAACTTCTGATATCCAAGCGAATGTCGAGAGCAACGAGCAGATAGAAACTTTGAAGGTATGCGGTGAGTCATGGCGTCTGTAGTGAATGGCGGAGTTTGCGGAGAGTAGCAGTGAATGTCGTCTATGGAGGTTTCAGGAGGGGCTGGACCAATAAACGGTTTTTTGCTATGGCCGTGGAACTGCCTATGGTGAGTGCGAAAGGCCGTGGATTGAGCTTGCCAGTACTTCTAGGCAGTCGACGATGACGGCTGGAGAGGGCTGCCCTGCTCCGGGGACGTGGATGTAGCCTTGAGGGTGTCGGGATGAGCATCGAAATAAGTACGCAAGCGGATCTCCTCTCACCATGGAACCGTCCAGAACGCTCTTGCCTGAGACCGAGTTCATCGGTACCTTGGTGGCGCCCGTCCGGTATATCTGAGGGTTGTCATGTCAGTTCAGAAGCGGAGCAGTTGCATTCGAGCGTGACGAAGCCTTACGAAGTCTCCGAACCCCAATACATTTTGCCAATGGAGTCGACGGTCAACGCCAATTGTGTTGTCGACAAACTCGAACACGACGTCTTCGTTGGGCGTCCCTCCTTGCGTCTTTTTGTACTTGATAGAGAGGCCCGAAGGCATGGATTGTGTGACAGAAGAGGCGTTGACTGGGTCCATAGCACTGCGCAAAGAAGGGCGCGAAACGTCGCTCCCAGAAGGAACTGTTACGGTCCAGTCCAGGGAGGCCATCACTGCGCCGGCTTTTTATTCGTGCTGAAAATTCCCACGACGCGAGCAGGAAACTCACTCTCGAGTGCGATTGTCTCAGAATCTGTTCTAAATATCTCCAGCCAATGTGGTTTGCGGTTATGGCACCAAACTCAGCAGCGGCCAAAACTAGCAACGAAATCCAGTAAGGTCGGACAGAATATAGGGTGCGGTAGCTGCAAATGCCAAATGTGGCCCGAGTTTCGGAAAACCGCGATGGCCTGAGGGCTTATTGTCTGTCGGGTGTGCGACTTGACCAGTTTTTGTCCCCAGATATAGTCTCTGAATAGGGGCCACCCCTTGAACCAAGATTTGAGGGTTCTAAAAGATGAACCCGGTGCCCTGCCGGGATCAGTTGTGCTCAGCGTCGAAGACGAAAATTGGCGCCTCATGTCAAGCCTGACAGCAAGTTCTCAGCAGAGTAATGTTCGAAAGGAGTAGCATAGTTTCCGGACCATACTCTCTTCGCAGAGTGTGGTAGAGGCAGTCGCACATTGATTTCGGTATCGCTCGTGCCCAGGTTCAACGACAGAGAACGAGGAGTCCACCGGGAGGTCGAACGTGCTGAAAGGACCGAGGTGAAGTTAATCCGCTGCGATGAGACCGGATTGTTGGTTGTGCGGAGAAATCAACACCGAAACGAGCAAGTTAGACAAACCCTCAACCCTAGAGCTCTTTTTCGGAAGTTCGAAAGGCGTGCTCAAACAGCAAGACAGGACCAAAGAGCAGAGTGAATCCGAAGAGCGGGTGCGGCGAGATTGGTGGGGTAATAAGTTCCGTCAGCACAGTCACCCGAAAAGACGTTCGGTGTGCGCGGGTTGACGGCCGAGATCGGAGCCATCGACCAGAGTCAATTGATGAAATCAATGCGTGCCTTACGAGACAGCCTGGGGGATGGGTTGGGCTTCGCTGGCCATAGAGGCCATCTAAGACGCTGCTGCTCCACCCCGCAAGCCAATCGGATGAGCGTTGTAGAATTGTAGAAGAGTTAGCGTTGAGCAAAGGAGATGATTGCGAACACCGACCAATTACAGAGAACATATCTCACTGAGGTCATCCTCCTGAACATCAAGGCGTGAATGTTCAATATCTCGCGGTTAGTCCTGCCCACGAGACGAACAAATGTTGGTTGAATGGCGAGGATGGGTTGTGGGTGGACTGCACAATTTTGGGTGAAAGCGACGATGAGTATCGAACGCACCTCAGGATACATGAGGGCTAGAAGAGCAAGGGCCGTGGGGACGAGAAATGGAACTAGCATTCTATATATATATAGGTATGGCAGATAAGGTTTGGTACCGTACATCACGCCAAGGTCAAATTGCTCCGATCGAAACCAGACCAACGCGAGGGGAAGGGTCCCTTTCACACCTCCCAAGATGTTCTATAAATGATTTTCCGTGGGCTTCGTTATTTCTCAAGAAGGAGTGCACAAGTAGAAGGGAAGGGGGAAGCTGAACGCCGCTTTGGTTTGTGGTGATGGGGATCGCACGAGAGATCGGTCTTTCCCTCTTTTGGGATTGGATTGACATGTAGCTTCGATAATTTCGATTCACGGTTGTCAATGACTCAAGGAAGCTTCGATTCCAGATGTCAACAGTCAATGTGACAATGCAGCTTCGATTCCGTGCCAGCCCTGGGCCCATTTCTCAAAGTGGAAGCGCTGACAAAGCTTTGCAACTAAGAGTAAAGGTCGAAGTACTTGTGCTTGTCGGTGGGAAGAGGGCTCAAAAAGAGACTAGAAAAGTATTAAATTATAATAAAACCTTTCTCGCCCAAGCTGCGAGCGAAAACGTTAGGAAATGAGTCTAGAGGACAACAGGAGGGGCGAAGGCATGGGAGTTGCACAGATTCAAAGTCCCACGCGGCAGGTGGCTGTGCCAGAAATGCGAATCGCACTCACCCATGTGCTGGAGGTGTCGGGAGACTTGTATTTTGAAGCTATGGTACACGGCTTTGCAAATACCCTATATCATGAGTGTGCCAAATCGATATTCGAGAGCCAGAGGGTGAGGAGGATGAGCTGTGATGCTATCCACGCACGATTAACGGCGGACTGGTCAGCCATCCGCTTTGGGAAATGAGGCTGAAAGTCAAAGGCTGTTGCCAGATTACCACACCTCCCAAAATGTCCTGCCCGTGCCATAAGGACTCCCGTCTGCCCTGTACAGTGCCCGATTGTAGCTAGATAATTCAAGACATCAGCAGGCCCCTGCCAAATGCGTTGGGCGGTTACTCGTCGACGTGCCTCTGTGACCTGCCCACGACTTCGCTCAACCAGTTCTTCTCCTCAGTAATCTAGATACATCATGCGAAGCTTCTTTTCTGTGACATTTCACGGACATCAGATGGGTCACTGTCGGATCCCGTTCGCCAGCATGATCAGACATCAAATCGGCACATCAAACTGAGACCCAACCAAATTGGTGGTGTATATCCCTTGTCAAACCATATCAGAATATCTACACATACCGATGAGGATCTCGGTCAAGCGCCCAGGCCCCACACGAAAATAGACACCGTAACCCGATATCGGAGATCCCTTGAGGGCAATAAACGAGGCGGTGGCGTAGGATGTCAAGACCCCTATGCCTCCCATCTCTTGCCTTGTTATCGAACGTGTTCTTTCAGACTGGCCCTCGTTGGCCAGCCACATCCGTGCTAGGTTCACACCGCACCGTTGAGCTTGATGATCATTAGATGCCATCATGGACGGAAGGGGAGGAAGCGCTGCTTCGGTTACGTCCCTTTCGTCCCATTTTGCGCGTCGATCATGGCTTATCCTTTGACGGCCGGCCCTCTCTCCTCGGAATCAGCGTCTCTAAGCACGGCGGAGTCCTACATCGCACCTCCTGACGCACCAGCTTTGACCTCGTCATTGGGATCGCTTTTACCGACTGCTTCATCGATCACAGGAAGACTCAAATCCTACACCGCACCATCCGACGCACCTCTCGGTTCACCTCGCTCCTTTTCATCAGACTTGTCTTCAGACGCTGCTTCGTCGACACCACGTTCAAGTTCGCTCAGGTGCCATACCCACTTGGCTCCTTACCATGTTCAACGTCTTGTTGGTCCGAATCATCAACCTCGCAACGTTTCCCTATGCCAGAGATAAATAACACATTCGGGCGTTCAATGCAAGTGGGACTGCTTCTGTTTTCGAGGTTCGTTTTCATCCAATCTCTCCTTCCATCCCAATTCCTGTCTCGTCCTGGCCCTGTCCGCCTTTCTCTTCTTCTCAAAGGCTCATCATCTTTTTGCGTCTTTTCCTCCTTCGCCAGGCCTCACCAAGCTAGCCGTCTCTTTCACTAGTAACTTGCCCAAATCAGCTCCATCTTCCGAGACCACCTCACTAAATCCTCAATAAACGACGTCACCTCGTCCAACATTTGACGAACCTGATAATTTGGACGATTTTGCGGTAGCCGTGAGCAGTGGAGAACCTGGGGAACTTCAGGGTGCGTTCGTCTCTCCCTTTCTCATTCGAGCTTCTCGAGGAAATGGGACCACAAGAAATCAAGGACAGGAGCGCTATGCGACACGATAGGTGTGCGAGAAGCGGTCGACGTCGGAGACTGCCTTCGCAAACCCCTCGTCATACTCGAGAAGGAACTTATCGGTGCCGAAGTTGCGTCCAAGCTCACTCGGAACGTGGATTCCAAGATCGCTATCCGCCAGAGGTACGTCTCGTTTCTGTTATTGCGTCGTACTCAAGCCTTGGCAAGCTGATGACGCTAACGATACCTCGCAAGCCCAGGAAATACTACTTTATGGAACAGCTTTGCAGGACTTAAATACAATACGGGATGGTGAGTGTGCAAGGAAAGTACCTTCCCAGGTAGGTACGCTTCCTCGCTTTCCTGCTCTTCCCCCTTCCGTTCTCTCTCATTTTCGACTCTCAACTCTGGCTTCACCCGAATTCCAATGCCTCACACCTCGGGCCAATAATGTATTCGACGAAGAGGTACAAAGCTCTCCATGCTCGAACCAGGTGCATCCAAAGCAGCGTAATTGGGTAACTTCTCTTCCTCGGGGAGATCCTCGATATGGGTCCCTTGAACCTTGGGTGGTCAGTTTGAAAGCGAGCGTTGATGGTTCGTCCCATGGTATCCACCTTTCGTCCTCCACCGTGCTCCAGTCGAATTGGAATTGACGTGGGCCTGTGTAGGCAAGATTGTATCCCTGGTTGGACCAACTGGGGTGGGCACAACGAATCTCGGATGGTAGATCGCGAAAGGTCTGCGGAGGTGGCTCGTGAGTATTAGTGTGGATATGTCGAGAGATTTTGCCGAGATCAGGGGACATTATAGGGCATATGTATGGTGGTGGGTACGCTTTTCACTCTATTCATCATCCTTGTCATCGACTAACTCGCCTTTCGTCGAATAGCGCTCTGTCAGGGAGGGTTCATAATGGAGATCTGCGAGTGCTGTTGTCGAGATGTTAACCAAGAGCAGAATGGCAGTTTCTTGGATCACAAGCGCGTATCTTCTCTCTTTGCCGTCGTTTCGTTGTGGACCTCATTTTTCCTTGTGCTTTATTTACATTCCTTTCCTCTCGATAACGTCGTTTCGCGTGCTGACTTACCATTCCAGCCTTGACCTCACTGTCAACTTCTCCTGCATGATATTCGTTTGCCCAGCCAGTACTGTACCCTCGATATTATCCCTCCCATCCTCCCTCGACAGAATGCACTGCTGATGTAAAAAGCTCCCAAGAGTGATCTGTGAAGCCTCGAGAAGTACACTGAGAACGTAACTATTGCTCCATGTCTTTCGCAATTTCTAGACCATTTCAGCCAAATCTATCTTCATATCCCAAAGCGGCCGTGAAGGTTGTCACGACGCAGGGAAAGAGAAGCTTCATCAAACTCAAGAGTTTAGGCAAGACTAAGCAAAGGTCACAGCATCCGAATCGCGCTGGACCAATTGAATCGACCTGCTTCGTCGTCTACTTCCACCGACACCAACACTTCCCCAGCCGCCAATCTCTCGACATCCGACGTCAAGACCGTGTCCCCAGGTGCGATGAACACGTGGCGGGAAGGAACGATGGCGATAGCGCGCATTCAGGCTGGAAGTCGAGAGAAGGTATGTTATGAAATGACTGAGGCAAGATCCCGAAAATCGCTCACGACAGGCCGGACGAACAACCATGGCCCTTCAATCGAGTTCGCGGTCACAAAAAGACAGGGGCAAACAGGGGCAAACAGAGTCATTCTGCAATGCAAGACTCGTCCGCGACGAAGATTTCCAGGGTAGGGTTTCTGGTTGGCAGGAGGAGAGTTATGGGGTGAGCGTTTTCAATAGCGGGTGGAATTGCGTGGAATTACGTGGATACGATTATGCGAGGTCGAAGTTCCCAAAGGGGGCTGCAAAATCAGTAAGTAGAAGGATTGCTCTTTTATACCAGGGTGGTTTCCCATGAGGCCATAACGCCCGGTGTCTTATAGATCGTTCAGGGCCAAGCCTGCAACACTATCAATGCATTAGGAAGGGCTTCTCCAGCACACGTCAATCTTTCTTTGCTGCGATCAGTGATCAAGACAGGGGCTTTGCTTGGTACTCTTTGGCTCCAGACCAGAAACGGCAATTTCTGAGGTACGGCAACGTCGGGAGGAAAAGGGCGGATTGCCTGTCAATCCTGCTTGACAGGTCGGGTATATAACCATGGACAGGGCGGCGATATGATTCCCCACTTCCTGCCTGTGAAGCTCCCGCCCAATCCTCAAGCCAAGTTTCCGCCCCTCTCACGCTTGGACAGAGGGCAAGAATGGGAAGAACGTAAATGTGCTCTCCTGAATAGGGGATATGTTTGTTCATGTGTCTCTCGTCCTTCAAGTTTTCCCGGCCTCACGATGATTTGGTACTCTGCCTTGTACCATGCCGTCGCGTTGCTCGTATCAGTTGACGTTCTTTGACCTGTGGATGGAAGTTCTAGGGTCACTAGTGTGTATTATTCACTCCTCTTTCCCTTCATTTACCTTCTTGGACGCTTTCCCTGGACTCTCGTCTATTATTCCTCCAATTTCCCGTCATTCTGATTTCGTCTTCTCTCCTTCTTTGTTTGAACTTCATTTCATCTACTCTCTCCCTTCTCCCCACCTATTGAACTCGCCTTCCACGCCTTCCTCGAACTGCCAGTCGAGCTTTTTGTGTGCACCATCCCTGCTCTGTCGAGAAGGTTCTCGGAGTCAGTGGATACGTTAGCGGAGACACGAGTTGGGTGCATTTGCGTCTCCAGGTGCGATTGTCCACGAGACGGCCAGCGATGCAGGTCTGGTCAGCATTTGCCCCATCCGTGTTGTTATCGCCAGACTGTTGAGGTTATTTACTCGTCGAAGCCTCCCAGGAATCTGTCAGCAAGGTGGTGAAAAGACAAGGGGCTGAATACGTTGAGATGATAGGCGAGGAAACTGAGAATGAGTAGCTGGCTCTGCCACCTTGGACACCTATCTCTGAGTGGACGTCATCTTCCTCCTTGATTCTGTAGATGGGTTTCTCTCCTACAAGCCAACCTTCTACGTTCCGCCTTCCGACACACCTTCTCCTTTGACCGGGCCATCGGAGTTGTCTTTACTAGCAGCTTCGTCCGCGCCACCTACAACCCATATGCGTTACCCACTTTTTCAACATCTTATTGGCTAAAATCGCGACTCTTCTGGAAGCCAAGGATAATAAACACATTGGGACGTTCATGGGTAAGATCCTAGGGAACTGGGGACTTATAAGGTACGTTCATCTTTTCTCTCGACTTCTTCATTCACCCTCCCCTCTCGCGTTGTTGCCCCAGTCCACAGTTACGGCGAGTCAAGGATGACGCTAACGCGACGCCATCGGTGACCTAGCAGTGGACAGCTAACCGGCCTGTATAGCACTCGTCGTACTCAGACCGAACAGATCGAGGCTGAACTTCCGTCTAAGATTGGCAAGCGTCACCCAAGCGTCAGAGGTACGTCTCCTTCCACTGTCGTTCTCAATCGTCTGAAAGACGGCCACGTTAAGCGTACATCAAGCTCGTGAAACAGCTGTGCAACTTTCAGAAAAAACTCGGGGTGGCGAATGAAGGAAAGGAGACTCGTCGAAGAATTCAGAAAGGGCGCAAGGAGAAGAACCTTCCTGACCAGGTGCGCTTCCCCTCCGTCCTCTACAACCTTGAACCCGGGGAGGAGATCCTTGATGGAGACTGTTCTGGGCTGGCTCAAGGATTGGATTGGATCCTAGTATGTTCGGCGTAGGGAAAATAGAGAGTTTGCGCTGCAACACACCGTGTGAAATTTCTTTGCGCGCGTCACACAGTGTGATATCTGCGTTTGCGCTTGCCAACGGGACTTGACTTCGCGCCGATTACCGCTCACAGGGTACAACTGGCAATATTTTGACCCTAAGTTTATCACGGTAAAGCTATATATACAATGACCCATTCCTAGATGCTTAGGATGTCTTTTGAGCGCTGTGCACGGTGATTTGCTATCACCTGATTTGAGCTCCACATGTGGCTTTTCCCGCCCCTATCAGAAGGGGGGCTGGAGCCCGTGCCTTAGGCATTATATTGGATTTTTCGGACTCTGGCACTTCTTTGATGTTGTATTTACTAAGGAGCAATGCAGAGGCCGCCGGCGAACTTATGCCAGGAGTCCAAAACTCACATAGAATTCTGCGCAATACAAAATATCACACTGTGTGACGCGCGCAAAGAAATTTCACACGGTGTGTTGCAGCGCAAACTCTCTAATTGAGAGGGAGCGTCCCAGGTTTGTCGTTTTTTCTTTCTTTTTCTTTGTGCTTAAATCGATGGTGGTGACGCGTGGATAGTGCATGTCTGGTCCGACCGCTGGGAATGACCAAGACGAGGATCGGGAAGTCGAATGCGAGATATGTGAGGAGGAGATTTGTGAGGATCGATGTGGGTAGTTGTACGGATGTTACTGAGGTCAAAAGGCATTGGAGGATATATGTTGAGTGCGGTTTCTTTTTTCCTCCTTCGTTGTCACCTTCGTCATCTTCGCCTTTCGAACTTATCTTTCGCTATCCGCCTATTTTTTTCCTCCATTCTCAAGCCGAGCACCTCCTGCACAATATCTTGCTCCGTTCACCTTCTTTCCAAAATCAAACGTCGAAACTCCATCGTCCGCGTGTTAGCGCTATCCGACGAAAGATCCTCTAATTCCTGAGATGCATCGGACCCGAGCCACCGCTCGTCCTCATTGTCGAAATTGACAGAGCTGGGTTGGGACATGATGGAGATCCTGCGAGCGTCCTTCTTGGGACGTTGGATCCAGAACAGAATGGAAGTTTCTTCAATTTCTAGCGCGTATTTTCTTCTTTTAAATGGGTGCTTTTCCTTCGCGCGTTTCGAAAGTCTCGTTTGCCTCACCCCCACTTTGCCTTTGCCATTGCCGATGTCAACCCTTGACTCCAGCCTCGACCTCCCTGTCCACCTCTCCCGCATTCTCTCTGTCGGCACAGCCCAAACCCTCGACACCATCCCCCGCCCTTCTCCTCGACAGACTGGAATTTTTCGAAGTCAGCAGGCCTGTGAGCGAAGAGGAAAGCCAGATCGCTCAAAGGTATTTGGGTCCGCAGGTGAGTTCGATGGATAGCCAAGGCTCGATGTGGATTCGCTGACCCCTCTATCTCTCCTTCACCCGGCATAGGGAGCTCATGGTTTGAAAGAGGCAGACGTCAATATCACGCCTGAAGCCGTTGAGCAGTGGCGTACGAAACCTCAAGACATCGAGACGGTACGTTTCGTCTTTCTCATACTTGCCCATTCTAATGCCTCGACTGTGCAGATATATCGTAAGGCTGAAGACAAAGCCACATCATCCGAATCGACGTCAACGGACACACCTGCCCAATCATCTACTTCCTCCAACGTCTCCTTCCACTGACGGTCCTTCAGCCGCCAATCCCCCAGGTCCGACACCGAGACTGAGAAGGCTGTTGGAGCTCGTCCAACAATGTCCGTCGAGCATTAGAATCGTATATTTCAAGCGTCTTCCTTTTTAAGTGGTGTGTTTGGCAATGGATTCTTTCGGACTTTGGGCGTTGCTTGCTGGTCATATTACTCCCAGGATGCCTTTATCAGCATTACCCCTCTGCTCTCAAACATCCTGTCCAACAAGCGAGGAATTAAATTGTCTTTTGAGCCTATCTTCTAATTCTTTTTTTTCTCTCTCGTTCATCCTTTTCTGCGCCAACCCTCTTCTCGCTCTCTCCTCACTCTATCCCTAGATTCATCCATCTGGTTCGCCATCGACCACGTTTACCTTTGGGTTGAGGATTTTCCTGCCCTCCTCCATCGTTCCCCCTTGCGTCCGCATAGCCGCTTGCATCGCTTTCCCAACAACGTACGTTTCAAATCTCGAGGTTGTAGAATCCGTGCACTGGGAGAAGAGCTAAAATTACCTATTAGAAGCCTAAGACTGTCACGATACTTCTTCGAAGACTGATCGTTGGCCTTTCGCTCACTAACGTCTCCCATGCGAATGAATATTTGGTCAAGCGAAGGTAAAAGTAGGGAAAGAATAGAAAGTCGGCAGGAATCATTTACGTTATACTTTTGGCGTTCTCCTGTTGATATTCCTTACTGTAACATACGAATTGGGTGCTCATGAAGCCGCCGCCGAGGAACGTCCATGTCCTGAAACTCAGTCGGATTGTGGGTGTTTTAAAACGGCTACAGAAAACGCTCCAATAAGACTAGGACTTCGAAGATGCATCCAGGATTCGAATGGAAGAGTCTGTTACTAAGTCTACTGTTTTCTCTATCTTCGCCTTCGGGATCTGGAGAACAGCCGACTTCTTTGTGGTACTTTCACTTGTATAGACACTTCAGCGTTTAGAACTGATTGCAAGGTCGATCTCCTTCTCGTTTGCCATATTGTTATCTTGCATCATCCTGTTTCATTTCTCGTGGACGCTGCTCAGCAATATAGATGTGCAATAACTCTCGCTTTAACGCCAGCAGAAGCTCAAGTCATCTATTGCCACCCATTTTTGCAGACTATACACTGTAGATGGAGGTTCCAATGGAAACATTCTCGCCGTGTAGAAAGTTACGGAGTCGCGGACACCGAATATAGATACTGAGTAGTTGTATAAAAGGGCAGAGAGGAAGATCAGCAGTCTAGCCGAATAGTAAAAAGAAGTTGAAAGATAAGGAGAAGAATCGTGTTCAACGTCGACGGAATACCCATCACGCTCATGGGCGTCGGAAGGATTTTAGGATTTGGGTGATGGATGGGAATGGCTGTTTGTTTTAGACTGAGCTGAGCTCCTTCTGAGAGAGTGGATCCCCGAATCGTTGGCCCAAGGATGAGGACGACGCTACATTGCGCCTAGTGGCTGTACGGGGACGTCTTCGAGGGCTCTGGCGAGTCCTATGCATCTCCTCATTTGGTGAGGAACCGTCTTGGACGTCGGAACCGGTGCGAGAGGCTTCGGGAGGCTCAGGCTCTTTGGACCCGACGTTTGTATTGGATTCATCAACGGAAGTTGCGTCTTGTCGACCAGTGCGATACATCTTGATACGAGGGTTCCGCATCAGCTCAAGGAATGTATGTGAAGCCAGACAAGAACTTACGATCCGCCCAACCCCTTTCAAAGTCGACATTTCTAATTGGCGGGCAACATCGCGCGTGAAGTCCGTGAGTTCGATTTCGAGTCTTCCGTCGGCAGTGTAATCTCCTCTGTTTTCAGCGCCGACGGGCAGATACGGCGCCGAGTACTTGAAATAGAAGGCATGTGTTGGGTTGCGAATGAGAAGCCAAAGAGAGGTGATATAGGACCAAAGAGCTGCAAGCATGTCAGGCCGCTGAGCAATGGTACTGTTCGCGGCTATGGGAAGTGTGCTTGGGTAGGGGAAGAAGCAAGATTGGGGGGAGGCTTTTTTCGACATGAGTCCTTTTTATACCACCCCTCTGGTTGATTTTAAGGCCGCTGCACTGTTTTCCACGCAATGCGTGTTCTCCAGTGTTCTCAGTAGAATCCGCTACATATATGGCGCTGGTCGAACCACACTTAGGCGCCCAACATTTACAGCCACCACCCGATATCGGAGATCCAGGCAAATAATAAACGAAGCGGTGGCAGTGTAAGCTGACGCGTCCTCCCTTCCATCTACACAGCGTATCAGGTTGATAATTGGATTTCACCAATTCGACAACGTCGCGTCGACGGGGGAATTGCCATCAAATTGCAATCTCTAGATAAGATATGATAAGCCAGTGATAAGACCTGTCGGGAAGTCCGCAGAGCCCAGCGCACAAAGCTGGGCATGATATACTTTCTAAGAAGAAAGAATGTTATGCATAACATGGTGTATAGATATTTTAAAACCTCCAAGTAATAAACTTCCCCTCTACATGTGTTGAACAGTGAACGTTCATGGCAGGATATGTGGCTGTGTACTGATCAAGCGGGTCTGCCGAGTCGGGTAGGGTATTTTCAAGAGCTCTGACGATGCCCTACACAAATGTGTATCCTGCACAATGCCAGATTTTCAGGTCAACGTGCCTCTTGCCTGCGCTTGAAAACACATCCGCCAAATCTATTACTCAATGCATTGTTGAAACTTGGATCCTTGACTCTTGTCAGGATCGGATCCAATGTGTTAGAGGACAGCCAATAAAACTTCAAATTCAATCAAACTCAAGACAAAAAATATGCTTCTGAGAGAATATTTCTCTGTAGCGAGCATTACTGGCCTGTTTGGGAGCCCTCACACTGGCAGCACGGTAAGGGCGCATGTGCCGCTCCGACTCATAACCAAATGTGGCTTGCTGTTGGGATTTGATGTTCCAGTCTTTGCCTTGATTTTCCGACGGGATCCTCCGAATCAGCCATGTTGCAATTTGATCGCAATTTCCCCCGCGGGCTCGGACTTCTGACCAATTTGCACCCAATTCCTAAATTTCACACGAATTTGCCTCGAATTCGTCGAATTCCGAATGTTGCTTGCGCCAATTCAGATCTGATTCGTTTGAATGAGAAGATAATCGAACGACTTGCATATTCTCTGGAATACAACAGCAATGTGCTTGGAATTTAGTGCATGGGAAAGGGGACTTGTAGAAAATCCAAGAAGCCGGCGAGTGATCGCCTCCTTGCCTCTGACCACCATCCTTGGCGGCTGCCACTGTTCTCGACGACCAACGACACCCTTTTTGCGCACCTCGCCTAGCCTGAATATTCGTCTCGTAAGTGTACATTCACTTCTTAATGCTTTTCTTACCTAGTGCTGCCGCCATCTTCAACTTGAATGTCGTCAAGGTACGATGCGAGTCGAATACGCCTTCCAGGTTGTCTCAAAATCTTTCTAACGGTGTGGACGTGATTTATGGTGCGCAAGTCCCCTCTCCATCCCTCCAATCTAACAGTTGTCCCTCGTTTTGGCAGTTTTGCTTCTGGCTCGCAACGACTGAACAGCGGCAGCAGCCACTATGCCTGCCATAAAGGGTGTTCCTTCTGAGCACCTCGCCGAACCATACTACGGGCCATATCGGTGAGTAGCTATTCTCTGGCCTACGCTTCCCTCCTCCACCGCCTTTGAACTAGGTTCTTATTACCAACATCGCCAATATAGTGCCACCCAGCACGCCCATCAGCCCCCCTCACCAGGTAACAGATGACATGTAGAAACCCTCGCCGTGTGTCAACCATCCTTCAATTGCCCTTAATTATCTGACCGACTGCTGTTACCCCCTGGTGAGGCGTCTATTACCTCGTTGAAGTAATGGGAAAAGGCAAACATAGGTGAGTCTGTGCGTCCGGATGCTAGGGAATGTGTTGATTGACGTACTTCCTTCAACAGCTCCTCAACCTTAGATCACAATTGGTTCTCAACGCTGTTGGTGCTTCTGGGAGCTCTTGCCAGGCGACGCTGGTCATCGCCCACTGTTCGCCCTCACTAACCAGTAGATACTCATCTTATCGCCATGTATATAACTACTTGACTCCAATACACTGTTGTACCTACTATGGCCAAGAATACAGCGAGGATAAGCGCTTTGGTAGCCGTAGAGTTCGACGACAATGTCATGGATCCAGAGCAGAATTAATTATGAATGTTCCCTGCTCACCTCCTCATCGAGAGAAGATAAATTCGCCGCCACCCAATTCAGCTCCCATTTGCCTAGCAAATTCACGTTTAATTCCTGTCTGATGAAGCACAAATGATTAGAATTTGGTGATTGTTATATTTGAATACGATTTGCGTTCGATTCATGATCAGTTCGGACGAATTCGACAAGAATTGGCGCGCTGCGAATTCCAAGGCGATACCCTGTGTCTCGTGGCTTGTGGCCACTGGCGCACTCACTTCGTCGTCTCCTTCCACTGAGTCTTTTCCACCAATACTTCTCCGCCGGTCAATCCTTCAACGTCCGATCGGAGACTATGGAGAGCTGCGAAGCTTGTCTAACAACCACTGCCGAGGGTAAACCAATGTTCATCCCCTCTAGTGTCCGTGCTCGCATCATGCCCGACAGCTCGAAGGAATATGTTGGCCCTGCGGGCTAGCAGAAAGATCAGACGTACAAGGGAAGTTTCAAAATGGACGGTACATTCCTTCCTCTTCAATCTGATGATTGGTTTGGCTGATGGGCTCTGTTGGCTCGAAAGCAAAGAAGGTTCGTCTTCCTCCTGATGTGTCCCCTGGTCTCGGACACTTGGGTAACGGAACCGGAGCCTTCATGCGAAGGAAAAGATTCTCGCGGCTCACCGTGCAGAGATGAAGGCGATCATCGCACCCTAAGCTGTCCGTCCAGACGTCGAAGAGAACACTCTGGAGAGCCATTGGAGGTTCATGTTCAGGATTTCATCTGGGGAACTCGCCAATGAGTAGACTGAGTATTTGTCGGAAGGGAGAGGCGGAGAAGGCTTCGAAATTCTCAGGGCATCTCATTGAGTCTTTCCTGTTTTCGACCATTGTAGACCATCTGGTGGTACGTATATCTGCGTCATGGCCTAATTCTTTTGCTTTTTATTTACGATCGTTGTCTGGTGCTAATCACTACACCCTCATCTCAGGTTTGAACTAATCGGAGCAGGAGAAAACGAGGAACAAGCCGAGAGCAAGGGCTGCACATGACGCCTTTGGACGATGGTCTGTTAGTCAAGCAAGCAAAAGTGCTTTGCATGTGCTTTTCCTTGCTTTCGTGAGTGTATCTACGGGTGTTAGTGTGGACAGATGACCATAGCACGTGCCCTTTTCCTCCTCCTCCGCCGGGTTACACTGCCTACCTGCGCCACAACAAGATTCCAGGGACCATTGCAGAGGGCGTTTGAATTGTCTGAAAAGCTCAAGATTCCAAAGGGAGAGTTCACTGCGGTGGCACCGGCGGCTTTGTTCGAGGAGTCCGGCAAGGCCAAATACATTGCTACCTCCCTCATCCATCGCTTCGTTCGCAGTAAGTCTGTCTATCGATCGATTCTCACGTTTGATGAAGGCCAACAAAGGAGACGAGCTTGCCTGTGCCTTGGAATCGCCTCTTGCGGAGAGAGGTGACTAATAGTCCGCCTTGTGTGGAAATTGAGCAGGAACCTGCTCGAGAGAGTGGTCGAAGCTCTGTTTTTTGAATGTGTTTCGAAGGGGGTGGCGGCATGCTTGGATCCGGAATTGAGAATGTGTTCCAGAATCCACGCTTAGCGGTTTCGCAGACCACAAAGCCGGCATAACAGTTTGTGCATGACCCAGGGTGCTCAAGCGCCTAAGGGTCTTTTAAGATTCCTACGCTGCACGATTCAGGTATCTTTTTCATTCCCTTACTTGTGAACAAGTGAGTCGTTGTGCGCGCTGTCAACCTGCCGGAAATTTCAGCCCACAATCAGCGCTCAGTGCCTGTCCGGACAAGAGGATCTCGAGGATTGTGCCACTTGAGAAGTTAATAATTTATGCTCATGTGTAATGTCGTTCGACCCCTGGTATGTAGAGCTATGAAGGAAGGACTGGAGCAATGGGACACCATTGGAGAAGAAATCAGATCGAGAGGCGAAACGTTGGGTCCTCCATGACGAGATACATCCCTCTCATTTTCTCTGCCACTTTGCTCAAGGCTAACGCTTCGAGGCAAACGTAATGTAAACGCTGTGCATAGTCGCTCGTTTCAGCCTCAATCTCGCCGTCAATCTTCCTTGGAATGCGCGAAAGCTGGCAAAGAGTGGGTCCCCGAGCCCCAAAAGGTCAAGGAAGCCGAGGTAAAGGTCTCGGCGTCTAAGTCGTGTTCGAATCCTTCCAACGACGCGCCTATGTCGTCCTTAACTGCCATTTTCTCTTCTTTCAGACACACTCATTCCCCCGCCCTATCCATGTCGAATCCGCAGTAGTTAGCGCCAGAAATTTAAGAGGTTGAGGAGGCCGAAGCGTAGGCCGCATCATCCGAATCGATTTCGCCTTCCTGCATTCAAGATCTTGCCTCAATCGCTCTCCCACATAATGCACTTCCAGCGACCCTCCTCCTACCAACAGCCCTTTAACGTCTAACACTGAAATCAACCAGCGTAAACCAGCTAACATCTCCTCCAGCATCTGCGTTCGAATCACCTGAGAATTGCACGTCGGCCCTACAGTGCGCATGAAGAACCGTATGCGTGGTAGTATCGCCAGGACCGACGGTACATTTCTTCCTCTTCTAATCCATTCCGACGGAACCCCTGGTTAAAGGGATTGAAACGCTCGAAGGTGATGTCTTTCCTCCCAAGTTCATTTTCCTCCCATGATGTCCCAAACAACTTCCAATGCCTCGTTAGTGGTGACGCTGCCAGCATATCCATCAAAGGAAGAGTCTGTTTTGCTCTTCCTCTTCCTTTCGTCTCCTCTGCCCTCACTAAGCTATTCTACTTCGTTTCCATAACATGTCAGTCACATGCTCTCTTCAACTAACAAGCACACTCAGTGAAGTGTGATTCATGCTGCGCAGATCGCACGTACAAAGTACGCCTCACTTCCTTGCCAACCGTGACGCGTGACGTCCAGGTCAATATCCCCGAATGTGGTGTATGCAAGCATGGCTGTTTTTTTGTTCGCTTGTTGCCCTGCGAGCTAGTATTTTGAATGGATAGTGGTATTGGTCTGTCTCCTCGTACGCCTTCGCTGTTTTTGCAGGTGTGCTCAAGATCTCTCAACTTCCCGATAGTGCATTCAAGGCCATGTAAAATGAGGGCGATCAACGCACGGGACAAGAAAGTCTCCGACCGCATCAAGCGAGACACTTCACCAGGCGTAAATATTCCACACATATCGAGGTGGTCGCATCGTTGTGTATTAATAGGAAGATGGGTGGTCGAGATTGATAGAAGAAAACATGAAAGGATGTACATTTAAGGGCAATGGATCTTCCAAACGATATAACGCTCAACATCAATATCAAGCAATGCCTTTCGAATTTCATTTTGGTTCTTCGTGTATGATGTTAAAAGGAAGATAGAGTTGGTGAGATATATTAAGTGGCCCTAGCCTGATTTGAGCCCCTTCTCGCAAGGAGAGTTGCCGCATTGCTGGCCCAAGGGGGAGGTTGATGATGCCCCACGTCTAGATGTATGGGAGCGTCTTGGAGGGCATTGTCGTGGACAGTTGATATATACTCCTTGGTTAGGCAAGGAGTTCTCATGCACGTCAGAATGGGGGGCTGGGGATGAGCTTCGAGCTTCATTGTTGTCACTAGGGGTTTCGGTGTTGGCCCCGAAAGTGGTGATTGTCTCTTGTGAGCCTGTGCGATAATTCTTATTGCCGGGTGTTCCAAGTCAGCTTCATTCTGTTTTCTCGGGATATGAGAAACATGCCAGTTGTCCAACCCCTTTCAAAGCTGACATTTCTAACCAACGAGGGACATTTTGTGTGTGGTCTGCAATTTTGATTTCAAGCCCTCCACCGGCACGCTCTTCTGGTGCGAAGGGAGTGTTGTGGTATTTGAAGAGGAAGGTGTGTGGTTTATGGCGGAGGAGAAGCCAAAGAGAAGTGAAATAGGACCAGATAGTGGTGAATATTTCAGCAGGAGTCATTCTCAGAAGTAGCGAGGCTGATCTTGGTAATGATCTTGGAGGGCTGGGGAGGGGTTCAAGAGGCTCAATGTGCAACATAGTGCCTTTATGCGATTCTGCTCTGTTGATATTCGGGTCATGTTCACCCTTTTAACGCAATATGGGGCTTTTAGACGCCCGAGAGCTTCCTGCCTGAGTGAGTACGGATATTCACCTGAAGATCGAAAGGTTTCAAAATGCCATCAAACTCATTGCCCGAGCACACCAGTGGGCCATGGAAGGATATAAACTCATGTGTGACTGCACCATTGTGATGGTCAGGAGTGCCCCTAATTATAGTTGACTGTGAGCGATCAGTAATTAAAATGCGGCAACGCGAACGCACTGGCGTCCGAGTAGGCGCTCCTCCGCTCCGTTGCGTCACCTGAGTACGCTCCATTGACAGGAAGCAAGAGGTCCCACACGACGGGCCAATGTGTGACCTGCTGTGGTCCGACCCAGACGGTTAGTGTTCGTGCCCGTGTCAGCGCTTGGAGCTCATTTTTCGCTGCATAGACATTTCAGGATGGGGGCTATCACCTCGAGGAGCTGGTTTTCTGTTTGGAGCCGACATCACGAGAATATTCACTCACAACAATGCCATCGAACTCATTACCCGAGCACACCAATTGGCCATGGAAGGATATAAACTCATGTTTGATCGCACCATTGGGACAGTCTGGAGTGTGCCTAATTATTGTTATTGATGTGTTTCACCTTTCTAGTCGATTTTCTGCTTTCAGACATTTTTTGTGAGCCAAACCTTTGGTCGCTCAGGTTTTGCCTTTTTATCTGGCCTCTTGTAGGCCGGCCCCTTCATCATTCCCACTCTGATCCGTCGACTGGATGAATTGTTCCCTTTCTTATCGTTTCGCTGGGGTGAAACAAGACGGTGGATGAACGTCAATGGCTCATGTGGAGATTGGGAGGCACATCTCGAAGCGAGGATGAAACCAGTGCTTCTGGGATCACCCTCCTTCGGGTATGTTGACTGCTGTTGCTACCTTTGACCCTCACCCTAAAGTTCGCCGATGAGATGCAGTCGTTCCACCTTATCATTTGCCCTGATTTTTATTTACTGTTCAAAGAAGCGTCTGTCATCACATTTAGCAGGCATTGGCGTGGAAACTGTGCCTCAATTCTCGAGCTGGGTGGTCACTTAGTTCAAAACTCCAAAAATCTCAGTCACACTACAATGATAAATTGCACAAGCGTCACCCATTGGCGATATCTTAGCCCTATTAAGGATGTTCTTTTGCTAAGACATTCATTCCATTCCCAGCAAACGTCCTACCACTGCTTACTTCTTGTAACAGCAACTTGGCTTGCAAAGCACCTTTCACATTGGCTATCTGCGGTAATTGATACACTGTCGGTCGCCCACTTATCTACCTCAGGGTCCGCCTCGTGTTGACCGATTTGCCAGTGATTTACATCCGTTTGAGGATAGGAAAATCCTAAATTCTTGTCCCGACCTCGTTGAATGTAGAGAGGCTGATGAGAGTCTCGCCCACGTGTTGCACGTCACTCGAGAAGGGCCACCCTGATTACAGAGGGTGTGATGACAATGGCCCAGGTTTGAAGGCTGCCGTTCCTCATTACAACAGTGTGGAGAAAGATGATGGTTGATAGGTGACAGCGCGAGAAGCAAGGACGCGAGGCTCTGGGTAGAATCACTATGAGGCAATCCTGGAGAACGCAAAAGTCCTGCACTAAGTCCAAGTGAACCCTGGATGCCTTCTGCATAAAGCTCTCACACGAGTAAAAAAAGGTTTTCCATAATCTTGCTGCAGCTGTTTCATGATTCTATATCTGTGAATATGTGTGCGCCATGCCGCTGCGCCTGTACCTCCCCAGAATCTCCAGAATATACAGGACTCCCAAACTTCCCGGGATTGTGAATCTGTGAACCCGCAGCCGGAAATCTCTGCTCATACCCAGTGCCCGCGCAGTTGTCCAGTTCTCTCCCTCTTCCATCGCTCCTCGTCGTCGCCAGCCACTTGTCTTGTCATTTCCTACCATAACCTTTGTCAATAATACTCATCAAGAGTGCAACAATCCCCCGCCCGCTGCCACCTTTTGGATTTAGATATGAACCTATGGGATCACCATTATCCACTTCTCGCCACTTCCCTATGCCTCGCTGTCCCTCGTCTAACCACGATCGCCATTTCGCAACCTACCATAGCTGTTACGGTTCAAGTACGCGAGCTCATAAGAGTTGACGCGAGGGCCGTAGTTCCGTGTCGGAGTTCGGAGATCAAGCGGATATCGCAACTAACTAGGATGCCTTGAAGCAGACTAGAGAGTTGGAGCGAAGTTCGAGGAGAGAAGGAATAGGCAAATCAGGTAGATTCGACGAGAACTAGCTAAAGAATAACAAAGAGTAGCTAGAGGTTTATATAGGTATAGTCGTCGAGTATAAATAATAGTATGAGTCGATATGAGTCGGTATGAGTCGGTACAAGTCAGTATGAGTCGATAAGAAAGAAGCAGTCCGCAGCACATCCAGTGACCGTAGAGAAGAGATAGAAATGTAAAGAAGTGTTGGTAACGATGGAAGTGAAAGATGGCAGCATAAGAAGGTGTTACCAACAAAAGTAGGAGTCAAGGGACGATAAGGGGGATCAAAAGAGTGCAGCGAGGTCAAATGAGAGTCTGAATAGATACGATATCACGGGCTGAAGGTGCGAGGGAAGAGGGTGGCCGTTGGAGAAGTGGAAAAAGATAGGGGCGTGATAGACGGTCATAACATTACCCCCTTCGTAAGCTTGATTGTCCCAATCAAGCCCTAGAGACAGCGCGACGGGGAAGAGGAGTGGTCCTCCTGGCCATCTGAGAGACGAACCGGTTGGGTTTCAGCTTGTTGGGTGCTGATGATGATAGGCTTCTTGATTCCCTTCTTCTTGTTTCGCTTGAGGTCGCAGCGCTTTGCCTTGGGGAATCCGCATTCTGCTTTGACATGGCCTCTTCCTCCGCAGTTGAAACAGTCGGTCAGAGGTGTTCCATAGCCATACCCAGCCTCTGAGGTGTTCAGGACCCATTCGTGAACGGATCGCCTCTTACTGCCCATCTCCTTGTATGTTCGTCGCAGGTGCTTGATTTCGTTGTCGAGGTTGAAGTTTCCATAGTCCATCATGTAGATGATATCCACCCAGTGTCCAATGAATTCGTTCCAGGCGTTTTCTCTGATGGCGAGCAGGCGTTGGACGGTGACAGAAACACGGGGCGTGGCCCACATGTGGCGGCGTATGACTGTGGTGAGGTCCTCCATTTCTTCGTCGCGTTTCTGCATTGAGTCTAGTGTCCTTCTTCCTTCGTGATCCATGCCCGCTCTGAGGTATCCATAGTCGGCGTTGGTGAGGAGGAGGTGGAGGATTTCTTGAGCTTCGGGCATGATGGTTGATTCATCGTCCTCTGGTTCTTCGAGCATGGTGATGTCGTTCTCGTTGACGACTTTGGTCCAGTCCTTGCAGACATAGCCCCACCCTTGGGCGCCTGCATCAACCATCCATCCTCCATTTCTATCGGTTGATCCCCAGCCTTGGGCGGGGTCTTCGTTTTCGGCATTAGTCCAGGCTTCATCCATGTCATTGTTTTCTTCTGAGGTCAAGGGAGGCATTTCTTCGTCGATTTCTTCGTTCATTTGTTCAGGGATGGTAGGGAGGTTGTTAGGAGTATAAGTGAGGTTGAGGAGAAAGGCTGGCATGGCTGCTTCCAGCGCAGCGAGCTGAGCGGCGGTGATGTTTTTTGATGGAGTAGGACATTTTTGAGAGTGGTATGAGAGCGAATTTGTTTCTGAGTTCGAGTGGTAGAGAGTTGTTGGATTTCTGGTGTTGTTGTATCGCGTTCAGCCATCTTTTAAGGATTCCTTGCCTTCTTCTTTCGGACTCTGGTTTTCTTGTATTGTTCCACCATCTTCTGTGCTCCATCAAGGAGGTTTTCTTCATCTTCCCATGTTCCTTCTTCTTCTGGATAGCCTTTCCATTTGACGAAGTACTTGAAGCTTCCTTTCTTGTCCTTTTGATGTCAAATGATGCGTTCCACCTCGTAGTGTTCTAATTCTGGTGGTGGTCTGGTGACATTTGATCCATGAACTTCTGTCTCTGTGTAGGGTTGTCAGGAGGTTGGCATGGAAGACATCATGTAGTTTGACACGCTTCCAATGGTCTGGGATGTCAAGTCGATAGGTGACAGGTCCAAGTACTTCTGTGATCTTGAAGGGTCCTTCTCGTTTCGCTTTGATCTTCTTATTGTACCCAAGGTTCAGGTTTTTTGATTCAAGCCACACTTGTTGTCCTTTTTTGAACGGCTTGAACGTTGACTTGATTCGTTGAGACATTCGTTGTTGAGCTAGTGTATGTGCTGCTAGGGCTTCATTTCTGATACGTTCCATCGTTTTCACCTTGTCTTCGGCTAAGGGATATTGCGTGTAGTCGAACGTCGCTGGGATAGCCTTTGGGCTATACCCCATGATGATTTCAAATGGAGTGTGAAGTCGATCAGAATGTCTTCTGTTGTTATGGGTGAACTCCAGGATTGACAGATGTTGCGACCAGTCTTGTGGAAACCCAATACAGTAGATTGACAGCCATGTTTCGATCTCTTGATTGAAGCGTTCTGTGGTTCCATCACTTTGGGGATGAAAGGCTGTTGTCAGAGAGATGTCGATTTCAAGGATTCTTAGCACTTCTTTGAACAGAGAAGCTGCAAATTGCGGTCCTCGATCGGAGATAATTTTGTCTGGTAGTCCATATCTTCGAAACAGGTTGTCGATCAAGAGTTGAGCTGTCTGTTCTGCCGTGATCGTTTTGTTGCATGGGATCAAAATTACCCCCTTCGAAAGGCCGTGGTCCACCACGGATAGAATAGAGTCGAATCCATTGATTCTGGCAGATCGGTGAGAAAATCGATGGAGACTTGCGCAAATGGTCGGTTCGATGTAGGGGGAGGAATAGGCATCAGTGATGGCTTCGATGGGTGGCGGTTGATCTTGAACTGTTGACATTCTGCACATCCTTTGATGTAGTCCTTGATGAAGGATCGCATCCCATGCCAATAATAATGCTCTGATACCGCGTTGAAAGTTGCAAGTTCTCCAGGATGGCCTGCTGTGATGGCATCATGATATCGTTTGACGATGGCTCTCCGCAGTTCTATGTCTTGAGGTACGTAATTCTTGCCTTTGTAGAACAGTAGTCGGTTGTTGTCATGTTCTTCGAGTGTCCAGTCTTCTAGTGGTTTTTTTCATTGCCTGTGGTCCTTTTCCTAAGATTCTTTTAACACATCTGCCGCTTCATTATCGAGTTCTTGTGTTCTTGAGATCCAACTTTGAAGCGCAGTGTCGATCAGATTGATGTAGGAATCCTGATGATTGATGGCATTGATGAAGAGCTCTTTTGGTAACATGGTGACTTCTTCAGGTTCTTCTTCGTCTGGGCAAAGATCTGGTCGTCTTGAAAGCGCATCGGATTGGACCATCTTGTTGCCGGGTACATGAACGAGTTTGATGTCGTATTCTGCAAGTTCTAGTTGCCATCTTGCTTGTCGAGGTTTTGATCTTCTGCGGTGATCGCCAATATGTTAGGTTCAAGTGGTCAGAGTAAATTGTCGTCGTGTGGGGCGATCCTTGGATGTAATGTCTCCATTCTCGCAGAGCTCTGATTATTGCCAATAGTTCTCTGCCATAGATCTCGTAGTTTCGTTCGGCAGGGGAGAATGACTTTGACAGATATGCCACTGGGTGTCTTGATCCATTGGCGTCCAGTTGAGTTAGAACCGCACCTGAAGCATATTTCGATGCATCGGCTTCGATTTGGAATGGCCTGGTGGTGATCTGGCATCATTAGGACGGGTTCTTCACTGAATTGTTTCTTCAGCATCTCAAAGGCCTTGTCGCATTCTTCATTCCATTGGAATTGGTGTCCCTTCTGAAGGAGTGCATTAAGTGGTCTGGCGAGGTCAGAGTAGCTCCTGATGAACTTTCGATAGAAATTTCCGAATCCTAAGAAGGATCGTACTTGTTTCATTGTCCTAGGTGCTGGCCAGTCCAATATTCCTTTGACTTTAGTCGGGTCCATGGAGATCTTGTTATGTTCGATGATGAAACCAAGATAGGCGATCTTCTCTTGGGCAAATTCGCATTTCTCTGGTTTCACATATAGATCGTTGTCTTTGAGAATTTGTAGGACTTCTTTGGTGTGATGTTCGAGCTTTTTCTTGTCGTCTGAGAAGATTAGGATGTCGTCCATATAGATGACCACGTATCCTCCTTCAACTTGTTTGATGAATATGGTATCCATCATCGTTTGGAATGTTGCTGGAGAATTGGTAAGTCCAAAGAACATGACCAGAGGTTCGAATAGTCCATATTTCGTCTTGAAGGCAGCTTTCCATTCATCTCCTGGTCGAATTCGGATGTTGTTGTAGCCCTTCAGAACGTCCAATTTGGTGAAGTATCTTGCTCCTTTCAGTTTGTCCATGAGATCTGTCACGAGGGGAAGTGGATAGGCGTTTTTTGACTGTCCAATCGTTGAGATAGACATAATCTTGACATGGTCGCTTGCCACTATCCTTCTTCGCAACAAAGAAGAACCCTGATGCTTGGGGCGATTCTGATGGTCGGATGTAACCTTTGGTCAAGTTTTCCTTTACAAATGTCTCGACTTGAGCATCTTCTTCCGGTGTGAGGGGATAAACTTTTGATGATCGGGGAATGAAGCCGTCTTTCAAATCGATTTTGTGATCCCAAACTCTGTGGTCAGGAAGTCTGCTAGCCTTCTTTTCATCGAAGATTGATAGATATTCGTGGTATTCTGGTGGCACGTGTTCCGCGATGTTTTCGACCTTCTTTTGTTCGTTGTATTTTCTGTTCGAATGCCTGGGAGTGACTCATTGTCGATTCGATCCAGATCTCTTCGGTTTCATCGCATGTTTCTCCGATGATGTAGGATATGATCAGGTCATCTGAATAGTCTTCGATTTCTTCCATGAGGAGGAGAGAGTTCAAGGGCAGGGGGTTCGTTGCTGAGAAATATTCCTCTCCTTCGTCTTCCATTGTTACAGGGGGAAGGGGAGAAGATCTCCAAGTGAGGGTCTTCTTCTTCCAATCGATGTCGGGGTTCTCGTACTCGAGCCATGGCAGCCCAAGTATAATCTTCTGTCTTCCTAATCCGGTGATATAGAAAGTCGTTCGTCTGGTTTGTCCGTTGATAGTGAGGTCGAGTATCGTTTTGTATTTGATCGTTCCAGCTTTGTTCGGCGTCCCATTGACATTGTTGACCTCCAGCTCTCTCTCTAGGAGATGCAGGGGTAGATTGTTGTCTTTGGCATATGTTGTATCGATGAAGATGCCTCCAGCTCCGCAGTCGATCATTCCTTCATCGTCGACGGTTACTGATCCATTTTGTGTTTCACCCGAAAGTTTCATAGGGATAAATATGGCTTTATTTTTCTTTCGGGCTACTAAGGCAGAATGAATAGTTAAATAGGGAGAGACTGACGTCGGTGCAGTTCTCCTGATCAAAAACCCGCTTCGGCACACTCTTTCTCAATCTCGTTGCGTTCCTCCTCGTTGTAATCTGCAACCAACGCTCTGATGTGTTGGGCAACTTCGCTGGGCGTCTTCTTCACGTTGACGTTGGTGTTCTGGTATCGTTGAGAAGATCCTTGGTTCGTATTGTTCCTCTGCTTCTTGGGGCAGTTCCTGATGATGTGACCATGTTGTCCGCAGTGGTAGCACAGCCCTTGACGTTTGTACTGTTCTGCTTGCTGCGTAGTGAGGGCACCAATTTCAATGGGGTTCGAGGATGATCCAGAAGGATGGTAGACTGGGCTGGTGAAGCGCCTCCTCTGGTAGTTGTTAGATCCTCCATTCTTGGAATATTTCCCCGGGTTGATGATGGACATGAGCTGCGTCGCATGACGATAGTTCTTGTCAAAGATTGCAGCTTTTGCTTGGAGTCCCTTGAGATCGGTGGGAGGATTATCCATTGTCAGGATCTTGAGGAGCAACGGTTGGTTGATAGATCGCTTGTACGTTTCCATCAGCATTGTCTTTTCTTCTTCTGGTTTGACTTTAGCTTGTCCAACGAGTAGATTGAATTCGATGTTGTGTTTCTCGATGGGGTTGGTTCATTGCTTGAGAAGGCTGAGTCGATTGAGGGCGTCTTGGACTACATCTTCTTGGGAAAAGGCCGTTTTGAACTCTACAACCCATTTCTTCCACTCGGGGACTACTACTTCGTAGGTTTCTTTGTTCATCTTGTCTTCAAGGTATTGTTCCTTCCATATTAATGCATCTCCTCCTTTGAGATAGGAGAGAGCCGCCAGGGTCTTCATCGTGTCATCGGTGAACTTCTTTGGGTGTCCTTGGAAGTACAGAGCACATTCCTTGATAAATGCGTCGACTTTGGTTCTGTCTCCATCAAAGGGAGTGGGGGGAGCGACTCCTTTTCCATTGTCTTGGGTGGCCTCTGGGACGCGGTCGTCTGATGTTTCCGCTTTGGCTGGCATGTCTTCTTTTCTGGTTGTTGTTTATCTTTTGATCCTTCTTCTTGTATTTCAGGTGTGCCGGCTCGTGTGGCAGGGCGAGTATTTCCTCTTGATCTTGATGGTTCTTCGTATTGTCCTGCAAGCGGTGTCTTGGTGTCTTTGATATTTCTTCGGGTTCCTTGCATAAACTGATCTTCTTCGGCTATTGATGTACTGGCTTCTTGTTGAGGCTGTCTTGGTAATTCTTCGTCAGATTCTTCTTCTTCTTCGTCGTCGTCGTCTTCGTCTTCGTCGTCTGTTTCTTCTTCTTCTTCAGATGATGATTTGTCTGGTGCTGGTTCTTCTGGGTTCTGTGCTTCGTCGAGTAGGTTTTCTACTTCGTCCCGGTCGTTGGGGTTACTGCTTTCTGAAGAAATCTTGGTTCAGGTGTCTTGTCGTCGTATTCTGCCAGGGCGATACTGGCAGAGTAGTTGATGAAGCTAGTTCTTCTGTTACGGTTCAAGTACGCGAGCTCATAAGAGTTGACGCGAGGGCCGTAGTTCCGTGTCGGAGTTCGGAGATCAAGCGGATATCGCAACTAACTAGGATGCCTTGAAGCAGACTAGAGAGTTGGAGCGAAGTTCGAGGAGAGAAGGAATAGGCAAATCAGGTAGATTCGACGAGAACTAGCTAAAGAATAACAAAGAGTAGCTAGAGGTTTATATAGGTATAGTCGTCGAGTATAAATAATAGTATGAGTCGATATGAGTCGGTATGAGTCGGTACAAGTCAGTATGAGTCGATAAGAAAGAAGCAGTCCACAGCACATCCAGTGACCGTAGAGAAGAGATAGAAATGTAAAGAAGTGTTGGTAACGATGGAAGTGAAAGATGGCAGCATAAGAAGGTGTTACCAACAAAAGTAGGAGTCAAGGGACGATAAGGGGGATCAAAAGAGTGCAGCGAGGTCAAATGAGAGTCTGAATAGATACGATATCACAGGCTGAAGGTGCGAGGGAAGAGGGTGGCCGTTGGAGAAGTGGAAAAAGATAGGGGCGTGATAGACGGTCATAACAATAGCTCGCTTCTCATTCACGATTTGAATGCTTGAGATCGCCCCAGTCATTGGACATGCTGGTGTACTGCGATGGACATTCCTTGTGGTCATGTAAATATAGATATGTGATTTCTAATTTGTATTGCCTTCCTTACTTGCCTCATGTCCATCTCGCTGTGCCTGTCGTGGCGAGGGTGCGCGTCATGTGGGTTTGGAGGATCTAAGAACAGTCGCCGATCGCAAGTGCCAGGGTAAACCAGATCTTAGACTGTTGAAGAAGATGCTGCAGCTACCTGTGAATGTTACACAGTAACCAGACACCCCCGAATACAGCCTGTAACTAGAGGTTTTCCTGCGAGTTAGGGAGGTGAGCGGGACCTGGCGTTGCTCGCCATCACGATTGATCCATGGTGGCTCAGGTGTCAGGTGCCTCGTGACTTCACAGCGGAGGTTCACGGGCTTCACGCAGCCATGAACTTTGTAAATACTGTATGGTTTCGCTGCGTGACAGGTGTATGGTCTACACCCACTCTACCAGCACGTGGTGTTGAAAGCTATGTGTCATCATCAAGAATGTGCACGAACGGCGCTGCAAATGCAGCAGTAAGTGGACCCATTGCTTTTTGCAGCTTCAAGGACTGCAGGTGCCAACGACAGCAATGACAAAGTTAGATTCGCCGAGATAACGATGAGACTTGTAACTCTCCGTGCTTAAACCAAGCCTCAAGACATACACTCAGAGAGACTATATTCTAAAGGAAGCGATAAAACCGCTATGAAAGGTGTGAACGAGCCAAATTCTGGGCATCAGTGCCAATGATGTCATATTTACTCCTGTTCATGATCACGGAGGGTCTTATCATGGACGTTACTCTGATACTCGCAAGATCTGGGAAGCGCTAAAAATGTAGAATCATTGATTCCATATGCCACTGCCGCGGGATCAAGCGCTCTGCAGTTTTAGTGACTTCTGATCGACCTTTCTCGCGTTTGTGGCTGGTCTTGCTTGCTCAGCCTGGTACGCTCAATACTTCTGGATGCAGTGTAGACTAATCCAACGGTCTAATATTTCAGCCTTTCGCCACACATCGATCTCTCAAATTCTGCAAATAACTTCCTTCAAGCAATGTCTCGCAGATCCAATCTTACAGCTTACAGGCTAAGATCCTGACTCTTTCCATTACCCTTTTTTCTTCAAGAGAAAAGAGTAATTATGTAAATCCAATTTATACATGGCATGCAGGCGCTTTTCATGATAACGGCATCATCACATGATGTTTCCCGCGCACAGCAATTGGGGGCTTGGCGCTTCCAGGGCTTGGCTTGTCAATGTTGCAGTACTACTTCGTCTTGCTCTATGGCCCAAACCGCCATGTACCCTCCTGAGGCGGTTATCCATCTCTCCAAATGAGGAGAAAAATCGATAAGTTTTTCGAGACTGTATCGCCTACCCCAGACGTTGTTTGCAGGGCTCAAGATCCTGCCAGTGGCATTGCTTGTGCGTATCTCTAGTTCTCTCTTCCCTATTCTTTTCCTCTGCATTGCAATTCCTGCTTGGTTGTGCGAGTCACTGGACCCTTGCTGGCTTACTGCTCCTAGCTTCACTTGTCTCGTGCGGTCTAGCCGCTTACTCACTTTCTTGGTCCTCAGTCTATCCTTACTTCCAGCACGCTCCTTCACGCTCTCCTATGTGTGCCTTGTGGTTCGGCTTGAACTCCCTTCGGGCGCCTTCTTTTAACCACTTGGAGTGGATTAGGGCTTCAACTGCAAGGTGTGTGGAGATGATGGTTGGTGAGGATCAGCATGGGTGGCTTGACGGATGTTTGTGGAAATTAGAGGTCATCATGTTGGCGCCTCTGCCTTTCCTCTTCAACCAATTTCATTCACCATCGACTTACTTTCTCTTCTTTGAATAGCTGTCTCCAAGGAGAGGTCATTCAGTTCTGCAAGCCACTCGAAAGCGAGAACCCTTTGGTGATCATTGAGGAAATTGACAAGCTTGAGAGTCAACATAACGGGCATCCTGCGAGTGCTCTCCTCGGATGCTGGACTCAACGCAGAACAGGGGATTCTTGGATCACTAGTGCGCATCTTCCGACTTATTTTCTTGTTCGCAATCTCATGACGCTTGTCTGCTTCACTTCCAATTCATGATTGTCACTGCCTACGCTAACCTCTCATATCAGCGTGACCTCAAGGTCGTGTTATGCATCTCTTTCCATTCACTTACCCATCCACTCGGTTGATCTAGCGCAAGGGTGCTTGGAAGATCGTCAGCTATCTTGACGATGTGAAGCCACAAGACACCAACACATCTGTTTTGCCCTCTAATACCACCAACTCCTCTTCTTCCGCCCACTCTTCCACATTGGCCAACGCATCGACCTCGGAGAGAGCCTGAGAAAGCCGGAGAAGCACGCCCAACGACCAACGTCGATGCGGCGTAGACTCATGGACATTCATTCATGTCGACGTTCGAATCACGCCTCAGAGCTTCCAAGGGCATGTCGGTCCTGCAGTGGACCAGAAGGATTGTATGTTTGGGAGGATGGTCAAGACCGATGGCGCGTTCTTTTTTGCGATGGAATATGGCTACGTGACTGACAATATATTTACAGGCCTGAATGCAAAGAAGCTTGATTTTCCTCTTCCTGCGATCTCAACCCCCTCGGATACTCGGGTAATGGAAGTGGAGTCGTCGTCCTATCGAGGCCACGGTACGCCTTGCTATCCCTCTCTAATTCATTGTACTCACATCTTGGTTTGCAGAGCATTGTGGGCCAAGGCTCCTTCTAACTCAGCGCCGAATCCAAGCGCGAATCCGCATAAATCACTCTCTTCCAGGTCAAAGCCTATGCCTATGAAATCGGTCTCACCTAGTCTCTCTGCAACATCTTTGTCGCAGACTGTGGTATCCACGTACATGTATCTGAAGGCGCTGTGGGTACGCAAGCTCAAGGGCTGCTACGGTTGGTGGTTCTCTTCCTCTTTCTCTCACTTTTGAGCGCTGACGTTGAGTAAACTCCCATTCACCGATGCGGTTGTTCCTGTCGATGGACTCAGGCAAGGGTCGCCGCAATTCACCGTATGAAGATCAAGGCAATCATGGCACCCAAGCCGAGCGTCCAGACATTGAAAGGAACGTTCCTGAAGGCTGATAGTGTCAAGAAGAGCATTTGGATCTTACACGCTGAGAATGATGAAGAGGTGCTAGAGGAAGTGGTTGAAAAGTCGCTGCTGCGTCTTCTTTGCACTGTATGTAGAGTTTATTCACTTTGTACAAGTCAACTATTGGAAGATCGCCCAACCCCGTACGTGCAGATCTTGCACTACGCGTTACTCCCCTTGTTTGAGCCTGTCCGCATCTTTTGCCGGTATCCAAATCGCCTTCAAAGATGTGTGCTTCGCTTTGCGAGAGGGTATGACACCAAGTAGGCTATTTACGGTCCTTGTAGCATTTACCAGGTCGTATACACGGATTCTGTATTGATCATTGGATCATCGTAGACTAATACATACATCGCATGGAATGGGGTCGAGGGTTAAGTCAAGGATCACATTTCGAGGGTTGTGGCGTTAAGGTTTAGGAGAAACGCTCAACTACATTCTCCATCTGTCCTCTCTTCCGACCGAGGTCCTGATGGATACAAAAGCATGAAAGGAATACCCTTTGTCTGGCCGGGGTTAGATGTGGTTGGTGCGGACAAGTGCAGGTATTGCAAGTATCGGGCTGTGGTGGAGTGGGTGCAAGTTCTCATTACCTTCAAACATCATCATCTCGCTCGCTGGTATTTGGCTTTTTGTAGGGCGCTTGCAGACTGCCCTGATGAATATGCTCATAGTTCTCATTGACACGATCAGAAGGGGTCATAAAGAGGACCCTGCGATTGCGCCCCTCAAAATGATGAAACCGTAATTGAATGAGAGATTCTTGTAATACAATGTTCCCCGTTCACGCGCTCTGCTACAAATCCTGCTTCTTCAGTCAGCCACCACAACCACCGCATGACTCCTGGGATGAAACGTCTAATCAAGCACGGACAACAACGGCCTCGAATAGATTGATGAACGTACCCGTTCAGCTTCCCGATTGAATAGTGTTTGTGAGTTAGGATCATCGGTCATGTGTGCTTGTGATGATGGAATGTCAAAAGCCAAAGGGTATGTCTCATTCACACCTAACCAAATGCGCTCCGACGAAGGAAAAGGTCCCCTCCTGCTTTTCTTGGCTGGATGGGGGTGCCACCACGCACATCGATGGAATCACGAATGCCAAGCTTGCCTTCCTCTCGTCCATTCCTTTTCCTTATCTCTTTTCGCTTTTATACTCCTCCACCAAGTGGTGCGTGTAGAAAACCGTGGATGGATTCTGCGCAGTCGACTTCGATGGCTGGAGCAGGTGGTCATGTGCCGGGGGAGTGGAGGTAGCCTCGAGGATGCTGGGATGAGCTTCGAAATAAGTACACAAGCAGGGGTCTCACTCACCATAGCACCATCGACAGCGACCTTGACTGGGCTCGAGGCCGTGGCAACTTCGGCCCGAGCACCAAGCCTAACTTAGGGGCTTGAGGTTGCGAACTACTTATCGTCCTTCTCTAGGTCCAGCCCACTCGGCACCTTCTTGAGATAACTATCTATCCATCATCACGAGAAGTCTCGCGATCCATGAGCCTGGATTAGATGCTGCGGGCACTTCCCCAGATGTTAGAGCCGAGATCATTGGATTGCAAGTGCATATCGTTACATCTCCCTTCCCCATGTTGGTGACTTGCTTACCATTTCTGCTTTTTGTGTGACTCAATGGGCCTCCACCAGTTTATGCCTCACCCTTTCAATCGTTCCATGCGGTTCTATGGCTCTTTCACTTACGCGCCTCAGTCCATCCCAGCTTCTATTTGCCCCTGCACACTCTACCATACCGACTTTGGCCTTGGCTTCCCTTCCCCTCTGTTCGCCTTCCTTCTTCTTTTTAGTACACAACACTGCCAACATGATCCCTGTTCCTTGGCTTAATAAGATGTGGGTTCATGATCAGGGCTACATGAGCAAGGAGAAGAGTTAGGCTAAACAGAAACTCTGGGCAGTCAGGTGCGCTTCCAATGATGGTCACTGAACTTCATTCGCTAAGGATTAGGCGCCGCTCTCAGCAGTTAAATGAAGTTCGCTTTCTCAACACCGCCGTTGTCTTGAAAATGCCATCTGAAGCTGTCCGCTTTCATACTTGTGATACACTCGGAAGAGCTGTGTATGCATAGGAATATATCGACGAGGTGGACAACATTTCTCTCCTCGCGGCGCTCCGCTACCTCTAACCCCCTATCCCTCGTTCTATTTTCAGGCAGCTTGGATGATTACTGACGATATATAGGCGAGGAGAACCTCTCAAAACTTGAAGAGGCGGCTGTGGCTTCAGCAAAGGCCTCAGCGTCTAATTCGACACTGAATAGGCACCTACCTCCACTCTCTGCTTCCTCCAACCCGAATTTCTTTTGTCTTGTGGCCCACTGCCACTCAGAACCTCGTCAGGAACCTTCACCCACCAGCGACCATTCCCTCAGTTCCAAAGTCTGGTTCAGTCCTCAGAGTCCCAGGGTGTACGCTCGGCTAGCGGTGTACAAAAAGGATTGTGTTTTTTTTTGGCATGGTGCGTCTCCTCACGTTGAACCGCAGTATATTTCCGCTGACGAATTGGTAATCATAGCCTCAAAAGCGAAGCGGGTTTGCCTCCCTTTCTCTGGGGGTGCAATGAGTCTTGGATTTGGAGGAACAGCAACGAAGTGTTGGGTCATCTCTTCGCTTTGCCAACCTCCATCCATAGATCCAAGTAGCTCACCCATCCCCTCCTGCGTCACAGCCCGTGCACAGCCCCAGCCTCGTCTCCTCCCCCACGTCAACTCTCGACAACTGTAACATCTACATAGAGGCGCTGGGGTTGCGGTGGCTAAGGAAGTTCCAGGTGTTCGAGCTGGTCCTTTGGTCGCTTTTTCGCCCTATTCTGGTATGTTCAGGTTGATAGCGATTTCGGTTCATATCCTTTTCCTCCAGTATTGAGTTTTCGTGCTGAATGTAATCTCAGCTCTCATTGGCGAAATTTCGCTCTTTGACCAAGTCCTCCCTGAAGGAGCATGTCCTTATAACCCACCGTGCAGATCTCAAGACGATCATCGCACTCAAGGTTATTCCTCCAGATGTCAATGAGGAAGGTTTCCAACAGTGTCAAAGATAATATTCACCACCCAGGGAAAGTGCACATACATCGAAAGCAAATCCACAACCGAACACAAAGCATGACAAAACAGACAGTAGTCCAGAGCAATGCAACAAAACATGTCAACTGTTGTACAGTGAAATGAATAATTATTCTTGCGGAACGATCTAACGGTCAATGTTGTGGTCACCAGAGAGAGGCAAAGGGGAAGGCAGCAGTTAACGGTGAGTGACGATCAGCCAGATCTAGGTGCCATCCCAAAGGAGCCACCGGATTCCTGGCCAGGAGGCGAGGATGATGCTGCATTGTGACCCGCCGCTTGGGAACGTCTTGGAGGGCTTCGGTGGGTGCTATGTATTCCTTTGCTAGGCAAGGGGTTCTGGTGTACATCAGGATTAGGGGTAGGGGAGGTGATTGGAGTTTCGGCGTTGTTGCTGGTGGTGTCGGTGTTGGTTTCAAAGGAGGAAGTCAACTCTGGTATGCCTGCACAATATGTCTTTGAGCAGGGACTCAACATCAGATTGTAAATAATCCTCTTAACGAAATGGAAGACCTACAAGGTGTCCGACCCCTCTTAAGGTGGACATTTCCAACCGCCGAGGAATGTTATGGGTGAAGTCCGTGAGTTCCATTTCGAGCCTTCCGTCTGCGAGAACTGCTGCGGTAATAGTGGCATTAGGGACTGTAAAGTACCTAAAGTTGAAGGCACGTGGAGGGTTCCGGCGAAGATAGAGCCAAAGAGACATGACATAGGACCATAGAGCGACAAGCAGGTTGGTAAAAGTAATGCCGAGGAATGGGGAAGTTGGCAGCTGGGAAAGGGAAATTATCCATAGGTCTTTTATACTGTCCGTACTCCATTTTGGCTCGCTGCATGCCTTAGGGAGAGGAAAGCAAAGCGAAAGCACCGAAAACCACACCCTCTTGAAAGCAGGCCAGAACCGTGACAATTCCCGATTCGATCTCAACAAAAGATCGAGGGTCGTGGGAATAAGTCCACCCGTTCTCCTAATTCGCGCAAGCACCATGGGCCACCCATTGACAGTGTGACCTGGCATCGCTGTGTGGCTTTGCAAAGCATCATCTCGTCATTTCACTTGACTTAATAGTTCGTTACCATCAGAGCAGGGTACGTAAAGGTAAGTCAGTCGGTCCATACGCCATTGGCGCCTATCGCTCACCCACTGGAAAGATTCAGCATGCAACTCTCTGCCAGCCCTGAGCTTCTTTTCCCAAACCCGGGTCCTATATTCAGCGCACTGGCCGAGAAAGCGAGCTAACCTATACTAGATATTTGATCTATGGTATTAGACCATGAGGCGGAAACGACACAACCTTCGAACAAACTCGATTCTTCTCTGATTCGCCCTGGATTCGACCTACTGAATTTCACGGATCAGTGGACGGGAACATTTCGCCAGAACTTTGGCAGGGCTACAGCGCAACACTTTGTAGTATTACGCCTGAAGCCCCTCGCAGTGCCGTGTGCTTGCGGGAGCGATGTCCACCAAGCCCAGGAGCACTTACATCTAAAAGATCCCCATTGTCTTTCTCGACATCCGTAACCTCATTTGCATTTATCGCTGCTGATCTATCGAAAAGCTGTTTTGAAGGCTGCCAGTATCCTAAGGAAGGATGAGAAGGAAGTCAAAGCCATAGCGTACAATAATACGACTTGGATCTTGAGTACCAAACCACCTGCCTCTTCAGCTTCTACCATACCGTCTTCTTTTCCCTCATGACTGGCTGCCAATTTCCTGCTGTTAGACACTAAATCAGAAATATGCTGGACAATGCCCTTGATTTGGGGCCAAGTATGTGGTGAACTGCGTGCCCTGTTGTCACTACCGATCCTTCATCAAGATACATATGTATTTTAAACTTGAATTAGACATCGGCTTTGCATTGCTGTCTGCCATCAACCATGGCATCCTTGTTTTCATTTGGAGTGCTTCACGGAAAAGGTGGTTAACGACACACTTAACCGCTGAAATGCCGTAGGTCCACGGTGTAGGTTGGCACATGATCTCTACAATACTGTAAGTAATTTCCTTACAGTAGTAGTCTCAATCGCGATCAGAGTATCTTCTCCGCAGTATCCACCAAGGGCCCGCGGATTCCAGAATTTCCACCCGACGATGCTCGAGTTCACTCATCTGGCAACTTGAGAGCGGGGATGGCAAGGAATAGCGGAGGAAAGGGCCGATTTTACCAAGTGCTACCAGTCATGCATCTGTTTGTCAGACATTTGACGCTGTTTGACAGAACCTTCTGACACCGTGACTAACTTGGCTCTTGCGTCGAGGTTATCACTCTCTACATTCCCAACCAGGTCTCAACCCTCTTGCACCCTCCTACTTTCTGCTTCACTACGATACGGCTTTTCATTGTCCCATCACCCTCCTTCACCGCTTCTTCAACCCGCTTGATATGGCTTTTTACTTGGCAATGTCGACCCAAACCCCTACCATAACCTTCCAATTGTTACAGGCCCTCCTCACCTAGCTACCAAAGACTTTGAGACGTCTCCCTTATGTTCTTCCGACAGAATGGAGGTCATCGAAGCCAGCGGCTATGAGAGGGCCGAGGCGAGTCAGATCACACAGGTGTGTGAGGGCCATAAGGTGTGTTTCATCGATGGTCACCGTCGCTCGCCCTGTAAATGGCTACGCGCTGCTCTCAGTAAGCGAAGCGGTCAACAACGCTGACATCGATGCCAGTCCCACATCCTTGTCAGGTGGTATCCTCAGGGGAGCGTTTCACAAGACCTCAAGAGGTTGATTGAGGAGGTATCTGTTATATTTCTCCTCCTGTTACCTCTTGCCTTCTAACCTTTCACTTTAGATGTGTCACAATGCAGCCTCGAAGATTTTTGACAATCTAGACGAACCGAAGTAACAGCTTCCCGTTGACTTCAGCCTCGTCTCCCACAGCACCTGTTGTGTTCTCTGCTTCCGCTGACTCGTCCCAGAGGAAGACAGGGAAAGGCTGCTCGTTGAGCATAAGCGGATGAGATACCCTGCAGTGGATGGCCGATTCACAACGGAAAGTGTCAGACGGTATGCTGGTCCTGCATATACCAAAGGATTGGATGCTGGTACCATCCAGATCAGTGGTATGTTTCTTCTGTTCCAATCTGACAATGGGTTTCATTGACCAGATCCAAAAGCTTAGTTATAAAGCGAGAATCACTTGTTTTCTTCCTAACCGAACCTCGTCAGAGACCAACACAATTTCACTCAGGTTCTCTGTTTTCATCAGTCCTAGGAGCCTCGAAGAGTGTGCTACGCTACCGGTCTACGAAAAGGATCGCTTGTTTGACGTGGTGTGTCTTCCACATTTGAACCATACTATGTTTCCGTTAACAAATTGATAATGATATTGTCTAAAGCAAAGAGGGCTTGCCTCCCTCGCTTTGGCGACTCGTACAAGCTCTGGTATGGTGTAGAGGCGACGGAGAGTTGGTTGTCGTCTCTGTCTCTTTGCTTCCTCGCCTTCCCTCCATGAATCCGCTTGGTTCGCTCATCCTGTCCTTGTTGCACACAGGACTCAGCCCCGTCTCCTCTCTGACGTCATCTCTCGCCAATTGGGATATCTACCTCGATACGTCCAAGGTGCGGTGGGCAAGGACTCGGAAGGTCAGAGTGCTGGAGCTAGATTCCTTGGTCGCTTTTGTCAGCCGATTCCAGTATGTTCACGCCGATAGCGATGCTGGTTCCTATTCTTTGCTCCCATTGTCGAGCTTTTGCGCAGAATGTCCTTTCAGCTCTCACGGACCACATCTCTCTTCTCCCCCAAATCCTTACTGTTGATGGACCAAAGGAGAATATCCTAGCGGCCTACCTAGGAAAGTCGAGACAATTATTGCATCCAAAGCCATTCGTTCCTTCTTGCGTCTGAACGTTTCAGATAGGGTTAAAGGGAACATTTATAAACTCCCATACAAATAGCAAAGCCGCGATAAACTAGAGTATATCCCCTTTTCGAATCATACCAGAATGTCCATACATATCAACGAGGCCTCTGTCTGTCAAGCGCCTGCACGAACAGCAGGTGCCCGACACCCGATATCGGAGATCCCGTGAGAGCGAGAAATGAGTTGGTGGCCGTATTAGCGCCCTGTCTCTTGCCTTGTTACCAATCGTGTTCTTTTAAGACTGGCCCCTGGTTCACAGGCCACATCTGTGCCAGGTTCACACTGCATCGTCGAGCTTGTTCATCACTGAATGCCTCATCTCCCTTCCGTGAGTTGTGCTCGAGGGTTCTGTGTTAAATGATCCCAAGGGGCTGCCATTGATGCAGGATCCCAAATCAACCTGCCCCGCGACCCCCTCCGTGGGAATTGGACAGCTGGTCGGCAGAGGGCTGTCGTGGAAAAGTTGAACTCAACTCCGCTGTTATCTTTTTCTTATTGCCATGAGCCATTGGATTCGACAATTTCATCTCTACTCGACGCTTTCCCCCGTAAAAGGCTTGTAATAGCTTTCGATCTACCACGTCCCTCTATTTTGCTCTCCTGTTCTGCCATCATGGCCTGTATCCCATTGCTATCAGGGAGCCCTGCAAAATCCCGAAAATCAGAGGCCTCACTGAAACCCCATTGCTTTTTCCCTGCGCGAAATGAAGGTCTTCACAAGGAGTGCTGGCAGCAAGTTTTCTTGTGGGTGCTCTGACGCCGCATGAGCCATTGCATTACACCGCTGTCCGGTCAACTTCAGTGGTATAAGTGCCAATGTGGAGGATTGGAAACTCGACAGCGTGTCTTATAGGCGACTTGGCCTTGTTCATGGCGAGGGTGGGTGTACGGTTGAAGAAATAATATTCAAAAGCGTCATCTATGGACGAACAATAGGTCTTCAATCCAATCTGAGAGAAACGAGCTCGCGTCAATGAGGCAAAGGCCCCTATCATGATAATACGGTGCTGTAGCTGCCGCGACTGACGGTGCCGACCAGCCGTCCCATTCCCATGAGGGGGTCGCGGGGCAGGTTGATTTGGGATCCTGCATCAATGGCAGCCCCTTGAATGATCCCATCGCCTAGGGGCCTAAACGAGAGGCAGACGTCGGGGAAGAAGCTTCTGAGGAAGTTCAAGAAACTATCAGCAAGATGCTAATAAACCAGGGGCCCACATTCCCTATTTTATTCCTTCACGTCGCACTTTCTGCTCGGCTGTGCCACTCGCTGAGCCTTTGCTGGTGTACTACTTCCCGCTTTACTCATTGTCTGCGGTTTAGCCGCTTGTCCCCCCTTTCACTTTTCATTCTCACTTCCATTCCGATGCTCCACACTCTCTTATGCGTGACTTGCGGCTCTGATCTGACCTCTTTCTTAGTTTTCCTTCCCCAGCTGACGTTCTTTGAGGAAAGATTACACGATCACTCAAACACGTTGAGACCGAGAATCCTCTGGCGTTCCTGGGTTCGACAAGATTGGAATGGGAATAATGAAGGTCTTTCAAATACTTTCCTCGAGATGTTGGATGCTCAGCAGAATAGGAGTTTCATGGGTCACGAGTGCGTATTCCTCAGTCGTCTTTCTCGGGACTCTCGTTCGTCCTCCTTCCAATTTTCTATCGTCATTCTTTCGTCTTCTCTCCTTCTCAGTTTGACATTTGTTGCATCTACTTGTTGCTTCATCCCTACCAACTGTCGTTGCCCATGCTAACCTCGCGCTCCAGCCTCCACCTCACGTTTGCCGCTCTCTATGACTGTACTGCCGATACACTCGATGCCATCCCCGCTCCCTTCTTCGACGGTATGACGGTTCTTGAAGTCAGCGCATATTTCAGCGGAGAGAAGGGTCAGAAGTACTCGTGTCCTCAGGTGCACTCCTTCACAAGACGGTCACCGACGCAGTTCTGCTAACGCAGCTCTCACTAGGCTAAGGATGCTTGTGGTTTCAAAGGTGCCAATGTCGATGTCACTACCGGAGCTGGCAACGATCTTATCAACTGAAATGCTAGTGAGCGTGGCGTACGGAACCTCAAGTACATTGAAGAGGTGCGTCTAGTCTCTCTCATACCACCTATCCATTCTAACACGTCGACTGCCCAGTTCTACTGCAAATTCGCAGGACCGTTAACAACGTGGACGAAGAGAAGCTCCATGAAGCTGAAGAGGTCAAAGAGGTCATTGCAGAGGTCGCCTCGGCGGAAGCAGCCTCAACCGACGCACCTGCTTAGTCCTCTTCATTGACCGACGTTCCTCCAGCTGCGAGCCCATCGGTATTCCACACCGAGACTGGTAAGTCCGGCGAAGCACGTGTTAGATTGTATATGCTGAGAATGTGGAACAGGTGCTGGAGGAAGCGTTCAGGATTCGAGTTGGGAAGGCACCACTAGGTCTTCTTCCAGCGTATGTAGAGTTTGTTTGCTTTCGACTATTGTCAACTCTTAAAAGTTTCGCTCCCCTTGCTTGTAGCATTTTCCAGGTCGCAGACACGGATTCTGTGTCGATTATCGTTGTAAACCAATACAGATATGGCATAGAATGATGTCAGGGGTTAAGCCGAGAATCACATTTCGAGGGTTGTGGCGTTAAAGTTCAGAAGAATCGTTCAAACTACGTTTTTCATCTGTCCTCTCTTCTGATCGAAGTCCTGATGGAATACAAGACCACGATATGAAGACCCTTTCGCTGGCGTTAGACGTGGTTGGTGCGGACGAGCGCAGGTATTGTAAGCTTGGGCTATGATGGACTCTGCAGGTCTTGAAAATCGGACACTCGACAAGGAGACCTCTTCTCATTACCTTCAAAGATCATTATTGTGCTCACTGTTTTGTACACTGCTTGTAGAGCGCGTCGACGAGCATGCTCACCGTCCCCATCAACAAGGTCAGAAGGGTCATAAAGAGGACCGTGTGACTGCGCTGGCCGAAACGTTGGAACTGACACAGAATGGCTGCTTCTTTTGATACAAACTGGTTCACCTCTCGTACGCTCCTGCAACTCACGCTGCTTCTGCGATTAAACGCAACCGCTGCCCTCCAACGTCCGACTCCCAGGATGAGCCGGCCAATCAAGCACGAGCAAAGACGACCGATGAACATCTCTTTCAACATCGCGTTTAATTCAGGATTGGGAACTCGATGACAAGAATCTATTATGCGCTAGTGCGGTTGCGGAATCGGGCCATATACGCTCCAACGAGGTAGGAGTTCCCTCCTGAATTCTCAACTAGGTCAGGGCTCCGGGTAACGAAATCAAATGGCGCTACCATACCTTTCGACGGAGTGGCAAGCTTCCCTTCGTCTCCTCCCTTCCTGTTTCTTAACCCCTCTGTATGCGTCTCAATTCTTTCAAGTAAAACTGTAATATCGAATTAAAAGACACCATCTCTATCTTTACCTAGATCAATGACCCATGTTATACATATATACATATATTTTTACAATTAACGAATGAACTTTTGACATCCTAGTAAATATTGGCAGCAACGAGCGGGTAGGATCTTTGAAGGTCTGCGGTGAGGAGTGGTGTTTGTGGTGAGTAGCGGTGAATGATTCGTATGAGGGTTTCGGAAGGGGTACTGAACCGGTTATTCTATGGCCATGGAACTGCAGAAGGCCATGGATTGGCACGACTGACGCTCTAGGCAGTCGACGTCGACGGCTGGGGCGGGACATCTTGTTCCGGAGAAGTGGATGTAGCCTTGAGGATGTCGGTATGAGCATCGAAATAAGTACAGCAAGTGGGGTCTCACTCACCAAGGAACCGCCGAGAACGCTGGTGCTGGAGACGGAATTCGACGCTATCTGGGTGGCGCCTGTCCAGTATATCTGAGGAGTGTCAGCTCAGCGGCGTCGCAATTGCATTCGGGCATGACAGAGCCTTACAAAGTCTCTGGACAGTCGTCCACTATTGATGACCCAGAGTTTATAAACTCAAAAACCCTGAGCGCGTTTGAGTACCTTCTCGTCCTCTGTTCGTCCCCGGATTTGACAAGTATGTTGGGAGCCTGCCTTACGGTCAGGATATCAACTTTTTATCGCAAAATTCAAGCGTATGAACGATGGCGAAGCTGACCGAGAGTCTCCGGATCCGAAATCGCAGTGTTTATAAATTCTTTGTTTTGCGTCTACCAAGGCCATTTCTTGTGCTACAGCACTGACATCTGTACCATTCACCTCCTTTTGAGTACCTTCGCTTGCCTGAGGGGTTATTTGGACAGAAGTCATTGGGGATATGGTCCAAACAAAAATTATAGACACTGCGATTTTTATAAACTCTGGGTCATCAATAGTATCCCCTGGTTCTCGAGGCACATCCAAACCTCCTGGAGAAAATCTCTCCATCACACAGGCAAGTAGTTATGAAAAGGTGGGGGGAAACAGAGGTCAGAGATGCTTTTGTGATTTTCGTGTGGGCTGACCCCATATGATCTGCATTGCGCGAACTTTTAGGCTTCATTCACTGGCAGCATCCGCACTAGGAGCAGACTACAACATTGTCAATGGACCCACCAACCTTTGCGTGAGTCGTCTACATTTGCTCGAAGGTTCGGTGCTATTTAAATGACACCATTGTCTAGGGACAACGAGAGGCACACCCAGTGGAAGAAGCCTCTGATCATGGTAACGCTTCGCTGGCCAAGGTCACCCACCTCGCAAGCGTCCGTCTGCTATGGACAACAAACGCATCCGAGCGTGTAGGAGTGAGAGTAGGTCTATGTTCAAGGTTCCTTTCCTCCCATTATTTGTTCTGTCTCCTCTCTCTTCGTTGAGGGATCACCAAACCCCTCCTCCCTTGTGTAGTATCTTTCACTCAACCTGCTCTTCCGGGAATGAGCGGGTAGTTTCTTGATTTACCAAGTCACTTCGCCAAATACCTCTAACGAACAAGTCAATTTGGCTGATTTTACGCTGCGGCAAGCAGGGGGAGTCTGGCGAGTTACAAAGTGCGTTCCTTTTTGTCGCTCCTCACTCCATCCAGTCCATGATTACGAAGAGTACTGAAAGGTGCTGGTACAGCGCAATAGTCCTAGAAACACTCGCCATCAAAGAATTTCTTCGCAAATCACTCGTCAATCTCAAGAAGGAGCTCTTCTGTGGGTTCCAAGATGTCAAGTGCTAGAGGTACGTCTCACTCAGCTTGGCTGGTACTCACGCCTTTAAAGACGACAATGCTAACGACCCCTCCCAGGCCCAGGGAAAACTACGTCATGGACCAGCGTCGCAATATCGAGAAAGGAATTTTGGGATGGAGAGTGAAAAGGAGGAACTCATCGAGCAATTCAGAGCCCGTACAAAAGGAAGAACTTCCCAGGAAGGCACGCTTAGTCTCTGGCCTCTTCTACCCACCTTCCCTCTCATATTCCGCGCTCAACTCTGACCTCACCCGAATGCTGACGTCTTTAGGTCACCCTACCAAGAAACTTGATTTCATGCCTCAGGCCCTCACTCCACGATTGGACGGGGTCATAATGGAGATCCTGCGAGTACTCTTCTCAAGGCATTGGACCCAAAGCTGAATGTCAGTTTCCTGGATTGCTAATGCGAATCTTCTCTTCTCCTCGTTCGCGGTTCTCCTCCGCCAGCGTTTCGTTGCGCCCCCCTTTTATGCCCTTCTGCTTCCTTTAGTCCTTCCCTTTCTCTCGTTGTCGTCGTCGCCGTTCATACTTATCTCCTGTTCCAGCTTCGATCAACCTGTCGAAGATAAGCTTAGCACCTGCCATTCCCACATCAGCCATCGAGCTAGGGCGGGTAAGTCGTCCCCTGTGACTGCAACGCTTGCCTTGTTCACCGTTGAATGCCTCAACGTCTCCCTTGCATGAGTCGTCTACATTTCCTCGAAGGTTCAGTGGTAAATGATACCATTGACTTAGGGGGCAAAAAAAGATACAGACGTTGTGGCCGTCAGTCGAGATGGACCCGTTTCTAGGTGTACGCCGCCTTCCTCCCTTCTTGTGCTTCTATCATGACTTGTCTCCTCTGAATCAGCGTCTCCAAGTACGACCCAATCCTACATTGCACCTAACTTGGGGGCAGCCGTTGATGGCCAGGTTGTGCCAGACACATGCAACCTGTTGGACTTCCCACGCCCAACCTGTTGGACCGAAAATGTGATGGCTAAGTGATATTGAATATTAGATGGTTTTAGACGACCACAAATTGCAGTTTGGTGTATAATAAAACAATAAATGTGATGGGTCACTATGGGTTTTATTCAGGTAGTGTCTGGAAAAGCAATAAGTATCTTAATTTTGCTGTCCTTGCTGTTGTGAAGAACCATATACTATAAATGAAGGTTTGGTATAACAACAAAAGCAAGTGTTGGTACCCACTTGTGGTTCAGGTGCATGTCAAGCAATCTAATATTGCCATACTTGTCATTTTAGAGCGCCACATACTTGATATATAATGTTCAGACATACATTAACTTGTATACCACTGATAAATTCATGGTTTTATAAAGCCGCATGCCATAACTCAAGGTCATTCAAAGCAACAAATTGAGATATAAAGTTCAGACAAATGGTAAGTGTCTTGGGCTAACATACTTGAGGTGTCCAGGAACCATATTATGAGCATGAGACATCTTTTGATGTTCTATACAACATTGATCTGTTGACCCATATCGGTTTCAAGGTTCCATGACACCCTCAACTGGCTTTCAAGGTTATCCAAAACCCTGAATTGTGGTCAGCATTTGTTTTGAGGTTCTGTGGCACCCCCAACTGGCTTTCGAAGTTCCGGAAACCCTTGGTCATAGTCACAGCATTTGTTTCAAGGGTCCGTGGCACCCTCAACTGGCTTTTGAGGTTACCAAAAACCATGTATTATAGTCACAGCATTTGTTTCAAGGTTCTGTGGCACCCTCAACTGGGTTTCGAGGTTCCAAAAACCCTTGATCATGGTCACAGCATTTGTTTCGAGGGTCTGTGGCACCCTCAACTGGGTTTCAGGGTTACCAAAAACCATGTATCATGGTCACAGCATTTGTTTCAAGATTCCGTGGCACCCTCAACTGGGTTTCAGGGTTACCGAAAACCATGTATCATGGTCACAGCATTTGTTTCAAGGGTCCGTGGCACCCTCAACTGGGTCTCAGGGTTCCAGAAACCCTTGATCATGGTCACAGCATTTGTTCCGAGGGTCCGTGGCACCCTCAACTGGCTTTCAAAGTTATTGAAAACCCTGAATTGTGGTCAGCATTTGTTTCGAGGTTCTGTGGCACCCTCAACTAGCTTTCACACCTGTCGAAAACCCTTGATCTTGGTCACAGTGTTGGTTTTGAGGTTCTGCAGCACCCTCAACTGGCTTTCAAGGTTCTAGAAAACCCTCAATTATGGTTACAGCATTTTATTTGAGGCTGTTGGGACTTTGTCATTAATTTTGGAACAAATGCTAATCATTGCAGATCAGGTACATAACTCTAAATCTCCATCAATGCAAATCAGGTACTTTCAATCAATCAAAACCCTTATTTTTGATCAGAGATCAATCTTGATGTCATCACTCATTAATCACTCATTAAGATAAGCATGCTCGAGTATAATTTATGCTGGATCTTGCCCATTTCTCCTCCGATTAGAATGATTTAATATGCATTGGAAAGGTTAAAACAAGGGAAACCTCACCATTTATTTGGATCTTCAAAAAAATTATTTTAGGAAGCTCAATACTCAAAATGGTCGAATTTATAGTTTTGAGCAGCATAATATGGGTTATAGAATTGCCCCTGTAGATAGGAGAAATAAGTATTAGCTCTTAGGGTTATGGATTTGTCTTAAGAATACCTTTACAGCACTATTCAAAAGGGTTCAGCCTTACTGACAGGCTTTATATACACAATGTTTCAACCGTTAACATAAGCACACATAATTCAGCAACCAGTGCATGCTATCTGTTCAATATACATGTGAAAAATGTTCTAATAGCTTCCTTAGTTGTCATAGAATTTCTGTAGCTATATAAGACAGCATAAGAAGATCTCAAAAACACATGTGGTATGTGATAATCAAGGTTACATTTTACGGGAAGTATTTCGTGAATACCACTACTATAAAAGGAAATTTTGATGGACTGATTGATGGAACGGAAACTACTCAAGAATATCTTTCTGGGACAGCTCGAATCTCGGAAAACGGTCCAGAGACCAAGGAGATACGACTCTTGAACTGCGAAATTTTGAGGAAATGTATGAAGTGGCAAAGCATGTTGCTATGCATTCTGTGTCCTTGTCTTACTTTTAAAGTGTTTCAGCGGTATCTCCTTGGTCTCTGGACCGTTTTCCGAGATTCGAGCTGTCCCAGAAAGATATTCTTGAGTAGTTTCCGTTCCATCAATCAGTCCATCAAAATTTCCTTTTATAGTAGTGGTATTCACGAAATACTTCCCGTAAAATGTAACCTTGATTATCACATACCACATGTGTTTTTGAGATCTTCTTATGCTGTCTTATATAGCTACAGAAATTCTATGACAACTAAGGAAGCTATTAGAACATTTTTCACATGTATATTGAACAGATAGCATGCACTGGTTGCTGAATTATGTGTGCTTATGTTAACGGTTGAAACATTGTGTATATAAAGCCTGTCAGTAAGGCTGAACCCTTTTGAATAGTGCTGTAAAGGTATTCTTAAGACAAATCCATAACCCTAAGAGCTAATACTTATTTCTCCTATCTACAGGGGCAATTCTATAACCCATATTATGCTGCTCAAAACTATAAATTCGACCATTTTGAGTATTGAGCTTCCTAAAATAATTTTTTTGAAGATCCAAATAAATGGTGAGGTTTCCCTTGTTTTAACCTTTCCAATGCATATTAAATCATTCTAATCGGAGGAGAAATGGGCAAGATCCAGCATAAATTATACTCGAGCATGCTTATCTTAATGAGTGATTAATGAGTGATGACATCAAGATTGATCTCTGATCAAAAATAAGGGTTTTGATTGATTGAAAGTACCTGATTTGCATTGATGGAGATTTAGAGTTATGTACCTGATCTGCAATGATTAGCATTTGTTCCAAAATTAATGACAAAGTCCCAACAGCCTCAAATAAAATGCTGTAACCATAATTGAGGGTTTTCTAGAACCTTGAAAGCCAGTTGAGGGTGCTGCAGAACCTCAAAACCAACACTGTGACCAAGATCAAGGGTTTTCGACAGGTGTGAAAGCTAGTTGAGGGTGCCACAGAACCTCGAAACAAATGCTGACCACAATTCAGGGTTTTCAATAACTTTGAAAGCCAGTTGAGGGTGCCACGGACCCTCGGAACAAATGCTGTGACCATGATCAAGGGTTTCTGGAACCCTGAGACCCAGTTGAGGGTGCCACGGACCCTTGAAACAAATGCTGTGACCATGATACATGGTTTTCGGTAACCCTGAAACCCAGTTGAGGGTGCCAGGGAATCTTGAAACAAATGCTGTGACCATGATACATGGTTTTTGGTAACCCTGAAACCCAGTTGAGGGTGCCACAGACCCTCGAAACAAATGCTGTGACCATGATCAAGGGTTTTTGGAACCTCGAAACCCAGTTGAGGGTGCCACAGAACCTTGAAACAAATGCTGTGACTATAATACATGGTTTTTGGTAACCTCAAAAGCCAGTTGAGGGTGCCACGGACCCTTGAAACAAATGCTGTGACTATGACCAAGGGTTTCCGGAACTTCGAAAGCCAGTTGGGGGTGCCACAGAACCTCAAAACAAATGCTGACCACAATTCAGGGTTTTGGATAACCTTGAAAGCCAGTTGAGGGTGTCATGGAACCTTGAAACCGATATGGGTCAACAGATCAATGTTGTATAGAACATCAAAAGATGTCTCATGCTCATAATATGGTTCCTGGACACCTCAAGTATGTTAGCCCAAGACACTTACCATTTGTCTGAACTTTATATCTCAATTTGTTGCTTTGAATGACCTTGAGTTATGGCATGCGGCTTTATAAAACCATGAATTTATCAGTGGTATACAAGTTAATGTATGTCTGAACATTATATATCAAGTATGTGGCGCTCTAAAATGACAAGTATGGCAATATTAGATTGCTTGACATGCACCTGAACCACAAGTGGGTACCAACACTTGCTTTTGTTGTTATACCAAACCTTCATTTATAGTATATGGTTCTTCACAACAGCAAGGACAGCAAAATTAAGATACTTATTGCTTTTCCAGACACTACCTGAATAAAACCCATAGTGACCCATCACATTTATTGTTTTATTATACACCAAACTGCAATTTGTGGTCGTCTAAAACCATCTAATATTCAATATCACTTAGCCATCACATTTTCGGTCCAACAGGTTGGGCGTGGGAAGTCCAACAGGTTGGGTGTGTCTGGCACAACCCGGCCATCAATGGCTATCTGCTAACTTGGTGTCGTTCGAGGAGTCCGGAAAGGCCGAATACATTGCTACCTCTCTCATCCATCACTTTGTCCGCAGTAAGTCTGTCTATCGACAGATTTTCACGTTTGATGAAGGGCAAGAAAGGAGGCGAGCTTGCCTGTGCCTTTGAATCACCTCTTGTGGAGAGGGGGGGGTGACTATTTGTCTGCCTCATGTGGAAATTAAGCAGAAAGGTGATCGAGAGCGGTCCAGGTTCTGAGCTTTGAATATATTTCGAAGGAGGCAGCGACATGCACGCATCCGAATTTGATAAGCCGTTCTAGAATCTACGCTTATCAACTTCGGCTCCTTCAAAGCAGGCGTAACGAAGCAGGTTGCTTAAGCGCCCAAGGGCCTTTTAACATTCATACGCTGCACAATTCAGGTACTTTCCCCCCCCTTACTTATGAACAAGTATGTCATTATGGGCGGGGTCAACCCTACAACAAGATCTTGACGATTACAATTTATTCCAATGTGAGGACCATGTGTATTGTCGTTTGGCCCCTGCATAGAGCGACAAAGGAAAGACGGTACCATTCTGATATCCTTTGGGAAGGACTCAGATAGAGGTGAAATGTAGGGTCCTCCACAACGAGATCTGTCCCTCTCGTTTTCTCTGTCATTCTGCTCAAGGGCGAATGCTTCAAGGCAAGCGTTGACTGCACCAAGCGAGGCATTTCACCGGGCGCAAACATTCCTACATAGCAAGGTGACTGCATAGTTGTGTATGAATAAGAAGATGAGTCGTGCAGATTGATATAAGAAAACCTGACATGGTGTACATATATGGCCAATCGATCCTCCAACCGATACAGCTCTCGACGTCAATATTAAGCAATGCCTTTAGAATTTCATTTTGGTTCTTTGTGTATGATGTTAGATGGAAGGTAGCGTTGATGAGCTACACCAGGCGATATTTAATCTGATTTGAGCCCCTTCTCGCTGGGAGAGTCGCCAGATTGCTGGACTAAGGGGGAGGTCGATGATGCATGCCCTTATCGCCGTCTATCTCGACAGCAGTCACCCCGAAAGTGGAGGTTGTCCTTCGCGAACCTGTGCGATAAATCTTATTGCAGGGGGTTCAGGATCAGCTTATAACTCGGATTTGTAGTTGATATGGGAAACATACGAGTCGTCCAACGCCTTTCAAAGTCGACATTTCTAACCGTTGAGAGACATCTTTTGCGTTGTCTGCGAGTTCGATTTTAAGTGTTCCATCAGTGCATCCTTCTGTTGTGCTGAGAGTGTTGTTGTATTTGAAGAAGAAGGCATGAAGTGGTTCACGGCGGAGCATTAGAAGCCAAAGAGAAGCGAAATAGGACCAGATAGCAGTGAACATTTCAGGTGCAGTCATTCTCAGAAGTAGTGGGGCTGATCTTGGAGACAAGCTTGGAGGGTAGGAAAGATATTCAAGAGGCTCGACGTGCAACATGGCGCTTATATGCGGCTCTTTTCTGTTCCGTTGATATTGGGGTCATGTCCACCCTTTTAACACAACGTGCAGCTTCCAGGCGCCATAGAGCTTCCTGTCCGTGTGAACGTGGATATTCACCTGAAGCCTGAAAGGTTTCAAAGTGGAACGGAGATAATGCTCAGCCTGACGTAAGGACAGGGGTTTCGAAAAATGTGAGACGAAGTGTCGCGGAGAGCGGCGCTAGATGCAATCTAATCGGCGGAGTCGTCGATTGGCGACGATGAAGGCGGAGGCGGCGATGACGGAGCGGAGAGGCTGAGCGGTGCGAGAAGGCTCGACCAACAAGTAGTGGAACTACAAGTTGAGAGCAAAGGCGGAGAGAGAGGCTTAGAGCAGAGAGATGATGAGTTAAGGCGTTGTATTGACGAAGAGGTCAAGCTGAGGAAATACAATAAGAACGAGCAGTCTTATATACCCTACAGTAGGTGCTGAGTCGTACTAAGTCAAAGGCCATGTGAGTCATGCTGACAGAGATAAACAAGGAAGCTGCGCGAGGCAGCGCGAAGGATAAGTAATCGTATCGGGCATAACAATAGAAATGAGTCGGGCTGAGTAAAGGAATGACAAAGAAGGGTCGGGCTGCGCAGAGGCAATGCGCGTAGCCGAAGGTGAAATAGTAATCAACGGTAGGAATGTGGAAAGGAACCATCGGGACAAGTGAACGGAGATGAGAGAATAGGGGTAACGGAGATAAGATGGAAAGCGGATCAAGATAAGATAAAAAGGAAAAGATAGGGGCAAAACGATAGGGGCTAACCGGTGTCCACGACATTACCCCCCTCCTATGCTTCATCGTCCTCGATGATTTGAAGGCCTAGGCGGACATAGTCAGTGGCGGAGATGCGGCGAGGGGCGTCAGGGTTGTGTTTGTGAAATTCGTGGATGTATTCTTGTGAACGAGGGATGAGGTTGGATTCGGGTTCCCAGCTGTTGTGTGAGGCGTCGTAACCAAGCCAGCTGACTTCATAGTAGAGCTCATTCTTCCTGCCTTTCTTCCTCCATTCGCTGTTGAGAATGCTTTCGAGCTCGTACTCCGTCTCTCCTTCGATTTCTACGGCCTCTGGTGGTGGTGGTAAGATGCCGTTGACGTCGTTGCCTTTGAAGCGGGAGAGTTTGTCAAGGTGAAAAATGGGATGGATACGTCGCATGTTCAGAGGGAGTTCCAGCTTGTAGTCGAGGTCGCCGATTCGTTCGAGGATTTTGAAGGGTCCAAGCTGTTTGTCGCCTAAGCTCCGAGATGGAATTCGGACTTTGATGTCGCTACCGTCTAGCCAGACATATTCACCTACTTTGAAGGTGTCGGAGGCGCGTTTGCCGGCTTCGAATGAGTCTTTCTGGTGTGCTTTGTCCATACGTAAGGCGGCCTCGACATCTTTACGGACTTCTCGAAGAGTGTCGAGTCGTGTATTGACTGGTCGGAGGGTGGAGTTGGAGCCGATGGGAATGTTGAAGGATGGAAGGTAGCCATAGAGAACTTCGAAAGGTGAATGATCGTGGGCGGAGTGAATACGGGAGTTGATGACGAATTCTGCCATGGGGAGGTGCTTATCCCAGTCGGTTTGGCGGCGGTTAACGTAGAGGCGAATGTAGTTCTTGACTTCTTGGTTGGCGCGTTCCGTTTGGCCGTTAGCTTGTGGATGGTATGCGGTAGTGAGGCTGGACTTGATGTTGAGTTGTTTGAGGAGGTCGCGCATGAGCTGGGAGGCGAATTGGGGACCTCTGTCGCTGGTGAACTGAAGGGGAAGACCGTAAAGGCGGAAAATTTCACGATAGTAGATGTCGGCCACTCCTTCAGAGCCGATCTTGGTGGTGCAGGGAAAAACGTGGATGAACTTGCTGTAGTGGTCTGTAAAAACGATAGCGGCGTCATGGCCATCTAGAGTGGTGGGTAGAGGTCCGATGAAGTCAACTCCCACGGATTCCCAAGGGCCGTTGGGGACGTCTAGGGGTTGAAGAAGGGAGTGGGGATGCTGAACGTTCTTCTTGCGGGCGCAGGTGTCGCAGCCTTCAACGTACTTCTTGACGAAAGCCCTCATAGAGGGCCACCAGTACTGACGTTCAACTCGTTCGAGGGTGGAGTGAATGCCAGGGTGTCCTGAGGTGGGGTCGTCGTGGCATTGGCGGAGGATGTCCTGGCGGAGTTGAATGTCGTTAGGAACGTAGACTCGGCCCTTATGATAGATGAGGCCGTCTTCTTCCTTCCATTCGGGTAGTCCATTGACGAGTTTGGTAGGTCCGTTCTTGAGGGCGTTGAGGGCGGTGAGGACGTTGGCTTCTTTTTCACTGGCGAGGCGGATGCGTTCTTCGAGGGGGTTGGCGAATTCATGGTTGGCGGCGAGTTTGGTGAATAGTTCGGGCTTGAGGACTACTTGTTGTCGGTTATCTTCTGCGTCGGTTACTTGGTGGATGTCGAGTCGAGAGAGAGGGTTGGCTTGGGTGTTGGCTTTTCCAGGACGGTGGGTGAGACGGAATTGGAATCGTGAAAGGTAAAGTGCCCATCGGGCGTGGCGGCAGCTGAGATCTTGGGCGGTGCGCCAGTATTCAAGGTTGGCGTGGTCGGTGATGATTTCAAAGGGTTCTGGGAGGCCTTCAAGGAAATGTCGCCAGTCTTTGAGGGCTTCGATGATGGCGAGCATTTCTCGATCGTAGATTTCGTAGTTGCGTTCGGCGGGTTGCATGGAGGATGAGCGGAAAGCGATGGGGTGCCAAAGACCGTCGTCGAGCTTCTGAAGCAATGCACCTCCCGTGGCGAAGCCAGAGGCGTCAACTTCAATGCGTGTGGGTCGATTTGGGTCCCAAAGTGACAATACCAGGGCAGAAATGAATTGATGGCGGAGCATATCAAATGCGTCTTGATGTGGCGTACCCCACTGCCAGGGAACATTCTTCTTGGTGAGGTCGTTGAGAGGGCGGGCAATGGTGGAAAAGTCCTTGATGAAACGGCAATAGAAATTAGCGAATCCCAGGAAACCTCGAACGGCGCGTAGATTGCGGGGAGTGGGCCAGTTGCGGACAGCTTCAACTTTGGCGGGGTCCATGGAGATCTCTCCCTCCCTGATGACCAAACCTAGGTACTCGATCTCCATCTGCTCGAAGACACACTTCTCAGGTCGGAGGAAAAGGTCGTGAGCCTTGAGACGTCGGAGTACTTCGTTGGTGATTTGGCGGTGTTCTTCCAGGGTCATGGTGAAGATGAGAATGTCGTCGAGGTAGACAGCGACTTTGCCGGCGGTAATGAGGTCGGAGAAAATGGAATTCATCAGTGCTTGGAAGGTGGAGGGTGAGTTGGTGAGTCCGAAGAACATGACACGGGGTTCGAAGAGGCCTTGGTTGGTTGCGAATGCTGCCTTCCACTCATCTCCTTCCTTGATGCGTACATTGTTGTATCCCCAGCGAACATCGAATTTGGAGAAATACTTGGCACCTTTGAGGCGGTTGACGATGTCGGAAACGAGAGGGAGTGGGTAGCGATTCTTGATGGTAAACTCGTTGAGGCGACGGTAGTCCTGTACGAAGCGAAGTTTTCCGTCCTTTTTCTTGACAAAGAAGACCGGAGAGGCCAGGGGCGATTTCGACGGGCGGATGTAACCTTTCTGAATGTTTTCCTTGATGAAGCGATCCAGTTCTTCTTGTTCATTGGATGACATGGGGTAGACCTTGGTGCGCATGTCGGCTGGGGCGTCTGGTGTGAACTCGATAGCGTGGTCCCAGGGTTTGTGTTCTGGTAGACGTTGGGACTCGGATTCAGAGAAGACGTGGGCGTGCTGTCGGTATTGAGGGGGAATCATCTCTTCGAAAGTCTTGACCGGTTTCTCCTTTTCGATCTGTTCGGCGATTTGCTGGGAGTAGGTGAATCCAGCGGCGCACCATAGTTGATCACTGATGTCCTCGAGGAGTCCTTTGCGTTTGAAAGATCGTCGTAGTCGGCGGTTGGTGTTAATACGGCAGAAGGGTGGTGTAGCGTCCAATTCTTCAAGAGGCGGGGTGGTAGGAGTAGTAGGTGTCGGTTCAGGAGTAGGTGGGTTAGCAGGAGTGGCAGGAGTAGGATCGGGAGTAGAGGCAGGGGTGGAAGTGGGTGGAATGGTAGTACCAGTGGCACCGGATTCATACTCAACATCTATTTCCTTGACGAGGGCGTCTCCTGAGGGGGTGCCCCGATAAGTTGGGGCGGCGTCCTCGTCTGGGATTTCCTCGATAGATACAGATGGAATGGGGCTTGTTGGAGCATGGGGTGGAATGCGAAGTGTACCACGTTGCCAGTCAATGGTAGGATTGAGGTGACGGAGCCAAGGGAGACCTAAAATGATATCTTCGCCACCTAAGTTGGTGACGAGGAAGTCTGTCCAGGCGGTGTGATTGTCGACGGTGAGCTCGAGGCGGGTGAAATGGGTGATGTATCCAGCGGTATTAGGGGATCCATCGATGTTCTGGAGTTCGATGGGACGGCGGAGTGGGAAGGTGGGGGTGCGGTTTCGTTGTACAAATGGGACGTCTAGGAAAAGTCCGGTTGCACCACAATCACCCATGGGATTGGCTTGGGTGCTGCTGCGGTCGTGACCTCGGATTCGGGCGGGCACACGGAAGTGGGATGAGAGGGGGTTCAATTCTCGAACGGTGCTAAGTTTACAGGTGGTTCACTTCAGTCACCCAAGGAAATGGGTCTTCAAGGGTCCTCAAATTTGAGCTTTCCTGTGGCCTTAGGACCCCCCACCCTGTGGCCCTTTCCTGCTTTCCCTTTCCTGTAGGAATGTCCTGTGCTGTCCTTTACCATTTCCTGAACCTAGGAAATGGTCAGGATTCCCTTAGGAAATGGGGGGAAATCTGGGCCATCAGGCTATCAATTTCCTCTGATGTCCAGAGTGTCTGGGGTCCTGTCTCTTAATGTATGTTTTTAGTGCATTTAGACCTTTGGGTAGGTGTCTTAGCCTTCTGGCATTGCTTTATAAGGGGCAATGAGTGCTAAATAGACCTATATTTTACATATAAGTATATGCTGCATTCTAGTGTTCCAGTATATGAACTTGAAATGCGGTGTGCTGTTCACTTGGTGACTGTAGCAATTGTCTTGAAAGATCAACTACACTGCACACCATAATAGTATGCAACTTGCTAGTTGAAATTTCTGGCTAAACATTTGATAAATATTATGTAGTGCTTTCTATCACTAAAATAGACAGAGACTTTGCAAAGCAGCCAAACTTGGGTTCATACAATATTTCACTAGGCTTTGGGTGTAGAGCAAACCTTTACTACTGGAGGAGTTTTGGATGAAAGAATTAGATTAGAATGCTCTCAACCTAGACATACATAGACTTAGCACCAGCTGTGCAAAATGAAACAAGCATTGAAGATTTAAAACCAATATATCAATAGAAGTAAATAGTCTGTGTCTATTCTCTGTTGGCGGGACATGGTTAGTTTACACTTTCCTATCAGCAGGAAGTGGGTGATGATTGCTTTCCTGTAGGCAGGAAACGGGTGTTGAATGCTTTCCTGTCAGCAGGAAATGGGTGATGAGTGCTTTCCTGTAGACAGGATGTCGGAAATTCCAAAACACCTAATATGGCTGGCAGCCATATTAGGTCTGGAGGTTGCCTCATCAGGGCCATATTAGGCCAGTGGGTCCACCTTATATGGCCCGCCTCTGTCCACCATCGCCAACCCCCAACAGGGGCCATATTAGGCCGAAAAGCCTCAGGCGCATGTGCAGTGCTCACATCAATATCGCCCAAAACCACCATTTTGAACACTCTCAAATTTTGCTTGTATTTTCTTCTTTCCTCTCTTGCAAATTCACCTGTGTTATGACACCCGCCTGGCCTAGGAGAGGAGAGCAGTGAGGGCAGAGGTAATGGAACATGCCCTTTAGGCCACCGACGCGGCGGGGCCATTATGGCTGACGCACTGACGGCCCAATGACAGCCTGTGACATGAGACACGGTCGACCCACTTGATGGCCAATATCCATGAGCCTAATATGGCCCACACCTGCCTAATGTAATTCCAGTCTGCCAGATCTGGCCCATATTAGGGACCTCGGTTCCTAATCGCCCTGATCAGCCATATTAGGCGTTCTGGGAATTTGCGACAGAAACGGGTGATGAGTGCTTTCCTGTCAGCAGGAAATGGGGGATGAGTGCTTTCCTGTCGGCAGGAAACGGGTGATGAATGCTTTCCTGTCAGCAGGAAACGGGTGATGAATGCTTTCCTGTCAGCAGGAAAGAGGGACGAATGCTTTCCTGCAGGCAGGAAACGGGTGGTGGATGCTTTCCTGTCAGCAGGAACCAGGTGATGATTGCTTTCCTGCAGGCAGGAAATGGGCCACCAGAACTTTTGGGTCAACAGAAAACAGGTAAAAAGTGCTTTCCTGCCCACAGGAAATGAGAAAATATCACTTTTTAAGACAGTATCCATATGGTCTTTCAGGTCCACACCATGCTTGTAAGTTATAACAGTAGATACGGAGAATGCAACACAAACACCACTAGTTGAAACATATGTAAAGGGAGAGTAAGGAGGCAGAACAATGGTGAATTGGCCACACATTGTGAGACAGCACCAAAAGTCAACATAAGATGTAAAGCAGACACCATCACTTACTAGTGTTGGTCATGGGTTGGACCAACCTGCACGTTTGGCAGTTCATGTAGGTGCAGGTACAGATACAAGTTGCCGTGTGCATATCCATTCAGGATGTTGTTGAGCTTGTTTTGTGCGCAAAACCTGTGGGTTCACGGGTCAGGTACAGCGCGGGTACAGATACAGGTCACCCTCCTTGTACCTGCAGGTTACCTGTGACCGTCACCGTCACTAGCATGATGCATTCACACCAAACATTGCAGCTGTCACTAACTTTACAAATTCACAAATCACAATGGTCAATCTTGTGTTGCCATACATTCCTTTACAGCATGTACGGGAAGAGTAAGGCAGTAGCGAAGGTATATACGGAAAGAGTAAGGCAGTAGCGAAGGTATGCACGGAAAGAGTAAGGCAGTAGCGAAGGTATGTATGGAAAGAATAAGGAGGCAGAAGACATGTTTCAAGGTAGAGAAGGAAGGGTAACAAAGTGAAAAGTAAAGGAATTAAAAGGCTGTAGATACATCTATAGTTTGGACTTAGTCCAGAGGAAGTCAGCTGTTACTTAAGAGTGCTAACATTGTCGGATTGGGTGTTCGCCCCACCAGGTGTCTGCAACCAAGGTCCAGCAGCAGTGTTCACAGGGGCAGAACCACCAGCCATAGCAAATCCAGCAGTGAATGGGCCATTAGTGTTTCCGAATGACTGGCCAGCGAAACCCATAGGCCCATTGAAGTGACCTCCAGCAAATGGATTAGCACCATGGCTGAAGGGCATAGTCGAAGGGTTGAAAGGCATGCTAGAAGGGTTGAACGAGTTGATCATGGGATTGAAGGGCATGTTCGAAGGGTGGAAGGGCATGTTCGACGAGTTGAAGGGCATGTTCAAAGGGTTGAAGGGCATGTTCGACGGGTTGAAAGAACCACCCCCGGTATTGAAGCCATTGAATCCTGGAGTTTGACCATTGAAAGTGTTGCCGAAAGAGATAGTGCCGTTGGTACCAGGTTGGCCCATAGGTGCATTCCCACCGAAAGAGCCCCCAAGCATAGGTCCTCCGAATGGTTGTTGAAGGGGAAACTGATATTGGCCAGGGAAGCCTTGACTTGCTGTCGAGAGCACATTCGGAGCTGACTCAGCAACAGGGGGAGGTGGTGCAATGATACGTGGTGCAGGTGGAGACTCGGGCAAAACAGCCATGTCGGTGTCCATGCTGGCCTGTTCGTTGTCATGCAAAGTCATTGGTGCAGTCGCTGGGCCTTCAGTTCGATTGTCGGGCTTGGTGGATGGCTTCACGGCTTTCGATACTCTCCGACTAGTCGACTTTGGCGTTGTCTCCACTTGTGCCGCCAAGGGCTTCTTCGGCTTCGAACCACCGCCTGCCCTCAGATCACCAGATGCCCTTTGGAGTGCTTCATCATCCCCTTCCAAGTCGTCGTCGTATCCAGCAGGTGGGAGTGGCTCTGGGGCCTGCAGTTGGTTCAAGGCAGTTGACATGGATGAGATCTGTAGTTTGTGTTCTGCCTTCTCCTTAATACTGACGTCGCCCCCCCATTTTGACATATACAACTTCGCATCGATCACTGAGGCCCGCATAGACCCAAGCTTGTCGCCACCCATGGCTCGGCCACGAACAAGATCGATGGTCAGATGCTCAACGGAGTTGACGGGGAAGGCCTTTTCCTCTGGGATATTTGTAAGCTAGTGCCTCGAAACGAATGGGGAATATCTTACTTTCAGTCCAAGGCTCGTAACGCAAGGCAGGAGGCAGAGGCCTGTCTGGAGAGGTCTTTCGTTGGAAGAAAGCATTGAAACATGTGAACATCTCGAGATCGCTCAGGCCAACCTCCCCGAACAAGCTCGCTGAAGTCCCCATGTCCCGTTCAAGCACACCTCCTCTCCTAGGATAGTTGACGAGACGCAATTGATTCTCAGCAAGGATTGTTAAGAACTGCAGATAGAAGTTTCGAATCCTGCTAACATTCAGTGCAGCCCCTGTCTCACGATGGTTAGTGATGGAAAGACTAGAATTGAAAGAGAAGAGCGCACCTAACAGTACCTGGAGTAGCATGCGGACAATCTTCCGACCGAAGTCGTGACGCTTGGTGTAGTCAAGGAGAGCGTAGTTCGGGGGCATGTAGAAAGGGTTTTTGGGGCCTGCGTTTTTGACCTCCGCCCATAGACGGGCCAGTACCAGGAGGTCCGGGAGTCCACGGGGTTTGGATGTTCCGGGCTGGAGAGGATCATCCTCGTCAAGTGGGTCCTCGCCATCGCCACCTGAGGTTGCGGAGGTAGATGCTTGCGTTGCTTTGGCATTGCCCTTTTGTGGCTTCTTGGCAATGGCCATGGCGAAGGCATCTTCGAGACGAATCTCATCCCATGACACCCATCCCCTGTCTAGCGAGCTGTTGAGAAAGGTGAGATCAGTGAATCATGGACACGAACACATTTAGGCACTACAAGAGATCGATAAAATTCCTCAAGCTCTCGGCAACCCAAACATCATCACTATCGATCTTGGCTTGAAGGCCTGTATTGCTGGAAACAATGCTGGCGAGTTGAGAGGCTGTAGGTTCACGGCAAAGCGTTATGGTGATGACTTTGATGTTGTTGAGCGTGGATACTTGTCTAGCCTAACGAGGTGTTAATATGTGAACAATGAATGTGCTGGTGAACTCACCAGTGCTGTAGCTCTTCGTTCAACCTTCTGCATATTCTTAATCGCATCTTCGGCGGGGTTGAGAGGTCTCTCTGCAATCTTCAGCTCAAGGGCCCGGGCACAGAGCTCTTCCTTCCACTCGTCAAGCCGGTGTGCGTTTGCGTCTTTCTCGGCATGATACTTCTCGGTGGCAAGAGCCGTGAAAGTTTCCTTACCTATCGTTTCGAGTCAGTAGGTAAATCGCAACGAACAAAGCCAACGACAAACCTCTTGGAGCATCTGGGTCATGACTGAGAATAATCTGATAGGCCCCCCAGGAGTTGAGATCGCGCTCGGCGGTGAAGAACATGTTCATGGAGGCAATGATCTGAGTTGGCGAATGGCCTGACCTGCTGGCAAGAGAAAAGATGCTATCGGCAATGGTGTTGGCCTCAGCCCGGTACTTCTTGTTCAGAGGCCCAGACTTTGCCTTCCCTTTGTCAACTTTGGATGATTGCACTGGTTCGTCATCTTTCGAAGGAGCAGAGGCGACCATTGCTAAGCCGAGTTTGGACGATGGCACTGGCTCGTTCTCGTTCTCGCCCTCGCCTTCTTCCTCGCTAGCGTTTGGGCTCTTGTTATGACGCTTGCTCCTACCACCAGTCTTGCTCCCCCCCACCCCGTCTTCCTCGTCCGGTTGATTGTCGTGGGCTTTTGGAACATCCGCCTGTGTTCCGGACACCTCCTTCGCGTTGCGATCGGAGGTAGTTGCTGTCGTGCGAGAGGTTGATGGAACCTTCAGTGCGTCATCGAGGAGACCACCTCTGTGTGGGTTTCCTTCTGGGGCGACCCGGTTCAACTTGGTCTTTGCTGGCACCCATATATCGTCCCTCTGAAGGTTGTAAAGAGAGACGAGGGTGGTGGGTCGGGGTGGCCGATAGCTGCTCGGAATCCATTCCCACTGGTTCTTCATGGTGTTGTGATACGAGCAAAACCTGGCGTACTGGCTTTCAGGTTGGCCCTCAGGGATCGGTTCGAGGCGGCCGTATGATGCTGCAGAGGCGTTGCCAATCTGTATCCAAACGACTTCGTTGGGACCTGGTATCCTGGTGTGTGAATGAGGACATTCGAAAGGAGGGGGTCCTTTCTTTCCACCCTCTGGATGATTAGGCCACGGTGACGATGGGCCCCAGTCATTATCCAAATCTCCCCAAGACGCCGACGCATTGTACATGCCACTGGAAGGCTTACGCGGCTTAAGGGGAGCTGGTTGGGAAGGAGCGGAAGGCGTAGTGGTCTGTCCATGAAGCCGAAGCTCCGCTGGTGGTTCCGAGTTGTCATACTTCGACGGCTTGAACAGCCTGCACGAGGTGCTCAGTCAAAGGTATATGACAGAAGGTAACAATGCACGTACAACGTCGCTTCGCTGGCAAGCTTCGAAGGGCTGCGCTGGAATCCACCACGACCAGAGGCGGATATCGCTCGGGCCAGGTCTTCAACGTTCGATGTCGAAGCACGAGGGGTGGCGTTGGTGGTTCCCGGCTTCCTCAAGCTGGCGAAATGGGGAACAACCACCTGAGGCTTCGCCAGTCTTGGGTTTGGCCTGTTATCGGGCGTGCTGTGAAACGACGTGTAAGAAACAAGGGCGCTGCTTAGCAAACAGACGAACGCACCGGATAGGATCCGTTTCAACTCGCTGAGATTTGGCTGGCCTGGAAAGAGTCAGCTATTGAAAGTGGTACAGGTACTGGTGATTGACGTTACCTTGCTCGTGGAGTTTGGTCTTCATCCTCGTCCTCGTCGTCGTTATCGTCTTCGTCTTCATCGTTGTGTGCCTTTCTGACACGCGGCTTCTCAATGATTTCAACCTCGCTGTCACAGTCAACGTCCATGGCATTGTCGTCACAGCCTGCGGGTTGGCTCGCGGTCCCTCCACGTGCTTTGCTGCGTGTGAGGCGTCGAGGAGGATCACTGGCAAGCTCGTCGACTTCGTCTTCGTCTTCAGTTGACTGCTTGAAGGAGTCTTCATCTCTGGAGAGGAGCGAAATGGTGTCAGTACAGCCGGAGAGGAGGTGACAGTCAAACATACCGTTTGCGTAAGACTCTGCTTCGCTTGCGGCGAGGTTGCTCGTCCTCGCTCTCGTCACTGTAGGTAGAAAGGGCACGTCAGTGCCAACGCTGGGCCCATTCAACAAGATGAAAGAGCCTGTTACAAGAGCGACGATAAGTCAAGCTCTACGCAAAGACCAAACGAGCGACGATAAGTCAAGCTCTCTAGCAAGGCGACGATAAGTCAAGCCTTTCTTGACCCAAGGACGAACGAGGATGGAAGGGCTGAGCGAGAAATACGAACGTCGTTGGTGCTTCGTCACTATCCGAAGACCCGCTAGAAGTCTGGTCAACTCTCAGCCAACGGAATCAACAACAGCAACAACGTACTCTTCGTGCCGTTCCTTCTTGCTGTTCTTGGTTTGCTTGTCTTTCGTTGCATGGCTACTCTTGCGGGAGGCTCGCGCGGACTGGTGAAGTGTGAGAGTCGCAGGGGAGAGAGATGATATATGGCTTACCACAGATCGTGCTGGGGTGTGGCGAGAGTTCTCGCCCTTCGCTGCCCTTGCCTTGGGGGCCATGGTGATGTAGCAATTGCGAAGTGAGAGCGCAAGATGGATAGGCCACGTCAAGGGCTTATAAGGGCGGAGGGTGTAACGGCACGGAATTCCGGTAGACTTGATGATCGTCGTGGGCGCACTTGATATTACAGCGGCCGTGTCGGGGATGGACCTGTTACAGTGGTCTAACGAAAACTGTCAGTGCCTGATTAATAGTAAAAGATAGCAGGAGAAAGGAGCAGGGGGTGAGCATTAAAGCAAACCGGTTGGTAGCACCAGGGACATTGACACATTGTCCAACCCATCCAACTGATCTTACGCGATATCTGGTTAGCTCAAACGAAGCCAACTGAGCATTGGCCGGAAGACAGAAGAGAACTGAGCATTGGCCAGAAGACAGAGGAGATAGGCATAAAGGTGCACAGCAACACATATTCCACCCAACATGCCTCAAAAAGGTCTCACATGTCAACACAGCATCGAGGGATTGCATTTAGGGCGAGTGGCTGGTAGCCTCATCACTCGATAGGGAGTATTGGATGTTAGAACGTTGACCCTTCGAAAACGAACCGACGCTGCGTCGATTCAAACCACGGTTCAAGGTATCACTCCCTGAAAGGGGGACATAGTTTCCAGGTCCCATTGGAAAAGCAAAACGGGCAAGACGAAAACATGACAAATGCAAAAAAACAAACATGAAAGAAAACCCAAAGCGAAGGAGGGAGGGACGAAGTGGGTTCATTCAAGAACGTACGTGTGACGGGCGCACCTTGCGATAGAGCTATTCGCAAAGCTGCGAGGTAGGAGGGACACGTCAATTTTAACGGTCGGGTGAGCGAAACTCCAGATCGATGGCATACATGGAAGACTTGGACAGAGGAAGAGCGAAGGTTCATGCAGAAAAGTTGCGGTGCACTGCGACGATAAGTCAAGCAGTAAGGGAGACGACGATAAGTCAAGTCTCCTGAACCCGCCAACAGGGTCCACCGTCACCACGCAGTGTCGACGACGATAAGTCAAGTCGAGCTCGAGGTTTCTTCTGCACTAGCGTTGTGTTCTGCGTGAAAAAGGGTTAGATAGAAAGATCAGGGGGCGGATAAAAACACCTACCTGTAAGCCAACCGACATTGCACGGGCCATAGGATGGGAGAACAAGGAAGAGTGATGATGGGTGGGCGAGGGCCGGGGTCAGGAGAAAAGACGGAAACCATAGTTTCCTTTTTGGGATTGCATCAACGTAGGGTTAGGGACATGTATGTTTATAGTCTCACGCGCCTTCCTCCACAACCACAACGCCTGACCAAGTCAACAATCAACAAGGAATACAAGGAATACCAAATAAGCGCCAAAGGTCAGTTGATACTTCTTGTCTCGTTCGTTTGTTACTTTCCTTGGGCTTGACTTATCGTCGCCCACTACATGGATCTTGACTTATCGTCGGTCCATCGAGCTTGACTTATCGTCGCTCGCTTGTCGTTCCTTTCGTTTTCACGTTCTGGCCTTTGGGCGATAAATGCTGACTCATCCGTAGATGTCAGGCCCGCCTGTGTTCAAATCCAATATCGAAGAAAGAAAAGCGCAAATGGCGGCGCTTGGTAAAACCTGTACGTTCAGCGACTATGTTTGAACATCATGTATTCTAACACCTTTCCAGTTGAACCGAATGTCACTGATCCTATAACGTGGGCCATGCTACCGAAAACTTGCAAACTGGCTGGAGATTCGACCTCTATCAACGATCCCAGCAAGATTGGCACTGCTCATTGGATGGTCGTCACCTCGCCGTTGGAAACGACAATTCCGGAAATCATCACCAGATACTAGGAATACCGCCTTCAAAAGGATGGCCGGCCTGGCCTTCAGTGCCGCACCCAGTACCCTCAGTTCATAACCACCGACTTCGAATGGGCGACTTGTATTCCGAAGTCGCTGGACCCTTTGTCACCTATTCGCTTCACCCCCACTTTAGAAGACTGCCCTATCGTCCCCTGCACAGCTATCAACATCGAGCTATGGCTGCTCAGCTCGAGCCACTGGAGGGACCTCCACCTCCTCACAGTTAAGGCTTCTGAGCGCGCCCAGTGGTTCCTCACCAACTTTCCCCAACACAACGAGCTTGCTGAAACACGGAACACCCTCTTCCAACGCCTACGTATGCTGGGCGTCACCAACACCTTCCCGCAGATCCTCATCGCTGTTGCTGGTCTCCAGCGCAGCCTCATAGATCTCCACGCCATCATCGACTACGAGACCATCTACAGACCTCGCCTGCGAGCACCGGAATTCAAAATTCATCCCCTGGACCCTACGCTCATGGGTGGGATCACAGAAAGTGAAGAGGAAGCATTCAGCATGGCGGCTATGGGTATCCCCTTCTACCTCATTTGGCCTGCGTATCAACTCGTCGATCCTTCAATGACCTTCGGACAAGAGGTCCATTTTGAACCACCTTCCCCATTGATCGTCCTGGCCGATTACGACCCACCGTTCACCCCCCTCTTCCAAGGCTACCCCCACAGAGACATGCAACGAGCTGGCCAGCGTCTTCGCCTCAACTGGGCTGACTTCCTCGCGCCGTCTCGCATTATTACGCATCAAGAATACAACGTAGGCGAGTCTTCCACGGGTCCCGTCGGCGAGCCTTCTACAGGTCCCGTTCGTTCGCACGTTGAGGCCCCTCGAATCTCTCCTTGTACGTCCCTTCCCTCTCTTCGTTTCACCAAGTGTTGAATTAATTGTCTTCTCAGACCCTCAAACTTCCACACAAGGATCATCCGTGTCATCGTGGTCTCGCCGTCGCTCTGCCCATCCCCCACAAACGTCAACAGCACCCGCCTTCAATGCTAGCAAGTTCCTTACCCCCGAAACATCGTTCTTCCCTCCAATGGTGGACTACTGGAAGCAAGCCCTTTTGCTAATCACTCCGAACCCATCGTCATCGCTGCGTGCCACTACCCACATCGGTTACGCTTTCCCTGATCCCACATCTTCGCCAACGACTACAATCGAACGGCCTATCTTTTGACCTGGATTGGCATCCGTTTTGCTCAATTCTTCAACGTCGACCGGTGCTCGAAAGGCTGTGATACGGTCACCAGCCAGCAGTGGAAATTAGGGCTGAATACATTCCGAGGGCTTCTACAGCCGACTTCGCCTCCACCAACCGGTCCCAACCTCCCACCTCCCGTACAAACCCAAACGAATCGGAAGAAGGGGTCTCGCAGAGACAAGGGCCAGTACCGTACATTGAACACCTACCTCGATGAACTCTTGGCCCTTTTCAAGCATACTCCGAACGTCCAGTGGTTTGGACAAACGTTCCCGGTTTCTACCCCTGACGCTTTCACCACAAGCCTTCCCCCAAGTGTTTCGGCCGAAATTATCTGGGAAGTCACTGAACTCAGCTTCCGTAGGGAGTTGCGCGAGGTCGATGCTCATCTCCTACCCCACATTTGGAAGCTTCCTACGAAAGCGACCAAACGGGATGAGCTTGTTCGTTGTGTATTTCCGCTGGACCATGGGGTTGTCTGCCCTGCTTACACCCTCCCGGAATACCCGAACAATGATGAGGGCCTCCTCTCACCTCTCCTGACTGAGCGTGCTCGTGCCATTATGGCTTTTCGTCAACTCGCCTCCTCGTGGCCTCGATCCTCTCCTGCCCTTCGTGAGACAAGACCCGTCAACACGGAAGATGAAGTCGCGGCTCTGGAGAAGCAGGTCGCGGTGTTCTATTGCCAGGTTTTCCACGACTGCTTCGGTCGTCCTCCTATCGTCCCCCACCGACTTCCTCCTAGTGCCCGACAGCACAATGCACCTCGCTCCTATAACGACCATATTCAAGTGGATGGGTGACTGGGTGAGGGTTTGGGAATACTCTACTACGTAAGTTGTTCTGTCACTCTTTTTATCGTGATTTATCTAACGTTTGCCTTCCAGATTTTATCTTGATCATGTATAGCACTAATATCGTATTGAATGCATTTCGTTTCCTCCGCGTTAACACCCCTTCGTCCACGTGTGCATCGATTACCAGGGATGGTTGATTACCTCGCTCCCTTCCTTTCCCTCCTCCCATCACCAAAGCTACTGCTGACCTATGTCTGAAGCACAGACCCCCAACGCTGGCAAGCGTCGCCCCAAGCAGACTTCCTCTACTCCCAAAGGATGGCGTCGAGTCAAATCCAAGAAGTCACGCTCAATTTACGGGACTGGCATCAAGATCTTTCCAAGGGTCGATGTCATCACACCAGTAGGCTCGTTCACCCAGGGTAGGGAAGCAAACTCCTCGACAGCAGCCTCGTCAGATCCAGTGCCGGATGAGCCTTCAGTATCCACCTCCAACATCAACATTACACCAAAGGAGTCTCAGGAGAAGGAGAAGGTCATGGACAAGCGAACTCGTCAAATCACATCATGGATCGAGAAGACGATTCCAGCATTAGTCCAGCCTTTCCTCGACTTGCTGCATGCGTCGAACAACCTACGGTCTATCGATCGCAGCCACGTGAGATGCCGCTGCAGTCGTGCATCTCCCCGTGTTCGAGTGTTGTGCGTCGAATTCGGCTCGATGTACATGCGAAACATCTGCTCCTGCTCCATCACATCCAATCTCATCAATGTTGGCTTCTTTCCTTCAACACCCATACGCCCGACTGTCACTTTCGACATCAAGATGCTTTCTTTCATGCATGAACTTCATGTTCGTTGCTCCCCCAACATCAGTGGCTGGTCGTCTGCCCTTGAAACCTTTCTTCAAGGTCTTGGATTCAGTCTAGCTTCAACAGACAGTCTTCGTCGCAAGATTGCCACGTCACTGCGCTGGTACCGCTTCCTGCTTGCGACAAAGGACCTCCTAATTGGCCACTTCATCAAGCTTGCCAATGCTGTGGATTCAAGCAATGTAACTGTTGAAAGTGACAGCGAAGTGGAGGATCATGGCCCCGGAGTCCATTATGATGGTGCTAGCAGTGGTTGTGGTGAAGAATGGCAAGATGAGGGTGCCGACAATCCTCTCCCTGCACCTGATGAGTACCTTCAGGAGGCGTGTCCCCTTTGCTTTGGTGGTGACAGTTGCTTCAACCCAGCACTAGTGTAAGGCTCCTGTTTGTCTCCTAGGCTTCCATAGGAATTCTGACTTATCACCTCCGATAGGGCTGATGTCATTGTTTCGCTTGACGCCAATTTTACACAAAAGCGTCGCAAGCCAGCGAGAGGAGATGGGCGTGAGCCCCCATTCACACATCCCAATACCGCCTGGCTTTCGGAGAAAGAAGCTGGTGAAGCTAAAGCCTATGTTGAGCAGTTGCGACCTCCCAAAGCCCCCAAAGACCCATCTCCACCTTCAGATGACAGCAATGACTACAAGGAGCCAGGCATGAAAGTGCCTGCCTCTGTCTTGGATGGATGCCTTGACTCATTCACCGCTGCTGATGAGAAGAGGGTTAAGGCTAATCCTCACGTCTTTGCTGACACGGGAATTATGGCCTTGCTGTGTCGACATGACCAGCCCTTGTGGTTGGTTAATATGACCACTGCTGGTGAACGCCAGTTTTATGCTATTGCCTTGCTCATCAAGCTTTTCGCCCACCTTCCTCCTTCCACTCGAGTGGGTGTTCTCTACGACATTTCCTGCCAGTTGGAGCGAAGCTGCCTTCAATGGGGCTTCTTAAGCGAATTCATGGACCGTATGGTCTTCGCTGTCTCAGTCTTTCACGCTTATGGTCACCGTTGGCCTTGTCAGCTCATCTATCATCCACGGAAATGCGCAGGGTTTGGGCTTTCTGATGGCGAAGGCTGTGAACGCTTTTGGTCCATGATCAAGTTCCTCATTCCAAGCCTGCGTGTTTCTGGATATCACCAGCGCCGCTTTGTCTTGGATATTCAGATTAGCCATATCCGTGGCCAGTCGTTGGAGGCATTGGGTTCTTGGATTGTCCGAAGATGGAAGGCTGCAATGACAAGAAGCTCTGCTGCTGTTGATGCATTGGCAACCCTACCATGGTCAACTGATGATTATGAGCGCGAGCAGGGGGCTGTCACCCGAGCAGCCCGAAAGGACGGGGTTCCCCTCCCATCAAAATGATTGTGGTTGCGGGGTCTTCACCATATATGGTACGGACCTGATGGTACCGCCCAGATAGGGTAGCCCCTGTTTACGTGCTAAGCAAAGCCAACGACGTAGAAAACAAGGAGAAACCAATGTATTTATGTAGTTCGAGACAGGCGTGTAGAACGCCTTTGTTCCTGATCTGATGAAAGTGCCCTGCCCCTTTGTTCAGCTTTCTCATGAGCTCCTCCTGAATATGCGGGTCGTCACCGCCTGGTGGCCCTGCCAAATGGTAATTATTGTATCCTCTTCCGGAATATGCAACAACTGCTCCTCCTCCCGGGGGGCACTTGCTCTCTCATCTCTTCGGTTGCCAGGAAGTTCAGTACAGAAGGTATGAGGGCCCTTTCAGTCATCTCGCTTCCCCTTTCTCGACTTTACTTTGCAGCAGCCCTCTTTGTACCACGGTGTTGGTTGATTGACACAGGCGAGCTTCCAGCTTGAACAACGACCTCTTTGCCGAGGCCGCATTTCATAAGCTCGCGGGTGCTATTTAGGTTGATGTAGACCTCGAATCGTTGCTCTTGCGTGAGGAAAGCATATGCTCTTTGGTTTTCTTTGGGTGTTGCAAGACAGGCTTGTATCTTGAGGTCATGGCTGACAGACAGGGGGGAAATGCAGAAATATATGTGAGTCAGCTAGATGCTTTCAATTCTGTGCTGTAGATACCTCCAACACGATCAATAGCATGTACGATGAGCTTCGAAGGATTCCTGCCAAGTTTTGTCGAGATGCCAGTAGGGGTCAGGGGCTTCCATATATGGGCGGTGCCATCTGGGCTCTTCCAAATAAGGCGAAGACCCCGTAACGCGAATCATTTTGATGCAAGGGGAACCGCGTCCTTAGAAGCTGTTCGGGTGGCACCCCCTTGAGCGCGAGTGGAAGTCTCAGGTTGCATTCCAGACGCAACCACTTACTCGTGTCTCAAAGAATGCTGGCAAGAAAGCCATTGAAGACATCATCACCCTGTCGAAACTTCGAGAAGTGTTCAAGTCCAGACTCAATGTTCTTGAGCAAGCAATTATCTCTGGAAATAGGAGCAGCAACATTGACCTTGACGATCTCTTGTCACAACGTGTTGTATTGCAGGCAAAGCTGTTGGATCTGGAGCACTCACTCAAGAAAAAGACATCCCGCTTGGATATTGACGACAAGGCAAATCTCAAGGCACTCCTCTCAAGTCGCTTTATGGCTCTCCGAGTTAATGCACAAGCAATCAAAGAGCGTCTATTGGCCAAACTCTGCAATCACAAATTTGAAATGCAACGCCTTGAAAAAGCTGTCCGCCTGGGTGGCTCATCAGGTATGTGTGATGTCTAACCTTCTGCTGTGTATGCATCTTGAATTTTTGCCATAGAGCAGAAGTTGACATCACATGTTAAAACCCAGCTGCGAAAGCAGCAACCTGGAATTCTCAACCTGGTCAAGCGCTACAACACTATGGCAACAGAAATCAACGACCTAATTCTGCGGAAGCGTTCCCCAGCGAATGCTCGTCCTTTACCTCTGGTGGACCGCTCATCAATCTTCAAGTTGGATGTGGATGATCCTATTTGGGACAACTCACCATTTGATGACTCTGTTGATGATGTACCTCTGTGGATGGGAAATGATGAGATGCGAAAAGGTATCAGGTTGAATCTTGAAGTGTCCCGCTGTGCTGAGGAGCTTGCACGTTTACACTTTGAGTGTGAAAACCTGCAGAGTTGGGCAAGGCAGCAGTGGATGTATGTGCAAAATGCAAATTTGAAGTATAGTGAGTGATTACAAAACCCTTTCAATATTATCTTAACTCTATGATGGAATAGAGGATAACCCTGGACTGGCAGCAGAAATCAGCCGCAAGTCAGCATCATTACTCCGTCTTATTGCAACATGGTCCAGTCATCTCAAGGGTTTGGATTTGCCCTCAACATTCAACCATGCTCAATGGGGCCCTTTGCCATCAGAGGTTGAGGAAGCAGTGATGATGTTACTTACAACTCAACTGGCTGACTCTGAGGTGGCTGATGATGATGATGAGGAGGAGGAATGTGTTGATGGTGATGGAGCAGGGGTGACAAGTGACCTTTGGGATGTACTTGATCTTATCGAACACTCAGAACTGACAGAGGAGGGGGACCCATCCCTTGAACCAACTATATATGGCAAGCGGCCTCTTGAGCTTGTAGAGTAGTGGTGTTTGTATTCCATTCTCCATATATATTGTTATGACTTACAAGCATGGTGTGGACCTGAAAGACCATGTAGATACTGTCTTAAAAAGTGATATTTTCCCATTTCCTGTGGGCAGGAAAGCACTTTTTACCTGTTTTCTGTTGACAGGAAAGTTCTGGTGGCCCATTTCCTACCTGCAGGAAAGCAATCATCACCTGTTTCCTGCCTACAGGAAAGCACTCATCACCCCGTTTCCTGCTGACAGGAAAGCATTCAACACCCGTTTCCTGCCTACAGGAAAGCACTCGTCACTCATTTCCTGCTGACAGGAAAGCACTCATCACCCGTTTCCTGCCTACAGGACAGCACTTGTCACCCATTTCCTGCTGACAGGAAAGCATTCAACACCCGTTTCCTGCCTACAGGAAAGCAATCATCACCCGTTTCCTGCTGATAGGAAAGTGTAAACTAACCATGTCCCGCCAACAGAGAATAGACACAGACTATTTACTTCTATTGATATATTGGTTTAAATCTTCAATGCTTGTTTCATTTTGCACAGCTGGTGCTAAGTCTATGTATGTCTAGGTTGAGAGCATTCTAATCTAATTCTTTCATCCAAAACTCCTCCAGTAGTAAAGGTTTGCTCTACACCCAAAGCCTAGTGAAATATTGTATGAACCCAAGTTTGGCTGCTTTGCAAAGTCTCTGTCTATTTTAGCGATAGAAAGCACTACATAATATTTATCAAATGTTTAGCCAGAAATTTCAACTAGCAAGTTGCATACTATTATGGTGTGCAGTGTAGTTGATCTTTCAAGACAATTGCTACAGTCACCAAGTGAACAGCACACCGCATTTCAAGTTCATATACTGGAACACTAGAATGCAGCATATACTTATATGTAAAATATAGGTCTATTTAGCACTCATTGCCCCTTATAAAGCAATGCCAGAAGGCTAAGACACCTACCCAAAGGTCTAAATGCACTAAAAACATACATTAAGAGACAGGACCCCAGACACTCTGGACATCAGAGGAAATTGATAGCCTGATGGCCCAGATTTCCCGCCATTTCCTAAGGGAATCCTGACCATTTCCTAGGTTCAGGAAATGGTAAAGGACAGCACAGGACATTCCTACAGGAAAGGGAAAGCAGGAAAGGGCCACAGGGTGGGGGGTCCTAAGGCCACAGGAAAGCTCAAATTTGAGGACCCTTGAAGACCCATTTCCTTGGGTGACTGAAGTGGGTGGTTATCGAATCATAGGCAGAGGAGGCGTATGGAGAAAAGGGTGAATGCATTGCAGCATTGACAGACACCCTCTTTAAAAATCCTTGCGGAGCTGGGAGATCTGGTCGAGAATGCGGAGTTGGTTCTGTTGGTAGGTCTGGAGCTCGGTGGAGATAGTGGTGGGAGCAGGAGCGGGAGTGGCAGCAGGCCTGGCGGTGGCAGCAGAGATGGATGCAGAGAAAGTGGAAAGAGCTGGGGTGTTGAAAGAGGCACAGGCGTCAAAGGTGACTTCTTCAGCGTTGGTGGCACGGACGCGTTGGGTTCTCCTGAGTCCTCAGTCGTGTTCAAGTCCCATGAAGCGATCCTGGCAGACTCCTTGGATGTGGCCCTTGCGTTTGCAGTAGCTGCACTGCGTTTCCTTGTACTGGCAGTCCCTCTTGAGATGAGTCTTGAGGCCGCAGCCGTAGCATCGTCCTTGCATAACTCGCGTAAATTCATCGCGGGAGCATCCAGGAGTGCGGGAGGCGTCGACTTGCATAGCCATGGGGTCGGCGGGGGCAGAAGTGATGGTTGGGGCGGAGCTGTAGCCAGATGAGCCCTTGTTCATCTGTCCAGGGCGGGTGCACATGGTGAATTCGTTGTTGATGATGCGGGCGCAGAGTTCGTCCAGGGTCTTGGGCTCTTCAACGGCGCCTAGCTGGTTCATGAGGAGCCACATTTGGTCCTCATGGTGTAACTTGTCGGTGAGGCGTACAATGCCATCCTGCTCTCCTAGTCCCGTGCGAGGGAAGATCTCCTGAAACTTGGTGACCAGTTTGTGGGCGGACTGCCTGTCGTTTCCTTGTCGGAGGGCATCCAGCTCGAGAAGGGCGGACTTCTTGTCATCATTGGGTTGGAAGCGCTTTTCAAACTCTTCTACAAATTTCTCCCAGTTGCCGGCGAAGGGGAAGGGGTGCTGCGTAATCTTTGCTGTGTCTCCAGAACTGGACGCGATTTCCGCATCTACAATCTGTTGGAGAAAGCGGGACGCCCATCCATAGGCATCACCAGTAAAGAAGGAAAGGGCAGACGAGATCCATCTTCGATCGTCACGTCCTCCTTTGGTGCTCAGAAGGTCGCATTGGTGGATTGCCCAATTGGTGAAATAGTGGAGGAAGCGGCGGGAGTCGTCGGTTTTTCCTTTGAAAGATTCGGGCTTCTCGACACTGCTACGGGCAGGTGCGGCGGGTTTGTTGGCGAGTAGTTCAAGTAATTCCTGGATTTGCTTAGCCATTTCAACTTGGCGTTGCTGAAGCTGGATGGGAGTGAGTTGGGTATCAACGTCCATGGTTCCGGAGTTGGAGGGTCCGCCTTGGTGGTCAGCCATGAAGACAAAAAGTGGTTCTTGAGCGGGGATGTCGGGGAGTGGCTTTGGGTCGGGTTTATTGGGAGTGGTCTGAACAAGAGTGGCGAGGGCGGATACTGGTGGTGAAACAGTAGGAGTTGGGAAACGAAAGTCGGCTGGGAACCAGAAGGGTGGTAGAGCTGGGAGGTGCTGTGCTTGGGTTGGAAAAATAACTGGGGATCTACTGATATAGATTTCTTGGATGCTGGGGCTTGTGTAGCGGTAAGGACACGGTTGATGGTCACAGTCGGCAAAATGCCAGGCGTCGGTGTCTGGAAAGTATTCGTAGTTGACGGAGGTTGCGGTGTTGATGTCGATTCCGTGTTGGAGTTCGGAACAGTCAAAGCTTGCTTCAGAGCTTGAGTCGCTGTCGGAGTTGCTGTGAGCGGATTGGTATGCTGATGAAAAGCTGGTGTCGGGGTCTTGTGATTGACTCGATTCAGAGTCGCTTTCTGGGGGTCTGAATGTTGGAATGGTTGCAGCGGTTACACAGGCGCAAGGGCAGTAGTCGGTACTGCCGGTGCGAAGAGGTAGCTTGACCTAATGTCGCGGAGAGCGGCACTAGATGCAATCTAATCGGCGGAGTCGTCGATCGGCGACGATGAAGGCGGAGGCGGCGATGACGGAGCGGAGAGGCTGAGCGGTGCGAGAAGGCTCGACCAACAAGTAGTGGAACTACAAGTTGAGAGCAAAGGCGGAGAGAGAGGCTTAGAGCAGAGAGATGATGAGTTAAGGCGTTGTATTGACGAAGAGGTCAAGCTGAGGAAATACAATAAGAACGAGCAGTCTTATATACCCTACAGTAGGTGCTGAGTCGTACTAAGTCAAAGGCCATGTGAGTCATGCTGACAGAGATAAACAAGGAAGCTGCGCGAGGCAGCGCGAAGGATAAGTAATCGTATCGGGCATAACAATAGAAATGAGTCGGGCTGAGTAAAGGAATGACAAAGAAGGGTCGGGCTGCGCAGAGGCAATGCGCGTAGCCGAAGGTGAAATAGTAATCAACGGTAGGAATGTGGAAAGGAACCATCGGGACAAGTGAACGGAGATGAGAGAATAGGGGTAACGGAGATAAGATGGAAAGCGGATCAAGATAAGATAAAAAGGAAAAGATAGGGGCGAAACGATAGGGGCTAACCAGTGTCCACGACACGAAGTGGCTCTCAGGTCGAAAATATTTCCTTCCCAGTCATCGACGCCTGACAGGTTCTGCTGTTCGACTTCGTGACAAATACCCTCTTCCGTCTATTGTATTGCCACTCTACTTATGAGAATGTTTCTGACCCTGTCTGTGTCAGAAAAGTGGCCGTACTCTGGTTAGTCAGGAAGACGCGAGAATGGAGTACGCATATTTGTTGGAGGTCGGAAGAAGAATCACGAAAATAAATGTCCTATCGTCATTTCCCAGAATAATCATTATCCAAAAGGAGTGGTCAACACTGCATATTTGTTAGAGATTGTCCAACGTCGGAGGAAGGATTACGAAAATAAATGTCCTATTGCCATTTCCCAGAATAATCATTATCAAAAGGAGTTGTATCCGGATCCAGGGCCACATTCCCTTGTTTGGATGTCCTCACATTAACGACAACCCTCACATTAACGCCTATGACAACGTGTCCAACCTCGCTGATAATAAGAAGCGGCTGTTCTTATATTTGGCATAGTGTCCATGTGGACACGTTGCCTCAATTTCTCGAGCTCGACGATCACTTAGCTCAAGACTCTTAAGTCTTCAGTCACACTGCGATGGCAAGGGGTACAAGCACCACCCATTTACGATACCTCAGCTATATTAATGTTTTTTTTTTCTGCGAGAACATTCATACCATTCCTTCCCAACGTCCTCCCGCCGATTACATCTTTTAACAGCAAGTTGGCTCGGAAAGCACCTTTGACATCCGCTATCTACGGTACCTAATACACTGTCCGTCGCGTACTTATCTACCTCAAGGACCGCTTCGCGTTGGCTGGTTTGCCGGTGATTTACATACATTGAGCATAGAGAAATTCTGAGAGTTACCAGCTCCTTGTCATGGCCTCGTTGAATGTCGAGAGATTGATGAGAGGCCCCCCCACGTGTTGCACGCCACTCGAGACCGGCAATCCCCAGTCCAGAGGGCGTGGTGACGATAGTTCAAGTTTGAAGGCTGCCGTTACTCATTCACAACAGTGTGGAGAAGGTAGTGGCTGATAAGCAACAGAGGAACAATCAAGGAAACGAACCTCTGAGTAGGATCCCCATGAGGCAAACCTTGCGTCCATAGCGAATGCACATGATCTTGAATCCAATCCAAGCATGTCCTATCCGAGAAGGACCAATGAAACGAGCTGATTGTTGGCCAGCGAGGAAGCTAGAAATGAAGGGGAAGTGGACCACAGTATAGTGATAAACGTCGACTCTAGCTCTTGGTGGTTTTTACATTTGGAAGGAAGGGCTTCGTCCGAGTCAAGAACGACCAGCTGAACGAAAGGTAACAATACGGCTTATCTTGACGTGCGTTTCTTTTCCTTTTCCCATCTCAACCTCAACCGCTCCCTCCCGTCTTATGGTAGCCCATGAGGCAACCATATGTCGCTTTGGGAGGAACAAAAGCCGAAAGAGGGTCTTGTCATGGGTGTTACTCTGCCACTGTCCATATTTGCGAAGCGCCACAAACGTCCGACCGTTGATTCCAAGTGCCTCTGCCTCGCGATCTGGAACTCTACATCTTACATAGACCTTTCCTGTGTTTGTGGCTGGCCTTGTTTCCTCAGCCTGGCGCGCTTATTACTCCTGGAGGCAGTGCAGATTAATCCAACGGTTCAACATTTGAACCTTTCGCCGCACGTGTACCCCTCAAATTTAAATTGCAAGTAATTTCCTTTGAACAAATGTCTCGCAGAGCCGATCTTACAAGCTTAGATGCTAACTCTTCCAGGTGACTGAGTTGATGAAGGAATGGCGGTCTTAGGGTCTCCTCGGCCCAACCTTTTTCCGCAAGAGGCAGAATTGAATTGAATTGAATTCATCCATGTTGCGTTCAAGCCTCCTGATAGGGGCATCACATGACGTTCCCGCGCACAGCGGCTTGAATGCTTGACTTGTCAAGGTTGCCCTTCTACTTTGTTTCTCTCTATGGCCCAAACCACCTGTGCCCTCACTGGGCGGCTGTCCATCCCTTCATTTTCGATACTGCGTGGTGTCCCCCACACATTGCGTCCCGGGGTCGAGATGCTAGCATCACTTGTGCATATCTAGCTCTCCCTTTTGGTCCTTTGTGTTGCAATTTCTACTCGGTTGTGCGACATGCTGAACCCTTCCTGGCTCTCTGTTCCCGGAGCAGAATGGGAATTTCCCAGATGACTGGTGCGTGTTATTCGCCCTGTTTCTCGTTCACGATTTTCGTTCCCAATTTTGCGACTCTCGTTTGCTTCAAGTCCAATTCACCTTCGTCGCTGCGGATGCTGACCTGTCATATTAGCTTCGACATCCCTGTCGGTCTCTCTCTTGGTCTGCACCGCCAACGCCCTGGATACCATGCCTGCTCCCTCCCTCGACAGGATGGAGGGTCTCCAGGGCAGCGGATACATGAGAGATGGAAGAGGAAGAAATACTTGCGTCCCCAGGTATGCTTTTTCACTGGACGGTCAATAACCCAGGCACGCTAACACCGCTCTCGCTAAGCGAAGGAGGCTTGTGGTCTCAAAGATGCTGATGTCGGTGGCACGCTTGAAGCCCTTGACCAAGCTAATCAAGTGGTTTGCTCGTGAGTTCGGTGTACGAGACCTCAAGAAGTACATCACCAAGGCATTTATCATTTCTTTATACTTCTCGTCCCTTGCACTCAGCCAGTCACTTGCCAGATTTGTTGCAAGGCTGCCTTGAATCAACTTGAATACTGTCGACCATTTGCTTCTTCCTCTGATATCACCAGCTCCTCTTCTTCTGCTCCATCTTCCACAGTGGCCAACGCATCGACGTCACACGTCAAGATGGAGGAGGGCTTCAAAGCACGTCCAACAACCCCAACGTTTCATCCAGTGTTCACGCTCGAATCACGGCTGACACGGCGGACAACAGGCTGTCATGTTCTATTTGATCTTACGCTGTCACAGACCTGTCACTTTACCTGTCAGGTTTCCAAAGTTGAAAGGACATGACACAAAGCCTGGTTTGCTTTTTATTCCTTTGTTGATCTAGTAAACCGGCTCAGGTCGAAACACGAGGAGTGACATCAATGCCACAGAGACGTAACAAGATTTAACAGAGATATTTCCTTTTTGAGTTACAACCTCTGCCAATGTAAGCTACTGACCATGATACAAGTTCTTTCTGATATACCAAAGGTACCTGCAGGACGAGTATAAAAAGGTAGATGACACCGAACATCTTCGGCATCAACGAGTACAAGGTTCGGCGCTAGGCGATCATAAAACAAGTCAGCCATGAGGCCGAATCTTTCCTTGTAAGGATTGCGTGCATCATCGTCCTGCGATAATGGCTCTGGTGCCAGGATGAATAGAAAGTTGTGATCCTTGCTATTGATCAGCACGGTCCAGATGGATTGAATGAACCCAACTGAGGCGCTCTCACCAACATTGAAGCTAATAGCACTGTTGCCTGGATGAATAGAATGGGGCGTGTAAAGCCGGTGCTTCAACCTAATTTTCTTGAGGGATTTTCCCCAAGTGGAAAGGACACTGGATCCTAGTGGATGAGGGTAGTCGGAATGGTGGCGAACAGGTAGAAGCTGGTGTTGGTTGATGTGCTGTAGAATTAGGTTGTACTCGACTGCTGGAATCTTTTCAAGCCGTTTCTGTGTGGCTTGACTCGGAGGCTTCGAGTTGGGGGCTGCTGAGAGACCTGGGGGATTGGACAAGATATCCACCATAGCGAGAATAGAGGAGGTTGAGGTGCTAGTGATAGTGGCTGGAGGTAGTGCACTCTCTTGCCCTGTAGCAAGAGCTTGCTGGTGACGATAAAGCCCTTTCATCCGGCCTAATCGACACAGCTGCTTCAGCATTGTATAGTCAATAGAGCCTATTCAAACTGCATTAGAATTGGAATCACATTAATTCCGGTACATAGACTTACATTGATGACGATTCGTTTTGACTTTCTGAAGCCGCCCATTGTGTGTCTCGCCACCATATTCGGCAAGCTTAATTAATGGGCCCCACCACTTGAGAAGATTGCCAATGTGCATCGCGATGTGGTGATTGGGGCGGATGGAGAGGTGAGGAAAGAGGTTATCGGATGATTGGCGGTAGCGGATATAGTGCGTCGTGTATATGTCTGCCATTTCTGCTGATGTCCGGTGGGCACAGACAATGTTGGTGCATGTGACAAGATCAATAAAGTTGTCAAGCAGAGCAATAGAATCTGGAATGGTCTGCGAAAGAAGGACTTCTGGAATGATCAATGGGAGGAAGACGGAGAACAAGAGCAGCCATTGGTCAGCTTTCAACTTTCCTTCAGCCTTCTTCCCAAGATTTGCTGATGGGCGCTCAATCCATGAAGGGATCGTAGCGTCAGAAATACATTGGCGAATGACACCCATCTGACTAGGCGTAAAGATCGGGAGCTTCAGGATCTTTGAGGAAGGTGAGGGTTCTTCTTCTGGGTCATCACTGTTAGATAACTCAGATTCGCTGGTTGAAGCAGTCGAGTAGGTGTCATGGCCATCTGGCTGCTCAGTGGCATTAGACGAAGTTGATGTGTCGCTGAGATAGAGCCCCCCATCAAGACGACGTGATAGAATCGACTCTATCGAGTCGGAAGGAGGATCTACTTCCATGGGCTCATCATCATTGTTGTTGAGGTTCGAGGCCTGCCCGTGCCCAGCTTTCGTAGCGGAATCAGGAACACCAATGCGCCACTTGTAGCGCATGTGGTGCTGAAGGACCCCTTCCATCCAGTTGTGCATGATTCCAAGAACCATGTGGCCAACAGGATCCCGATAGTGCAAACGGTGCATAACAGATGGACGAACACCGTGTGACTTGAAGATCTCCTCCCGTTTGGTTGTAGTCGAGGCAACTCGAGCCTCCTCAGCAGCTGCCTGGACTTCTGTACCAATGCGTGGGCTCCAAGAAGCAATGTCGAGGGAGGCGATGTCGCTTTTGCAAAGCATGCAGAAGGCGCAGAAGTGTTTTTCAGAGCCAATGTGTGCAAAGCCGAATAACTTGCGCATTGCAAGGAGGTCGCCTATTCCGGTAATCACTGCACCACGCTTGACGATGCCATTGGGGTGTTTGAATGTTTGAACCTGGATTCCAGACCAGAACACTTCGAAATATGTGATGACAGGGTCCATAAGGTGGTTGATTGTGGCAGCGGTTGGTTCGTGAGGGGGAGGGGTGATACCCGCAAAGTATGTGTTTTCTGGAAGGAGCTGGTCCTCGTACGGCAAGTTGAGGCAGAAAAAGATGATTGCCCCACATGAGACTGACTTTCCTGCAATCTTGTTTCCGAGAGGGTTGAACCAGTCGATATAGCACCCAAAGGTAAGGTTCCCTGGGGTGGTGGTGAAGGAGCCAAGACTGCGCCACGCAGGACTGTCCCAGATAGATTCCATAATGTCAGGATTGGGAACATGGGTGTAGGATTTGTCAATTAGTTCCTCAATCCCAGCTCGAGAGAGGAAAAACTCGAGCCAGGATGGGAAGTCTTGTATGGAGTATAGACGTCGTGGTACCTTTCGAGGACCACCACGTGTGTGTATAGTGGTCCAAAGCTTCTCCCTGCAAGGTTGGCTCCTTGGGGACTCTCGATAGGTGCATGTTTCAGGAATGTCCGAAGGGTTGTACTTGAATGCACAGACCAGGCAACAGGCAATGCGGTGTATGACGGGTTCAACAGAAAGGATTTTCATTGAGGTCCGGATATCCTGAGGAAGAAGGATTGTCCGTCCAGCAGAGGTCATGCGCCCAAAGGTAATTGCAGCATTGACGATGATGATGATGGCCTGCAGGGCGCGGTTGCACGTATCACGGCTTAGGCCTGCTGCTGTATGTAGCCAGCCTACAAGCATTGAAACCAGAACAATGATGCTTCGTTCTGTCAGAGAGATGGCTAGATATGGTAGAGGATTGTTACAGTGCTGCTCCAAATACATTGGTGGTGAAACGTACTGGGCTGGCACTCTTGCTGATTTTGGATCATGTTGTCGATCCCGAACCTATCAACCTCCCGGTGACTAGACGCATCACCAGCCTGTGGCCCTTGAGGGAGTATGAATTCACTTGGCTGGGGAACAGAAGATTGCGCGCAGGTGCTCTTGTCTCGCTTTCGATGATATCGTCGGGTCGAGTCTGGCTGTAGCTTCCCCGGTCTTTGGGTGCCATTGCTGTCCTGGTATGTCTCGCGACCACACCCGAATGTAATGCAAACACACACAACACGCTTAGGAGGGGCCTTGTTTTGGTTTCTGGACATAGAGAAGTAAGGTCGATTCTGAGGAAAGTGAATGAAGAAGGAAAGAAACAAATTAAAATGGCACATATTACAAGAAAGTAGGTTACAGACATCTCTACAAGTCATCAGAGTCACTGTCAGGGGAAACACGACGGCGCTCCCTCCTGCGCACATGCTCAGCCTCCTCCACACCGTCGTCATCATCCTCATCTTCGTCCTCTTCCTCGTCTTCTTCAGCCTCATCACTAGCAATAAACCCCCCCAAATCATCATCTTCAAAAGCGACGAGCTTGTACGCCGAGAGAACATTAGCAACATATTCCCGATGCTCCTCTGCAAACTCCCTCGAATCCATCTCGTTGTCGGACAGCTGGTCATCAAATAGGTCGTCAAGATTGTCGGGAAGTACAACGCGGGTGTTGGAAACAATGGCTCAGCGCTTGGCTGGAAGTTGGTTGAAGAAGGTGGGATCAAAGTAGTCAATGGGTAGGTCCTTCGCCAATCGCTTGAAAGTACTGTCCTGCTGCCCGTTTGCAGGGACCAGGCGTGCACGTTCAGCAACACGACCTCCACCCCCACCCCGCATCATTTTCGCGAAGCTGATCGAGCATCCTTATAAGCTGTTCAGCCTTTGCCGATCGCTCAGGTCGTCGCTTAATGAAGTAGACATCCCGCCCATCCTCTGTCTTCGAACCTGCAGGATCTCGCTCATCGTCAGACGTCGCCCGGGGTGTAAGCATGTCGATGAGGCGAGGGGGAAGTCCATTGTCCACAGCAAACTCGCGCCGAGACTTGCAGAGCTAATGCCAATTGATTAGGGTCATCATTTTGTACACACGAGTATCAGGACTTACACGTAGTTGACCTTGAGTCTTAGCATTCTTGAGGTCCCGTACCATGTTTCCTCCAGGCCTTCGTCGCTCAAGCCGGTAGCGTTGCTGAAGAAAGTGATGGACATGATGATCATACATCTTCACCAAATCCTCCGTCTTGGAAGCCCACCTAGGATCTGCGTTGAAAGGTGCATATGCCGAACCGATCAAGCCTTGTTTGAAGCTTTCAACAGCGACGATACGGTGAGCTTCGTTGTAAAGTGATTGAGGTGACTCCCGTAGGTCTGGAGAAAACCTTGTGAGACCAAAACGTGCCATAGTGCTCTTCATGTGTCCCAGAAGGCCATCGTCGAACTCCTCGTAAGTCATGATATTGCGTGCTCGTGTATTGGCCCAGGGGTTGATAGTGACAGCTTGAGGCTTGATGATAGGGTCTCTGGTGCGCTGCTGCTGAACTTGATCTTCGGTGGCAAAGCGATCCGTAAACGCCTTGAGAACATGAGCAGGTGGGTCGTACGGAACTGTCTTCGGGTCCACAAGACCCCAAAGTACACAGATGTGAAAGAGAAACGCATCCTGTATGGAATTGATCAGGCGAAATCAACCGATGGACTTGATGGTCAACTCACCTTGACCCCCTTGGCCTCTGCAGGAATGTCGTCCTTCAATAGTTGGGTTGCTTTGACTTTCTTGTTCGAAGGTGTGTACTTTGACGCTGTGATGTTTGTCTTTGCAGCCATTGCCGGGATCCTGTACTCGGGTGGCGGGGCTCTCGCACCGTCAGCCTGGGTGTCGCGGAGAGCGGCGCTAGATACAATCTAATCGGCGGAGTCGTCGATCGGTAACGACGAAGGCGGAGGCGGCGATGACGGAGCGGAGAGGCGGAGCGGTGCGAGAGGCTCGACCAACAAGTAGTGAAACTACAAGTCGAGAGCAAGGGCGGAGAGAGAGGCTTAGAGCGGAGAGATGACGAGTTAAGGCGTTGTATTGACGAAGAGGTCAAGCTGAGGAAATACAATGAGAACGAGCAGTCTTATATACCCTACAGTAGGTGCTGAGTCGTACTAAGTCAAAGGCCATGTGAGTCGTGCTGACAGAGATAAACAAGGAAGCTGCGCAAGGCAGCGCGAAGGATAAGTAAGAAGCTGCGCAAGGCAGCGCGAAAGATAAGTAATCGTATCGGGCATAACAATAGAAATGAGTCGGGCTGAGTAAAGGAATGACAAAGAAGGGTCGGGCTGCGCAGAGGCAATGCGCGTAGCCGAAGGTGAAATAGTAATCAACGGTAGGAATGTGGAAAGGAACCATCGGGACAAGTGAACGGAGATGAAAGAATAGGGGTAACGGAGATAAGATGGAAAGCGGATCAAGATAAGATAAAAAGGAAAAGATAGGGGCGAAACGATAGGGGCTAACCGGTGTCCACGACACTGGGGTGCAGGAGTTGCATGCTGAGGGATAGCTGGATGCCGAGGATTGGCTGGACGCTGAGGGTTGGCTGGGCGCTGAGGGTTGGCTGGGCGCTGAAGGGCGGCTGCGCGTCGAGGAGTAACCACACGCTGGAATATCGGGGTAGGAGATGTAGACCCTTGACGCATGGCGGACCTATGACCTGAAGAGCCCCGGGCAGAAGTGCCTGCTGGAGGCTCTTGACCATAGTCGATGAGAGCAGGGGCATGTGCAGTGGCATGGGGAACGAAGCGGCGCTTTTGGCGCTGGATGGAGCCCTGGTTGGCTTGGGTTGCAGGAGGTGTGAATAGTTGGGCTGGCTGCTCAACATCCATCCCATCTTCGTCCTGCTCCCTGCTTGCTGATGTTACACAATGGAGGGGGGATCGATAGGAATGAGACATACTGGTGAAACCGGGCAAGTCTCCTTTCAACTTCCCGCTGAATCCACTCCTCTTGCTCTGCAAAAAGTTGTCGAATGAGATCTTGGACGTTAGGTGCTTGGCCTGCGGCGTTGACATCAGACATGTTGAATGAAGTGAGAGGAAAGCTAGAATTGCGATAAAGATGTTGGTTGTCCGTGAACACGAATGAGGACCACGTACCATTTTTCAGGAGCTCTTTTTATTTGCGAAACCATCCCATTATCCCTTTCACCTCCACAAAAGGTAAATGTGGCTGAGCTGCATGCCTCGCATCGAAGCAATCATCTTTGTTGAAAGCCACGAGGTGTTTGCGTTCAGCCGTGCTTGCCAGCGATGGTCGAGTTCGAGGACCGATATGCGATAAGACGCTGCAGCAGAGTTTCCAGATTCAACATTGTACAGTGCTGGGCAACGCTCAGTTATGAGGGATACGGTCGATGGCAAACGTTCAACCTGCTTGCGGAATTCGACTCATCGAGATGTGGCAGTGCCCAAGTTACCGGATGTCTTGGCGTTTTTCATGCAAGACACGGAGCCGTGACGTATTTTACATGAAACAAGCTTGATGATTGCCACAGGGGCTCTTTGTGAGTTCAGTGCCTTTCTTTTACAGGCAAACCGGCCCAATCGTAGTCGACCTCGAGAAACCTGACAGGTAAGGTGACAAGTTCATGACAGCGTAAGATTAAATAGAACATGACAGCCCATTGTCCGCCGTGTGAGTTAGAAGGGCCGCATGCTTGGTGGGACGATCAGGGCCCATCGTACCTTTTTGTCCAATCGATAGCCATGCGATCGACGAACGGTATGTTCATCCCTGATATTTCAACTGGTTTCGTATCCTTGGGTAATGGCAGCGGGGCCGTCATACCTATCCAGGCCACGGTACACCTCGCTACCCCTTTCTCATTCGTTCTACACACATCTGAACGAATCCGCATGGATCAATCTCTCCTGGGTGAAAGCCTATGCTTACCCAGTAGGTCTCAACACGTCACCCAACGCCGTCTTCGTCGCAGACCGTGATATGCACGTTCTTGTGTCTGAAGTGGTGCAAGTTCAGGTACTGCTACCGTCGGTGCGTCTCTTGCTCTTTCACTCACTTTTGGGCGTTAATGCTGAATACCTCTCAACCTCAGGTGAACTCTCACTCTCTGATCAAGTTGTCCCTGTCGATGGTCCCAGGCAAAGATCCCAGAAACCCAACGTGCAGAGATCAAGGCAATCGCCACACCCAAGCTGCGCGTCCAGACGTTGAAGAGAACACTCCGGATAGCGTCAAGGGGGGCATTGGATCCTGTTCATTGAGACTGTGGAAGAGTTGCTGGAGGAAGCATTCAAGACTCGAGTTGGGACCGCGCTGCTGGGTTTTCTTCGTCGCGTATGAAGAGTCTGTTTACTTCAAACAAGTCAACTATTCCAAGGTCGCCCAACTCTGTACATGTGGATATCGCTATCGTGCGCAACGGATTACTACCCCCCCTGCTTGAGCCTGTCCACATCTTGTCGCCGGTATCCAAAACACCTTCAAAGGTGTGTGCTTCGCTTTGCGAGAGAGTATGACGCCAAGTAGGCCTTTCACGGTCCTTGTAGCATTTACTACATGGACTCTGCATTGATTATTGGATCATCGTAAACTAATACATACATGGCATGGAGGTCGAGGGTGACGTCGAGAATCACATTTCGAGGGTTGTGGCGTTAAAGTTTAGGAGAAACGTTCAAACTACGTTCTCCATCTGTCCTGTCTTCCGATCGAGTCCTGATGGATATAAATCATGAAAGGAATACCCTTTGTCTGGCCTGGGTTGGATGCGGTTGGTGCGGACGAGTGCAAGCCATGAAGGTCGACGAGAGCATCGTCTCAACATTATCTTCGAACATCATCATTTTGCTCATTATCCCTTGGTTTTTTGTGGAGCGCTTCGAGCAGCGTGCTCACCGTCCTCATCGACAAGATCAAAGAGGACCCTGTCACTGTGCTCCCCGAGAGGTCAGAACCAACCCAGGATGTCCGTTCCTTGCGATACAAAGCCGTTTACCTTTCGTGCGCTTCTCCTACCCACGCTGCTTCTTCGGTTATCAAACGCAACCGCTGCCCTTCAACACCGACTTGGGAGCTGAGCTGCCCAATCAAGCACGAACAACAACGACCTCGAATAAACAGACGAACGCTAACGCGTGAGAGGGTTGAGTCTACGATGAACGTCCCGTTCAACGTCGGGTTTGGTTCAGGATTGGGAACTCGATGGAACACATCTATCATGTGCTGGTGCCCTTGCGGTGAATCGGGCCAAATGCGCTCCAACGATTCGGCAAGAGTTCCCCTCCTGGACTCTCAGCTGGTTCAGGGTCCCGGGTAACGAAAGTAAATGGGGTCACCATCCTCGTCGGTGGAACAGTAATCTTCCTGTCCTTTCCTTTCCTTTCCTCCCCTCCCCTCCTTGTTCTTATGCCCTGTTTTCACATTGAATTCCTTGAATTGAAACAGTAATATCCTAATAAATACCCTATCCCTATCTGTACCAGGATGCCTGACCATGCTATACATATATTTGTACAATTAACGAACGAACTTTTGATATCCAAGCGAATGTCGAGCGCGACAAGCAGATAGGACTTTTAAAGGGAGGCGGTGAGTAATGGTGTTCGTGGTGAGGAGCAGTCAACGGGGTCTATGGAGGTTTCAGACCAGTTGCCAGACCGGTAACTGGTTTTGCTATGGCCATGGAACCACCAAGTGGTACGTGCAAAGGGAGCCTTCCGGCACTTCTAGGCAGGCGACGACGACGGCTGCAGAGGGACATCTTGGGAAGTGGATGTAGCCTTGATGATGTCAGGACCAGCATCGAAGTAAGTATGCAAACGGGGTCTCCCTCACCAAGGAACCGTCCAGAACGCTGTTGCCCGAGACTGGGTTCGTCGCTACCTCTGTGGCGCCTGTCCGGTATATCTGAGGGGCGTCAGTTCGGAAGTGTAGCAATTGCATTTCAGTGCCACAGAGCCTTACAAAGTCTCCGAACCCTAATACGTTTTGCCAATGCAGTCTACGCTCAACGCCATTTGTGTTGTCCACGAACTCGAACACAACATCTTCGTTGGGCGGGCCCCCTTGCGTTTTTCTGTACTTGATGGAGAAAGCTGAAGCCATGTTTTGCGTGACAGAAGAGACGTTGGCCAAAGAAGAGTGCGGTCAGACACAGAAGGATCGGTTCGAGACAAGTCCAGGGGATGCCGTGCTGCACCAACTTTTATCGTGCTGAAAGTTCCCACGGAACAGGTCCTCATTATCGAGTGCTGATTGTCTCAGATACTGTTCCAAATATCTCCACTCAATGAGGCTGCAGTTATGGCATCAAAGCTGAGCAAAGATCAAATCTAGCAACGAAAGCCAGCAAGGTCGGACAGAATATACGGCGCAGTAGCCGCAGACGCCAGGACGTCGCCGGAATTTCGAATACCCGCGAGCCGGTTGTCTGCCGAGTGTACACTTTGGCCAGATTTTGTACACCAATTTGGTGCAAGTGGATTGACCCGGTGCCTAGCCGAATGTTCGCCCTCGACACTGGTTCCTGTGTTCTCATGCTATCCCCGATTTCACATAGCGGTAAATCCAGAGCAGAGTAAGGAATCATGGGGGGGAGCTGAAGGCTACTTCCCTTGCAGTGAGAGAGTGGTTGAAGCCTTCACACGTTGCCACAGCAGGCGCGTGTGCACATGTCAGATGAAAGTGAAAGATCAGACCAAGAAACATCCAGAGGAAGGTTGAGCATGAGAGGCGCTTGGTTCATGTTACTTTCGCCATTCGGAAAAGGCCTGATAATGAAGTAGAAAACGAGGGCCGTCATGACACCGTCCCAGCAAGAAAGGCACGCCGCAAGCCATCAGCCTCAACGTCGTTCATTTCTGGAAATCGAAAAGGCGTCCTCGATAGGAAAGACAGGGCCAGAGGTAAGTGAGAGAGGAGGCATGCCGAGTCAGGATCACCCAGATCCATCAGTGCAGCAACATGAAAAGTGTTTTGGGAGGAGGGGCAGTGACGGAACACAACTAACATCTTAACAGCAGCTGTCAGGTGAGGGCCGAGAACCACATAGATAAACACTGACACGGGTGACTGGAGACAAGTCGAGCAAAGTCTTGCGGCCAGTCGCAACGATAGAGTCGTTGCAGGGGACTTGCTTGTGGAATTCGCCAAGGGTGAGCAGCGCAACGTAAGAGTTATGGAGCAGCTAGGGCAGGACAGAGCGTGGGGGCGGGGCAAGTGGAAGGTGTTCATCGTCGTTATACCATCAATTCGGGTGGTTGTGAAAGGCTCTGAGCGCGATTTGGCTTGGGAGGCTTATCAATGGGGCGCCATGGCAAATATCTGCCTGACAGTAGATTTGAAATATGAGAACAAAAATCAAGGCAATCACTGACACTGACGATAGTAACCCTACTGGTGAGCCGGAGCCTCGATGTGGACCACCAGATTGGGTTCGAGCCCAAAGATGAGCAGATATAAGCCGAAAATTGGAAGAGCAGGGCTTTCCGAGGTCTCAGAAAGTGTGGAGTAAGAATGGGGGTGGGGAAGGATTCATGGGAGGTGAGGAAAGCATAGCTTTATACCATCCCTCACCACATGTTCATACCCACCACTCGATCGTACAATTGATGAGGTTTTGACACCGACGTTGATCGCACTACCAAATCTAGGTAACCCCTATCGAAATGACAACCTCTTTTTGAGCCCCTCGCTCATCGAAATTAGCGCTTATTCTGTGAGAAATATCCTCTGAGCATACCCAAGTAGCTGGGTTCCAATTCTTATAGCCTCCAGAGCCTTGGGAGGGGAGGTCTAGTGAGTGGTCTGTACGAACTTAGGGTGGGGGAGAGTAAGAGTCCGATCCTTCAGGGCGACTGTTACCAGTTCCGGTCATGAGCCATGGGCGACACGACCACCTTTCGGGATTTTGACAAATCTTCTGTACGTGATCATGATCGGACTCGCCAAAGCAACGCCCAAGTGTCCAAGTGTGATCATGGGAGAGACGACGCTTTTCCAACAGAACATTGATAATAAAAAGTAACGCGTATTCGTCTTAACGTGTAAATATCAGCTCTGAAGCAAGGAGCTGTGTCGCCGTGCCTGAAAAGGGAGTCAGGCGCTAATCACCCATTTTTTGTTTTTCGTGGTTCCCCACCTTAGCCATGGCCCATCAGCCGCATAGCCATTCTCTAAAACTGTGTCCAAATCTCTGTGAGCACTCGCTATCGCTTCTTGATGGTTTCTGTAATTAGTGCTCAGGGATTGAACCACCATTTTGACCGTTGCCATATTTGGCAGGTACGTGTCGAGGCGCACCCGAATTACCCTACATATCTGGTATTTTGTCAGGTGGAAATTGGGTGGAAAATCGACAAAGTCAATGATGCTCACCGCTGACACCCCCTAAAATCTCGACAAAACAAATGGCTTCGGCTCTTGTCTCCTTCGCTCTGGTGGTTCAACCAGTTTCTGATAAGGGGTAGTGGCAACGCAATGTTAGTACGTTGTCTCCAACTCCTCGCCTCCCCGCCCTACATCCATGGCACCGCGTAGTGAACCTAACCCCTCCTGGGTCACAGCCCGCGCACAGAACTCAGCCTCGTCTGCTCTCCTAGCTACATCTGTCGCCCATCGCGGTATCTATCTAGCTGCGCCGAGGGTGGAGCAGGCAAGGAGGATCCAAATGCTAGAGTTGCTCCCTTGGTCGCTTTCTTCTGCCTGTATGTTCGGGTTGCTAGCGAGAATGGCGTGTATACTTAACTGTCGTTGTTGAGGTATCACATTGATTGTCCTTTCAGCTTTCATTGGCGAAGTCTTGCTTCCGACAAGTCCTGCAGACTGAGGGAGAAGGTCTGGGTAACTCACCGCGCCTATTTTGAGACGATCATCGCACCCGAGGTCGTCCGTCCAGATGTTAAGGAGGAATATTTCTGAGAGCATCACAGATAATTTTTACCAAGCCAGGAAAAGTGTACAGACGAACACATAATCAAATACAAAGCAAATTCTACAGCGAGTGGTCCAGAGCGATAAAACACAGAATGTCAAGCTGTGTATAGTGAAACACGTTACTACTATCATCTCGATATAACCGTCAACATTGTGATCACTAGAGTGGGACGAAGGGGGAGACAGCGGTTATTGGTGAGTGATGTTCACCCCGACCTGGCCGCTGTCCCATAGGAGCCACCGGATTGCTGGCCTGGAGGTGAGGATGGTGCTGTATTGTAACCTGGTGCATGGGAGGCTCTTGGAGGGCTTCGGTGGGTGCCATGTGTTCCTTCGTTGGGTAAGGGGCTCTGGTGCACCTCAGGATGGGGGACAGGGGAGGCGATTGGAGTTTCGGCATTGTCGCTGGTGGTGTCAGTGTTGGTTTCAAAGGTGGAAGTCGTCCCTGGTAAGCCCGTACGATAGATCTTAAAGCAAGGGTTTATTGTCAGCTCGAACAATACATTCGAGCTGGCATGGAATACCTACAAGGCGTCCAACCCCTCTCAAGGTTGACATCTCCAGCCGACGAGGTACATTATGGGTGAAGTCCGTGAGTTCCATTTCAAGCCTCCCGTCTGCATGGTCTTCGGTGGTAATGGGGGCATCAGGGGCCTTATTATATTTGAAGTAGAAGGCGCGGGGAGGGCTCCCACGAAGAACCCAAAGAGAAGTGACATAGGACCAGAGAGCGACAAGTGTGTTGGCAGGAGTCATACCTAGGAATGGGGAAGTTGGTGGCAAGCTTGAGGGGTAAGGGAAAGGGTCTATAATACTTTTTATACTGGCTCAACTCCATTTTGGCTTGCTGCATGTCTTAACAGAGGTGCCAGTGGAAGGAACTGCCAACCTAAAACTATTTCAATTGATCTCCTCACTTACCGTCTTCGCTCGGAGGGATCGTTCGATGCCATCCACTATGGGCCCCCCCACCGGGTGTCACTGGGCGAGTGGTGGTAAGGATCACTGGTGGGGTGGCTCATAGTGATCAGCGCAGGGTAAGCACTGCCGGGAAGAATCAATCTGCACGACCCGAAGATGTGTGTGAAGACTTTACTCAGTAAAGAACATGTAACCCGTTCACAAAAGATATTGACAGTAAAGAACAGGTTACATGTTCTTTACTGAGTAAAGTCTTCACACACATCTTCGGGTCGCGCAGATTGATTCTTCCCGGCAGTGAAGTAAGGTAAATCAGTCGGCGTGCCACTTGACAGGTCCGGAGTCTAATGACATTGGGCGCTTATCGTTTACCCATTGCACGAATTCGGCACACAGCTCGCTGTCAGTTCTGAGGTTCTTTCCTCAAGCCCTGATCCTCTATCTGGTGCAACTGGCAGGGAAAGCGAGCTGACCAATATATATTTCCTCCTGGGTTTAAGATCAAGAGGCGGAAGCGACACACCCTCAATTCTCTTCTAGCTGTTCGTGCTTGGGGGATCGAGCCCGCATTTTACGGAGTTACCCTGAAGGGGCTCACCGTGCGGTGCGCTTGCAAGAGCGGTGTCCTCAATCCAGGAGTACATTTGAAAGATACCCCTTCTGAACATCTGAACATCTGAACATGCGTCACTTGGTTTCAATTCATCGCATGTTGCAGACCTGTTTTGACGGCGCCAATTCCTTGCGCAAGGAAGAACTGCAAGAAGTCAGGGTTTAACCGTTTAATATGACTTGGATCTCGTTCACCAAAGCACCCGCCTCTTCAGCTTCTACGGAACATTCTTTTCTTACCGCGGTCTTGCACTTAGACACTCACTGAGAGTACCAATGAAACATGACCAGCGAAAGATCCGAGTGAGCCCCTTCATATAGGTTTGGAGAGGCCAAGTAGTGAATTCATACATGGTTGTCGCTACCGATCCTGCATCAAGTTACATGCTTTAAGCATTTACTAGATTTCGGCTTTTGAAATGCTGCATCGCATCATTCACTTGACCGTTCTTCATTTGGATCGCCTCGTATAAAGGGTGGCTAGGGACCCAATTAGCCGCTGAAATACCGTCGGTCTGCGGCGTAGGTTGGCGGTACAGCAGAGGTCTTGATTGCGATCGAAGTACATCCCCTCCAGTATCCACCATGTGACCATGGATCCGCGGATTGCTCAGGCATCAGTAGCAACCTGGAGTCCAGATCTTCCACCAGATTCGTTCGGGCTCGCGTATCGGGTAATTTGAAAGATGAGAATCTGCACTAAGCACCTGCAGGAACAACAGGCGCCGATACCGGACTTCCCGTGAGAGCAATAAATGATCTAAGTAGTGGCTGTATGATCTCAAGGCCTCTTGTGGCTCCTATCTCTTGCCTTGTTACCAACCACGTTCTCGACTGACCCTCGTTCACCGGCCGCATCCTTGCAAAGTCCACACTGCTGCTTCGACCTTGTTCATCATGAATGCGTCAACGGACTCGTCTCCCTTCGTCTCCATTCGCTCGATGATTTAGTGGTCAATGATACGATTGTCTAGGGGCCCAAACGAGATGCAGATGTCTTGGAAGAATCCTCTGAGGAGTTCAATAAACCGTCAATAAGATGCTGAAAGATATGGGTCGCGCATTGGTCAAGATGGAAGAGGAGGAAACACTACTCCTGTTTCTGAAACTACATCGCCTTCCTCCCTTCTCGTGTTTCTATCATGACTTATCCTTTGACGGCCAGTCCTCTCTTCTCCGAACCAGTGTCTCCAGTCATGGCCAATGGTACATTGCGCCTCACAACGGCCCAGCTTTGACCTCGTCATCGGTTCGTTTTCACCAGTGCTCCATCGACGACCAGGGATACTCGAAGCCTACACCGCACCATCCGACGCGCCTCTGGGTGCCTCTGCTTCTTTTTTATCTGGTTCGTCTTCAGAAGCTGCTTAGCCGACACCACCTTCACATTCAAACTTAGGTCCCACACCCACTTCGTTCCTCACCGCGTTCAACGTCTTGTTGGTCCATGGACCAACTTCGCAATGTTGCCCTATGCCCAAGATATCTAACACATTTGGGAATTTACAAGTGAGATTACCTCAGTTCTCAGGGTTCGCTCTTTGATCCAATCTATCGTTTCATCCCAACTCCCACCTCGTCCTGACCGTCTCCATCCTTCTCTTCCTCTCAACGACTTATCTTCCTCCTGCCTCTCTTTCTTCCTTCTCCAGGCCTTGCCAACGCTAACCGTCACTTTCACTAGGTCACTGCCCAACTTCACCCCCGCTTCCAAAGCCAATTCACCCAAGTCACCTCGTCCAACATCTTTGACGAACCGAACACGTTGGCCGTTTGCGGCAGCCGTGGGCAGTGGGTAGCCTGGGGAACTTCGGGTTGCGTTCGTCTCTCTCTTTCTCATTCTGGTTTCTCGATGGAATGGCCACGGGGAATCAAGGGAATCAAGGACAAGATTCCTAATGCGACACGATAGGTCTCCTAGAGGCAATTGACGTCTGAGACTGTCTTCGTAAAACACTCGTCGTACCTGAGAAGGAACTTATCGGTGCCGATCCTCTGTCCAAGCTCATTCAGGACGTGGGTTCCGAGGTTGTTTGATGCCAGAGGTACGTCTTCTCCCTCTTATGCGTCGTACTCAAACCTTTGAAAGACGATGACACTAACGACACCTCGCAGGCCCAGGGAAACTACCTCACGGAACATCTTCGTAGTACTGAAATAGAATTTGGGATGGAGAGTTGGAGAGTGACTCAACGAGCGATTCAAAGAGTGTGCAAGGAAAAGAACTTACCCGGGAAGGTACGCTTCCTCGCTTGCTTCCTCTTCTCTTCTCTCCCCTTCTCCCTCATTTTCTACCTTCAACTCTGGTTTCAACCGAAGGCCAATGCCTCAGGCCTCAGGCCAATATAGTATTCGATGAGGAAGTTCAAAAACGACATGCTCACGCAGGCGCATCCGAACCAGAAGTAATTGGCTAACTTCTCTGCCCGGCTGGGGCGATCACTAGAACCTTTGGTAGGGGGTAGTTTGAGAGGGTGTGTGTAGGGTACGTCGTCTCATGCCATCTCTCTTTCGTCCTTCACCATTTTCCAGTTGAGTCGTGATTTACGTGGTTCTGGAGTAGGCAAGGGAAATAGTGTAGGCCTGGTTGGACCAGCTAGAGTGGGTGGGGCGAATCTCAGATGGTCGATCACGGGAAGTATGGGGAGTTGGTTCGTGAGGATTAGCGTGGACATCTCTCGAGATTAAGGGACATCGTAGGACATATGACGGGTACGTTCTTTCTTTCTTTCTTTCTATCATTCTCGTCTGACTAACTCAAATTTGGTCAAGTAGGGCTCTTCCGCAAAAGCTTATCTTCCCCCTCAATCGCGTCGAGAGTGAGAATCCTCTCATACTGATTGAGGAAATTTACACGACTGCGAGTGCTCTTGTCAAGATGCCGGACCCAGGGAAAAATGGCAGTTTATTGGATCACTATTGCATATCTTCTCTCTTGCTTGCAATGCATTCGCTATTCTTTGTTTTCCATCGTTTCGTTGTGGACCTTCAATCCTCTTCTGCTCCCTCTACCTCCCCTTCCTCCTATTGCCATCTTTTTCTCATCCTAACCCCTCGTTCTAGCCAATCTTTCTGTTGGGCGGTCCCGCGTGCAATTTGTTTGTGCAGCCCATACCGTCAACACCATGCCTTCTCTCCTCGACAGAATGGGCTGTTGACCAACGCATCAAGTCAAACGCCGCATAGAGGGGTGTAAAAAACGTCAAGAAAAAGGCAATAATTTTTCGACGTCTTTCGCGACTTCCTACTCTTCCATACTAATTTATCTGCTCTGCAGGTGGGGCAAGAAGTGACTTTGATGACTATCATGGCGAACAAAAGCTTCCTGAACCTCAAAGTCACGGAAGAAGAAGCAGATGCCGCAGCATCCCAATCGACGTCGACATCTCCTAGCGACACACTCGCCTCGTCGTCTATCGCTCCCTCCACCTCACAGCTGCCAAGCCCTCGATCTGTAACACAGAAACCGAGTTGGCAGGCGCAGTGTCGAGCAAGCCCATGAACCTCCCGCTTCGAGGTTCGCATCGTACTGAAAGCCTGAAAGATAATGTTGGTCCCGCGGTGTACTGGAAGGATCGGGTGTTTGGTGGAGCCGTCAAGACAGAGGGTACATTCCCTCCTCTTCGATCTCACGATTGATTTGGCTGACGAGATGTGTAGGTTCGAGCGCGAAGGCGGCTCGTCTGCCTCCTGGTATCTCAACTGTTCTCAGGTACAGCTCGGATCGCTCTCTCCGGGGTCAAAGCCCACGACTGTCTACGAACTCCGCTTCACTTCCTCGCCGACCGCGACCACGCACCTCCCATCCTCTGTCGGGACTCGGACCGACTCGAGCCACTTTGATTGTGCGGCTGTTAGTGAATCATGTGTCCGCAGATCCTGCGGAATGGGCCAAACCTCGTGGTATGTGACAGGCACCTCTTTCCCTGTGGTCCCCATCTTCGGTCCTCATTGACGAGAAACTTCTTTAGATCACCAGTGCCTGTTTTCATTTTCGCTTCTCAGGCTCTCGTCCGTATGCGGCTAATGTACACGGGAGTTAACCCACTCCCTAACCAGTAGAAAGGGCTGCCTGCTTTGCATTTTGCTCCAATCGAACATTTGACGGAGAACGAGTAAGCGAGGAGCATTTCCTGAGGCAGTTGGACCCAGTGAAAAAAGGCAGCTGCTTGGATCATTAGAGCGTATCTTGTCTCTTCTTTATCACCAGTGGATTCTCTCCCGCTTCTGTCGTTTGTTTCGCCCCCTATTCCCCTTTCTCGTCTCCCTAACCACCCATCCCAGCCTCAGCCCCCTGTCAACTTCCCCCTTGTCCATTTATTCTGCATGGCCGAAACCCTCGATACCAAGGACAGTTCTATTGGTATATGTTCTCTTCTGCATTCGTTGGTGTAGGCCCCACCTAAATATCGAAACATAGACTCCAGAGAGTGCCGGGGATGGCATTCATATCATCCACTCTGATGACGCCAAAAAAATGTGGAGGTGCGAGATGCGATTCGTTCTTCGCTCACGACCCCCTGCATGTAGATCGACGCTTTCGAATTTGATCTCCTTTGTTGATGGATCGCTAGTTTGAATCACTGGTCACTCGCCTTTTGCAATGCAGCCCTCTTGTACGCAAAAAACGTTGCGATCAAGGGGCTAGTCCATCTCATAAGCAGAAGCCAACTCGGGTACCAGCCCTTATTCCTCATTTCTATGGGCGACAGACGTTGTTGCAAGGGTCAATTTCATTGAACAGTGTATCTACAAACTAGCGTAACTGTGCATACATAACGAGATGACCCGTGCAGTTCAATGCTAGATATGGAGGAAGAGGAAGAGGAAGAGGAAGAGGAAGAGGAAGAGGAAGAGGAAGAGGAAGAGGAAGAGGAAGAGGAAGAGGAAGAGGAAGAGGAAGAGGAAGAGGAAGAGGAAGATTGAGAATAGTAGTGGAACAAAGCGTCATGGGACTAATGGATTTCTTTTGACCGCTGCGACGGTCAACGCTGGCATCAGTCTGGAATTTCCGGATTGGGTCGTTGTCCTTGGTTTCTGAACAAAGGTAGAGATGGTAGCAGGTGGTAGTGGTGGCGGTGGTTGGCGTACAGCAGGGCCTGAGCCCATTCACGGAAGAAGGATAATCGCGTTGTTGGCTTGGGGTGAAGATGAGGTACATTGCGCGAATGTGTATGACGCCGCCTTTGAGGGCTTCGGCAAATCCTATTTCCCTTCTTGGCCAGGCAAGGAGCTCTCGTCTACAGTGGGATGAGCGCCAGAGTCGGCTTGAGTCTTGGCAATGTTCGCACCCGAGGTGTCGACCTTCGACTCTACAGCGGAAGTCATCTCTGGTAGGCCCGTGCGATATAGCTTGATGCAAGAGCTTCGTGTTAGCGCAACACTTATATTCAAAGCTATGCGGAAGACGTACAAATGTTCCGACACCTTTCAACGTGGACATTTCCAGCTGACGAGGTAGGTCATGTGCGAAATCCGTGAGTTCAATTTGGAGCCCTCCGTCGGTTTGTTCTTCTCCGGTGGAGGGTGCGTCGAGAGCCTTGGAATATTTGAAGGAGAAGGCCCGTGTACCACGTAGGCCGAGCAGAAGCCAAAGAGAGCTGAGATATGACCAAAGATTAACGAGGATCTCAGCAGGAGCCATGCTCAAAGTGGGGGGGAGATTGGTTGTGGCGGGCGTCGTACATCGGGAAGGAATCCAAGAGAGCGGTTAACAAGTACCTCAGCCCAGGAAAGGTTTGTTCTTATATCCACGCCTTGCTTTTTCCCAGTACATACCTTGTACATTCCCTTACATACCTACCGCAAAATACTCATTGACAATGGGCTTCCGACCAAGCTCCGACTTAATATTCTGGGTGATGATATGAAAGGAATATTGAAGCCGCGTCTCGTCAATTCCTGACTGAAATATCGTGCGTACTATCAATAATTCAGTGGTCCATTCAATAGTTTATAGGACACTACGGTGGTACCTTTGAAGAATATCGAATGAAGTGTGTTGTCTTTATCTTGACAAGCAAAGGGTTATGGTACCACCGCAGTCTCGTATAAAGTATTGAATGGACTAATGGTTTTTTGATACTACATACGATAATTACATCAGGAATAGTTCGGATAGTCCTTACGTATCCTCGTCCACTGGAATACCGAGCTCCGGTGTGACAACCTCACAGATGTGACGATGTCGGACAGTCGAAACCAGGATAACCCCTCCCATAAACAGTAGTAACCCATACCTTGCTCCAGCTACCAAACTCCATACTTCGCCCAGGAGAGTGCCATCATAATACATAACCTCCAATAACCGATAGCCTGGGGCGTCCCCCGAACGGTATGGGTTGTTGGCTGTACCACATTCTGTCGACATCCCAGTAATAGCCCTGTTAATTAAAGCGAGCAGGGGTCGAAATTACGCGATGTGGCCCAGAGCTTCCTGGCCCTTCGGCCTCGTGCCCAAAGAAACAGGTGTTATGGTTAGCCCGTGCCAATTTCAGGTACATCCCAGTTTTCCTCTATCGCTGGTTCATATTAACTTTCTGCTCCGTTTGACTGATCCCCATTTGTCTACCCTGCTCCTTCTCTTCTCGAAGCCATGCTCCTTGCCCAAACAAGCCTCTCGCTCTAGCCTCCGTGCTCTGGTCGACCTCTCTCGCGTACCATTTGCCTGCGCGTTCGATACCTCGACACCATCCCCGCTCCTCTCCTTGGCGGATTGGACCCTCTAGAAGCCAGCGGATAAGGGAGCTGAGAGAAGAGTCAGATCACTCACAAGTAGTTTGTCTGACAGGTGTATTTCATCCATCTATGCACGAAGCCCGACCGGGATTGGATGACGCTATCGTTTCGGTTTGATTAGGCCAAGGAAGTTCGTGGTCTCAAGGATACCAACGTCAATCTCACCCATGACGCTGTCGACCAGCTCATCAAGTGGTATACTCGCGAGAGTGGTGTACGAAACCTCAAAAAGTCTATCGAGAAGGTACTTCATGGCCCCTCTAGATCCTCTGTTTGTCCTAGTCTCAAATCACCGTACAGATCTATCGCAATGTCGCATTGAAGATCGTCAACGACCTAGGCGCGGAGAAGTTTCCTGAGCCCCAGGAGGTCAAGGAGACCGATGCAAAGGTAGCCTTATCCGAATTGAATTCAACCAACACACCTACTTCGTCGTCACTTCAGCCGATGCACCTTCCGCCGCCGCTCCCCTGGTCGCCAAAACTTCAACATCCGACACCGCGACAGAGAAAGCTGGCGAAGCACGTTCAACAACCAGAGCCGAGCGTAAACCCATGCGCATTCCCTCCAACGTCCATGTTCGGATCGCGCCTGAAAGGTTGAGGAATATGCCGGTCCTGCGATGTCCCAGAAGGGCCGTATGTCGGAGATCTCCAGATACATAATTAAGGCCATTATGCCGAAAATGCTAAAACCCTATAATAGGCGGGTTATTATCAGACACGAAATTAAATTATGGACGGACAGGATAATTATGGTCAAGGGCCATAATTATGATGGGTGGGGTACCCACTCGCTGCCCGAGACTATGAGACCCGGGCCCGCTCGCGTTGATGGAATGATGCGCGTGAGCGAACGGATTCGTCGATGGAATGCATGTCGCTCTGTCTGCGTGTACCTCCTCCCCTCAATCACTCACTGGGTCATAGATGAATTTGTGAGAGAGGAAAGAATAAAATGGTACACAACCAAGCGGATGTGTAGAATGGTCGATTTGGACGATATTGATGAGCCATCATTTGTCCATCACTCGCGGTTATTCTGAAATTGGCCCAATTCCCATGGACTCCGGGTAATAACCAGGGTGGGTCATAATAATTTGTGATGCTCTCATGATTATCCAAAAAGATGGGAGATAATCTAAGCCCGATAATTATCTATTCTGAGATCTCCGACATATGCTTGGTGGTACTGTCAAGATGGATGGGACGTTCCGTCCTCCTCCATCCGACGGTCGGTTTGACTCACAAGTTATGTAGGTTCCAAAACAAAGAACGCTTGGTTGTTTGCGTTGGTTTATTCGAGAATGATTAGAGCGTCTCTTCTTCTTCCTATGATAAGTTTTTCCTGCTGAACGCTGTTTTAGCTCTAATGGCGGGACCTTCACTGAACAGGTCATCTTCATACGTCGAATCCTTGCAAAACACTCCATCGAAACCGAGACGACGACCTCAGTCGACGTCATCTATCCAGACACCAAGGAGAAACATACCCGACAGCGTCAAATAGGATATTTCCTAAATGCATACCAGGCACATGCAGATCAAAGCAAATGCATAATCGAAGGCAAGTCACAACGAAAACCGAATACTACTAAGCGATTCAAAGAAATATTGACACATCTTGGAACACGAAAACAATTTCTTTCAAACGGTACAACGGTCAACGTTGAGGTCAGGAAATGTGCACAGAATGCGACAACGAAAGCGGAGGTGGTGGTTAATGGTGAGTGATGTTCAACCCGACTTGGGCCCCTTCGTGCAGGATTCACCGGATTGCTGGTTCGAGGACGAGGAAGATGCCGCGTTGTGCCTAGGTGCGAGGGGACGTCTTTGGCGGATCGTATGTACTCCTTGGTTAGGCAAGGAGTTCTCTCCCCCGTCAGGATGTGGGGGAGTGAAGGAGACTGGAATTTCCGGCCTGTCGCTGCCAGCGTCGGTGGTGGCTTCGAAAGTGGAGGTTGTCTCTCGCGAACCAGCACGATAAACCTTATAGCAGGGATCCTAAATTAGCTCACAGGCCGTACGCTACGCGATGTAGAAGGCTTACAAGCCGTCCGACACCCTTCAATGTCGACATTTCTAAACAACGAGGAACACCGTGTGTAAAATCTGTGAGTTCAAACTCAAGTCTCCCGTCCACGTCCTCTTCTGTGGCGAGCGTTGCACCGGGTGCCTTGTAGTATTTGAATGCGAAGGCGTGTTGAGGATTTCGGCGGACAAGGAGCCAAAGAGAAGTGGTATACGACCACAGAGCGATGAGCATGTCAACGAGAGTCATACTCAGGTTGGGGATAGACTCGGTGGTGCTTTTTATATAGCACGGTTGGAATTGATGGGTAGCTTGGGAGTCTGTGCTACGGCCCAAAATAAACTTTGAAAGAAGTAAGTTCATCTAATAGCTTATTGATGGAGTTTAGGACAAGATAGCGGCAACCGCCAGCGACCGTGTGGCCTTATGGCGTACCAGACCGGGTTTTATTATTTATCGCGAAAAAGTGCCATTTTTCTCTCCGCACTTGACTTTTTCGATATCGCACCGCCAATTTCGTATCGCACCGCCAATTTCGTATCGCACCGCAAAAATCTGTTTCGCACCGCAAACTTTGAATATCGCACCGCAGAAATGAGATTCGAACCGCAGAGTTTGACTATCGCACCGCGCAACTTGACTTCGAGAATATCGCACCGCAAAACTCAACGTCGAAAAATCGCACCGCGGAACTCGACACCAACTTAAAATCGCACCGCAGAGTTCTATTTTTGGACTGAGTGTACGGCACTACTCTTCGTCACCTCTTGCCGTCTGTTTGAAGTAACCAAAGGGTGTACACTCGATCTGTTGACTTTAAGTCTTATTTTCTTGTACAGAAGGCTGACAGGTACCACTAGGAGAGTAGTGGATACCGCTTTCGGCCTATCAGACGCGCGCTCAGGGGCATTCCGAATAGGCGCCCATCGGGAGTACCAAACGCAATTGCAGGGACTCAGTTTCTTCAGTGGCGAGTTCTTTGCGGGAAATACATTAACTGAAGTAGAGAATAATGATGGGTGTTTGTGCGCATAGGCCTTTGAAACTAACAAATAAGATACTGAAGGTTTTGGATTCACCTGGCTATTCAGACGACCATGTTGCATTGGGATGAATGGGTATCAATCCAGTTGAGTAAGTTTATATGTATAAATAACTATATAAAGCGAGTACAGTATCAAGTAGTCGCATCACCGAAGGACAGCGCGCTCTGCAGGTCGATGCCAGGTTAAGGTTCTATCACTGTGGATCGCTCGACAGACCGCTCTCGGCCCGGTAGGTATTGGCTATACGTCTTAATTTAGCAGCGGGTCAGGTTTAGTTGCTACAGCAAGTCACTTTACTCAAGAAGAAGCTGTTCAGACACGACATCAGCCCTCGCTGCAGGTACTATGAGGAACATGTCCGAATCTAGCCAATCCTTCCTCAAAAGCTTGTATCTTACAGGCGTTGGCAGATTGAGGTGCCGGCCATCTTATTCATAACTTTGCATCGCCCAGGCCGGTATCTGTGACAAGGAGTGGGTCAGTGAGGACCCATGTATACTAGTATATGCCATTGCTTGAAATTTGCGCCATAATTGTGAGATTGAACCAGCATATCTACTTATATACCGAGAAATAGTGGTGTAGAATGAAACAATGAACTGGGGAAAGAGTTTAGTGGCAAGGGTGAATTGTTGAACTTGAAGGTACTCCTGATGGGCGCCTATTCGGAATGCCCCTGAGCGCGCGTCTGATAGGCCGAAAGCGGTATCCACTACTCTCCTAGTGGTACCTGTCAGCCTTCTGTACAAGAAAATAAGACTTAAAGTCAACAGATCGAGTGTGCACCCTTTGGTTACTTCAAACAGACGGCAAGAGGTGACGAAGAGTAGTGCCGTACACTCAGTCCAAAAATAGAACTCTGCGGTGCGATTTTAAGTTGGTGTCGAGTTCCGCGGTGCGATTTTTCGACGTTGAGTTTTGCGGTGCGATATTCTCGAAGTCAAGTTGCGCGGTGCGATAGTCAAACTCTGCGGTTCGAATCTCATTTCTGCGGTGCGATATTCAAAGTTTGCGGTGCGAAACGGATTTTTGCGGTGCGATACGAAATTGGCGGTGCGATATCGAAAAAGTCAAGTGCGGAGAGAAAAATGGCACTTTTTCGCGATAAATAATAAAACCCGGTCTGGTACGCCATATGGCCTTGTCATTCTAGGGAGTAAAAATATGCATGCATTTCCACGTGCGAAATCTTTTTGGTCTTGCTCAAGATCATGTTGGAACGGCTACAATGGGTACCCTTTCGGCACTGAGGAGAGACCCACTGAATACATGCTTTACTGTAGTCTATTCAAAATGGTTTCGTGTGCTCCAGAGTTTGGCGCCTATTAGGCCTAGTACCTTGAGCCAGGAGAGCCCATCATCTGAGAGGGAGACTTGATTAAATCCTGTTTCAACGTCTTCAAAGTCCAGCAGAATGCCATAAGCACCACTGAGCACATCAGGCCCCAGGGAAATGGATGGCAGGTTTACAGCAAGCACTCACGCGCCGGTGATTGTCAGAAGACGCCGCCACCGCCTCGTTGCTGTGCTGGAAATATCCGCCACAGCTCCCACGCATATCTCTGGATCCGCATTGGCTTCCTCCTGCTTCTCTTTTTGTCATGGCTCGAACTTCTGCAGTTGGTCCTCTCTCGTCCGACGCCCCTTCTGACGCCTTTGCGCTCATATCACCTGCGCTCACATATGTATATGCCATTCCCCAGTCCTCCATCGTCTCTCTAAAACGAATATCATTGCACAGATCAATGTGATAGGCGCACTGGACGTCGTCGTTGCGGAAAACCGTCTTTGTAAAGTGAATCTCGTACTTTAAAAGGACCTCATTTGGCAATGAGCTATCCATGTCCGCATTTGGTACATCCGACGCAAACGCCACAATCTCAACTGGATGGGCTTGCCTCTGTGGGCCAAAGAACGTCAGAGGACATTTGTAGGGTGCGTCTCTCCTTTTTGCCCTCTGCCAACTTCTCCGCCGTCTCATCATTGACTGAGCCCTTCCCTAGATATGAAGCTCAACCAGACAAAATTACATCGCCAAGATAAGCTGTGTGTATGATTGTAACCATGAGAGCACCCTAATCGACGTGCCGGACCGAGATTGGTGGAGGTTTCTTGGGTTATTGGTGCGTATCTTTGGCGTATCTTGTCTCTTCTCGTTCATGATTTCCCATTGTCCTTGCTTCGCATCCAATGTCCGTCGCCACCACCGTCCACTCCTCTTTGCTTCTTCCTGCTTGACCTTATGTTCGCTTCTACCTCCTCTGCCCCCTCCCTTCCTCTTGTTATTGTTGTTGCCCATGCTAACCGCCTGTTTCAGCTTCGACGTCCCTGTCGATGTCGTATCAGTCAGGGCAGCCAATCCCCCCGATACTATCCTTGCTCCTCTCTTGGACCTAACTGAACCGTCCTTCCTATTCTCGGATACATTCAGCGAAGGTATCTGCGAAGCCATCTGCAAACCGGCCCAGATTGCTCTGCTTTGGGCCAACGACACCCCCGACTAAGCTTCACCACCTCATCCGACGCCGTCTTCTTCGCTGATCGTGAAGTCCACGTTTCCACGCCTAAAAGGTTCTCAAAGGACAGAGGGTTCAAGTACCGTATCTGCTTGACGAGCTGCGTTTGTCCGCCTGCTTAAACATGCCAGAGAGGACATTCCCATTGGTGCGTCTCTCCTTCCTCCTTTTCCAGTCGAGCGAGATGCTAAACGGTCGATTCAGCTCTCCCAGACGAGGCCACTCTCAGGTCAAGTTGGCACACCTTCCGAGCTACTTATCGATCTCAGGTCCATACGTTCATCGTGCCTCGGGTTGTTTGCCCCAGACGTCGAGAATCCTGGAGTTGGAGGAGGAAGGCTCGAACGCGTGAATCTGTCCTGCCCTGCGCTTCTGCTTGACGCGAAACCATTCTGGCCATGATTTTTCGTCTTGACATGGACATCCCGATCCGTATATCTCCTTACTGGTCTTGGTGGCCAACAGTCAATACGATCCCGTTCTCTTCGAAACAAGGGACCCTCGACCTTAGCGGCTATCCTTTTGGGATAACACCGACATCCCACTCGATGTGCTCGCCAAGCCTGCGAGAGCGGTGTAGAAGCCTCAAGAAGTATATCGCGAAGGTACGTATCGTTTCTCTATACCGCCCTCTTCTCCCTTACGCGTTCAATCGACGGATCTATCCACAAGCAGCCTCGAGAATCGCCAGCGGCCCTGAAGAACACGAGGTGGTCAAAGATACAGTACCAGGAAACGCTGCAGTTCACCTCGAGTCGTTTGGACAAAGCCCAAAGCACATACCTCCGCTCTCTGCCTCCACAGAACCTTCTCATTTGGTCATGGGCCAGTGTTGGGGCGGTAATTTGGGTGGTCTGCGTTGCTTTATCCAAGAACGGTTAGTCGTCATCTCTTCTTACTCTGACGAGCGTTCTTGCTGAACGTTGTTCAGCTCTCAACCGCGGGACCTCCCACTCCTCGTCAGTGGAACCCTGAAAGACCACCATGTCGAAATCGAGACGCATCCGGTAGCGTTCAATAGAAATGTCATCAGGTACATATAGATCAAAGCGAATGCGTAATCAAGCACAAATCATAACGAAAAGTAAATGGTCCAGAATGGTACAACGAAATAGGACAGATTTTAGAACACAAAATGAATTTCTTTCAAATGCTACAACGGTCAACGTTGATCTCAGGAAATTTTCACTGAATGCGACGATGAAGGCGAAGGTGGTGGTTAACGGTGAGTGACCTCAACCCGACTTGGACCCCTTCTTGCTGGAATCAATGGATTGCTGGCTTGAGGGCGAAGGCGATGCGACATTGTGCCTAGCTGCATGGAAGCGCCTTGGAGAGCTTTGGTGCGTGGTATTTATCCCTTGCTCCGGTACAGAGCTCTCGTGCACGTCAGGCTCGGGGGCAGGAGAAGCCATTGGAGGTTCGACGCTGTCACTGGCGGTGTCGGTGCCGGTTTCGAAAGTGGAAGTTGTTTCTCGCGAACCCGCACGATAGATCTTATGATGGGAGGTCGAGGTCAGCTCTCAAACCGTATGAAACGCGATATAGAAGGCTCACTAGCCGTCCGACGCCCTTCAACGTCGTCATTTCCAACCAACGAGGAACGTCATGTGAGTCTGTGAGTTCGAGCTCAAGTCTTCCATCCTCATGTTCTTCTGTGGCGATGGATGTACCGGGAGCTTTATAGTATTTGAAAGTGAAGGCGCGTGAAGGATTCCGGCGGACGAGGAGCCAGAGAGAAGTAACATAGGACCATAGAGCGATGAGCATGTCAACGGGAGTCATGCTCAGGAGTGTGTAAGTTAGATTTTGGGGATAAGTGGATGGGGTGCTAGCCATAGATTCAGTTCTGGGTTTTGTACAGGTCCTGTCCTGTTTTCTGGCGCCCCACACAGTTTTGATACTTAATTCATCCGAGTTTTTTACAGTTTTTTCTCCCGCATTCTTCACGGGGCAAGAGGGTGACGCTAGTGGCTGTGCATGACCGGCAGCCTTGAGAAGAGCGAAGGTCGTGCCAAAAAGGGATGACGCGAAATGTTGGCGTCCATCGGCCCCTGTGCAGCACAGGGATGTGACGGTAGTGGCAGTGCAGTACCGGCACACGGTCGAGCTGATAGTCGAACAAGGGGTGAAAGTTCTAAGTATCCGTGTTGAACTAAGCTAGGGAGTATATACATTAGGGAAGACTATATATACTACCTAGAGAGGCTGACAAATATAAACTATACAGTTACGGAGGTACGACTAGAGGAGGTATGTACAAGTGTCTAATGCAGTAAGCGGTAGCGCCGAAGACACGGCACCAGAGATCAGCGCCATCACGCAGGCACCCGTCACAAGAGATGCTTCGATGGGTAGACTGAGATCTGATTGGGCTTGGCATCATCGATGTTGACTGACGGGAATTCAATCACCGTTTGCTGGGAGTCTTTTCGGGGCAGTCTCTTACCCCCTGCCTGTACTGTAGTAATTCAATCAATTCGTTGCAGGGTGTGACGCGTGACACGGCCAACGAACCTGATATTCCGTTGAAGGGGGTCGAGGACCGTGACTCAACGAAATTTGGCGCCGTAGGCGCCGAAAAAATGGCTTAATTTGGAGGGGCGAGGGCGCCAAGACCTCCTCAGATTCGTTGGTTCCAGATGGGACGCGTGACGGCCAGGGGATTTCGTTGTTTTCAGAGGGTGCGTGACGCGTGACCAACGAATTGATCGAATTTCTACAGTAGTGGGAGACAAATACAGTAATCTGTTCGATAAAATAATAAGGTCGTTGGGCGCTTAATGCTTCGCGGTGTTCTTGTGGGGTGAAATGGTCTTGAACCCGGTCTGGGAGGAGAGAAGGCACCTCTAAAATAAAATGCTTTGCCTGGCAGGAGTATTTAAATTCCAACTCGCCACGCCAGCTTGAGAAAGAGCAAATGTGCATTGTGTGGCTTTGCAAGTTTTCGAGAGTGCCTGAGTCTCGATATCAATTCATAAAAGCAGAGAGATCGGTTGCGAAGTCAACTTAAGGAGTTAACTTCACAACCGTCCTGAATTCACACAAGGGAAAGGGTGAGCGATCAAAACTCTCCCAGTAAAGACGAAGACACCACGGGCGCAGATCAGACGCAAAGTCTCTGCGGCCACAGCTCAATAGAAACACGGTACAAGCTCACCTCACAATCTACTCGCCCGTGCGTTGCAACGCACGGGTTAGCTTCTAGTATGACTCAAAAAGGAAAACGATGACGAAGCGCGGCCTCCTCAATGACCGCAAGTAGTTGAGCTAAATCCTCTCTACTCCATTAAATACCAGTACACTCCAGTACACTCTGCGTTTATTCCCCTGAACCTCTGCCAGGTTTCTCGGTTTGTTTTTTGACGCCCGGGACCCCACTCACTAAAGCCGTTCAACAGTCTTGCGATCCGCGGCCGCCAAAGGCTGCTTTTTCCTCTTCAGGTGTTAAAGAACTCGAGATAGGATTTAGCTGGGGCTGATGATCCGTTTCGGTGGAAGACAGCGAAGCCTCGCTCTGACCAGAGAGCCCACGTCGTAAGCTTCGAAACCTTGACTTTGCGGAATTCTGAGCCTTCGCCGCAGGGGACGCTGGTGCCAGCGATGCGGCGGGTAGTCGGGTTGGAGGGAATCAAATTGCTCGGTGTTCTTTCTTCACGCGAACGGACCTAATACTCCAGCATCTGATAACAGCAAATAAACACCATGAACAAAAGCTGGAAGAACATACAACGCACCGAGTTGTGGAACCTGTCCTTGACATCGTCTGCCGCACGATCATGGGAGAGAGAGGAAGTTTTGGTCACTTTTTTGGCAGAGGCGTCGGAGTTCAAACTGGCACGCATTACCAGTCCCCGTTATTCAAGGTATATCCTGTCCCCTCACTCATAGCGGCTGCGACTTTGTCCCTGGAACGCACGCCTCGGTAAGAGGCTGCTTTTAGGGATGACAGTAAGCACGCCAGATCTCATTGTTTCCCAGATCGCGGGCCCTGACGAGGTGAATAGGAGGGAAGGTATGGAGAAGGAGGAGTTGATAAGTCGGACGAAAGGACGCGAAGTACATCGATGAGGCTGGCCGGTGAGCTCACTGAGGACTGATGACGTTATTCTAATAATGTACATTCAAGGTTCGACCGACTAACACCGCGCGCTCGGTCTTCTTGTCGTTTTTGTATGTTGCTACTTATCTTGCTTCATTTCTGTTACTTCCCGCGTACACTGCTGAGGGATATGCATGTGTAGGAGGTCTCACTTCAACACAGGGGCAGGTTTAAGCTCCTGGCTCATCCTATTTGCGCAGACTGGACACAAAACAACCAAGGACGACGATAATCCTAGTCCGTTGAGAACACGTTCTGTTTGTAAGGAAGTCGAGACATCGGGACGGAGCGGTGCTACACTATGGCCAAATTTATGAGAGCATCTTCAAGGATTTTGAGGAGTCAGTGCATTTCTCAATTAGGCCAGGAGCTCGGCTGCACGTTGTAATCGGTGCCAGAGGCGACCGGATCTTCACGGCTTTTGCGTTGAATATGTGGATTGGACTTGCCAACAGAGACCGCTCATTTGATGAATTCGTTAGCACTACCTCAGCTCAATCAACGCTTCTGAAGCTACATATCCCGCTTCTGCTCCATTGATATGAGGATTGCGATATCTCGTTTAATTTCGTGTGCTTTCCAGGTGCCTTTGACAAGGCCAGCCCATTGCCCGAATGAATAGCTGAATGACATGCTGTATTTGCGTCTACGTGTATGTTTAAAGTCTGGCAGAATGCCACTGCCGAACAGATTTTCATCAAGCGCCCACCCACAGACGCCCGTCTTACTCAGCCCGACATCGGATGTTCCAGGCCAACGTCCAGCTTTGGAACAACGAGGCGGTGGCAGTGTGATATGAGTTACAGGTGCCCAATGCCCATGATCATGATGTGGCCCTGGTGGCTTCGTCTCTCCTTTCATCATGACCCAGCTGGTCCTCTAGCGTTCGATGCCCCTTCTGACGTCTTAGGCTCAGTGGTCGGCCTCATCCTTTTGGTGCAACACCCACATCTTTCCTGACCTCTTTCAACGTCTCCTTGTCCTCCGACCTCCTTCACGCTGCTCATCCGGCCAAATCCCTCAAACAACCTAATTTTGGCACCCTGGACCCCTAATCCACCTTCCTCTCTCTCCAGCGAATGTCATTTCTCCGCTTTACACCTTCCAAGAAGCAAGAATAGGGCTACCGGGATGTGATGCATGTGATATCCTAGAGGGAGTCGACTTCGAACACCTCCTTCGTAAAACGCTTGTCGTACTGGAGCAATTCGCAACTCGCAATTCGCGGCTCAGCTGAGTCGGGATGCAGATTCCAAGATTGACAAGTGTCAAATGTACGTTCTCCTTCTCTCTGTTCTCGGCAAGCCTCTATGAGACGACGTTAATGAGTGTGGGTAGGGAATACTACCTGACGGAACAGCCCCGTAACATTGAGAATGAACTAGGCGTCGAGAGCGACGGACAGGAGAACCTCGTTGAAGGGTTCAGAGAACGGGTAAAGGCGAAGAACTTTCCCAAACAGGTACGTTGCCTGCCCTTTTCCCCCATCTCCCCTCTTCGTCCTCCCTCGCATATTCTCTAAACGCGCTCCTCTCCTAATCCTGGCTTCCACTCCCTGCACTCCACCGGCATGCTAACAATTTACCTAAGTCATCAAAGTATTCAACGAAGAACCTTTGCAGCTCAACCCGGCGCAGCTGACCCAAACCTCATTCGAACCTACCTAGACTGGATGGTTTCTTCCCTGGGGCGTCCACGCACTCGGACACTCCAACCTTGCGCGTCGACTATCATGGGGGGTACCTCCACGTGCTCATTGACGAGATTGACGAGACTGGGCGGGGGTATGATTGGAATCACGCAAGTCAGTATTCGACATGTTGGACCGAGAGCGGTGGGGTTACCTAGATCAGTGGTGCGTATCTTGTCTCTTCTCGTTCGTGGTTTCCCGTCGCCCTTGTTTCACCTCCAATTTACTTCGCCGCCACTCCGTTTTGCTTCTCCCTGTTCGACCTTTTGTTCCCTTCTGCTTCTTCTGCCCCTTCACTTCCTCCTGTTATCGTTGTGGCACATACTAACCTCTGGTTGTACCCTCGACCTCCTGTTGTCAGGACAGCCAATGTCCTCAATCCCATTCTTGTTCCTCTCCTCGTCAGAGTGGACCCTCTTAAGGTCGGCGGATACGTGAGCGGAAAGAAGGGTCAGATCGCGCCTCAGTACTTGGGTCCTCAGGTGCGTTTCTCAAATAGACGAAGATATGCACATTCACTGACCCCCGTTCCATTTCATTAGGCGCACAAAGCTCGTCTCCGAGTCGATAGGTTTGAAAGCGATGAAACCTCACCTTCATCCTCCTAATGTCTCCAGAGATCCAGAATGCCTCGCTATTGGAAGCGGTGCCTCCAAGCCTATTTCGAAGAACACGAAGTGGTCAAAGATACTGGGAAACGCTGCAGTTACCTTCAACTTCGCGACATCGTCCTCGCCTCTCGCTTCGTAGCGGGTCGAAACCAACGCAACAAGCGGGGCGTTAGTTCCTCCGGCAACGACTTTCTCGTCCACTGTGGATAAGGAGGAACCCAGTGTTGGAGCGATAATTTTGGTGGTCTGTGTTGGTCTATCCTAGAACGTTTAGTACGTCATCTCTTCTTCCTCTGACGAGCGTTCCTGCTGAGTTTTGTATCAGCTCTCAACCACGAAATCTTCACTGACCAAGTACTCCTCGTCAGTGGAATCCTGGCAGGCGACCAAGTCGAAATCGAGACAAATCCGACAGCTTCAAATAGAATATAGTTGGTACATACAGATCAAAGCAAATGCATAATGGAACACAACTTGAAATCATAGCGAAAAGCGAATAGTCCAGGGCGATACAACGAAACGCGACAGATTTTAGATCACAGATCACGAAATGAATTTCTTTCAAACGCTACAACGGTCAACGTTGAGCTCAGGCAATTGTCCACTGAATGCGACGACGAAGGCGGTGGTTCATGGTGGGTGATCTTCATCCCGACTTTGGCCCCTTCGTCCAGGAGTCGCCGGATTGCTGACTGGAGGGCGAAGGTGATGCTGGATTGCGCCTAGCTGCGGGAGGACGTGTTGGGGGGGTTTGGACGGTCGTATGCACTCCTTGGTTAGGCAAGGAGTTCTCGCGCACATCTGGATCGGGGCTAGGGGGGACAAGCGGATTTTCGGCGTTGTCGTTAGTGGTGTCGGAATGAGTTTCGAAAATGGAAGTGGTCTCTCGCAGACCCGCGCGATAGACCTTGCGGTTGGATGACCAGGTCAGCTCACAGCGTTATGAAATGCGATATAGAAGGCTCACTAGCCGTCCGACGCCCTTCAACGTAGACATTTCCAACCAACGAGGAACGTCATGTGTGAAGTCTGTGAGTTCGAACTCAAGCCTTCCTTCCTCATGTTCTTCGGTGGCGATGGATGCACCGGGAGCTTTGTAGTATTTGAAAGTGAAGGCGCGTGAAGGATTCCGGCGGACAAGGAGCCAAAGGGAAGTAACGTGGGACCATAGGGCAATGAGCATTTCAACGGGAGTCATGCTCAGGAGTGTGTAGGTCAGATTTTGGGGATGAGTGGATGGGTGTTGGGGGTAGAGTCAGTGCTGCTCTATATATTGCACCTGTTTCTTGACCGAGGAGCATATACCATAATTAGTCATCGATGGAAGGCGCACCATCCCCGCAGTTCTGGACATACTATGAGTATCCCGCGTGGTTGAGACCTCCATCCCCACAGTTCCGGACATTTTAGGAGCATCCCGCGTGGTTGAGACCACAAGTCCTCCTTGCAGGTTCCATGTCCCTTGGGACTTCCTCGTGGCAATTAGAAGTATCAAACTCCTTAGAGGCTTTTTAAGACTTCGGCAATATACCATGTAGGCATTCTTCGTTTCACACCTGATGGCATGTGTACCTTTTAATAAACCATTACGCTATGTAGGCGATATCGGAAACGTCAGCCTCAATTGAGACCAAGGGGGCGCTGTTGATGCAAGATCCTAAATAAACCTCCCTCGATGGGAATGGGACGGCGAGGACGGCGGCTCGTAATTCCATCAATCGGGCCTCGAACTCCTGCTTTACCTGAGGGACCTGTGCAGCTATTCCTCGTCCTCACCGTCTCTTATTCGTGACATCGGAGAAAGATGTTTGACTATACTGAGCTTTTATGAGGTTCAAGTGCAAATTGTGAGTTTGATAAAGGGAATTAGAACACACTACAGCGCCAATGGCTCAATGCACATCAGTCGAGGGAAGAGCACAGAAAGAATTGTAGATACGGTTTCAAATTCTTAAAGGTACATCCACATCTATTTTTGAATTTCATATGCGTTTGCTATGCCCCGCGGGATTCAAAAACGCTCGCTCCTCAAGTGTGTGTTAGTGTAGCAAAGTTTTGGCTCTGGAGTCTGTGATAGGGACAGTGTATCGCGATTAAAGCATGCTGATCCGTCATTTAACCTTATAAGCTATTCCTCAACTTCCTTTGGTTTAATTTATTGAGGTTAGGCTGCCCAACGTCGCTCCGTTCGTGGTAGGTTTGTCGTAGCGCCCACAGGCGCACATTCAATAGTTGATGGCTGGTGTCATCTGCCGTCTTTGCCGTCCCATTCCCACGGAGGGGTCGCGGGGCAGGTTGATTTAGGATCCTGCATCAACGGCGCACCCTTGGTCGTTGCCTGACTCTCTGCTTCTCCTTCCATCATGCTTCCGCAGTTGTCCTTTTATCCGATGTTCCTTCTGACGCCTTCGCGCTCACATCACCTGATGCTCACATATATGCCATTCCCCAGTCCTCCACCGTCTCTCTAAAACGAATCTCATTGCTCTGCTCAATGTATTAGGTGCACTAGACGTAGCCGTTGCGGAGGACCGTCTTTGTAAAGTGAACCACGTACTCCAAAAGGACCTCATTTGGCATATAGCTATCCATGTCCCCTAGATATGAAGCTCAACCAGACAAGATCACACATTGACTACGTCACCAAGATAAGCTGGGTGTATGATTGTAACCATGAGAGCACCCTAATCGGCGTGCTGGACCTAGATCGGTGGAGGTTTTTGGGTTAGTGCTGCGCATCTTGTTTCTTATCATTCCAGGCTTCTTAACCAGCACGCTCTCGCCCGCACCTTCTCTTCTTCATCACTCTTTGTTTGTTCGGACCAAACTTCGGATCCAAAAGCGCTTTTCACTTTTGCTTCGGATGACGGACTTGAACGAGGGGCCTTCCTGAAAGGTCGGCTTTGATGCTCAATAAGCCCCTATTCTTCGTCACATCGCGTGACCGTCGCCTCCTCGTTCCTCAGCTTCATGTGCACTCCTCTGTTCATAAGTACTCATACAATACTACCATACTAGAGCAGATATCATACATTACAATTTAAAATGGTTCTCTGCGACATCAGCTTACATGACCGCAGAATGACGTGTCCAGACCGTGCCGCTTCCTAACGCGACATCAATGTCTAATTCTCAAAGAGACACTTCGAAAGAGGTAGCGGATAGCTGGAGGAAGGCCTACATTCTCAGATATATGTATTTATGTCACGAAAGGTGCTCCAGGTGCTAATGATAGGTGCGATAATTAAGGGAAAGGTTTCGCATTGATGGTGAATGGATGCATGTATAATTTTTTGGTGCTTAAAAAGTGCAGAAAGTATTGAAAGGTGAAAACCTTTGAAGGAACGAGGAGGCGACGCGACGTGGTGAAGAATAGGGGCTTATTGAGCATCAACGCCGATCCTTTCCAGGAAGGCCCCTCGTTCAAGTCCGTCATCAAAAGAAAAAGCGAAAAGCACTTTTTGGATTCGAAGGAGCTCTAAGTGCGAGGCTCCATGCCAAAGCCCATAAATACAAATTATAAGTATGATACCCATGAGTACCTGCAAGTACCTGTGGGTTTCCAATACCTATGGGTACCTGCACAGGTGGCAGGTACCCGACCCGTCTTGGCGGGTGAACCGTGGGAACTGACCCGCACGGCTCTAGGTATGCCAAAAATGGTTGCGGGTACCTGGATCGCGGGTGCGGGTACCCATATGGGTCGACCCGTGCTCAGCCTTAAGGCTCGATGCATGCGAGAGCGGCTGGCGCAAAAGGGCTCCCGAGAAAGCCGAGAAAGCATTGCAACTGGCCCAACGCACAAATCGCGTCTGCTAAGGGGTTAGCAGCCTGTGCTTGTTGGGCGCTTATTGACCTTTTTCTCATTCTTAACACGGTTTTCGCCTATTATCCCCCCCAAGAAGTTTCGGGTACCGCTTCTAAGGGGAACTTGTTGATATAGTCAAATTCTTTTGCCCTTGCGGCTGAACGTCAATCTGGCAAGCACGGGCACTGCCGGCAATAAATATTCAAGTTCATGGGCAAGACTAGTTATGCAGAACTACTACAGCCTTCTTATTTCGGGGCAAATTATGAGAGAGCTGGGTTATCTCTCTGTTACAATATCGTTCGACATTTCGGTTGCTACCAAACGCAACAGTCCTCACAGCTGGGTGCTATCAAGCTGAGTACCAGGGTGTACAGGTTCCACGTCAACCGTTCCTTCACTGTATATCAAGTAGCTTACTTTACAGATGTACACTCACTTCTGGAAGACATTTTGGGAAACACTACATGTATTTAAGTAGAGGTATGGGTGAGTCTGTTTCCTAGATGCATTGAATAATAAAATCTTTGAATCATTTCCCATAACAGGCAATGCTGGCAGCCAAGCGCATCTTTCGCATTTTTTGGAAGCCCTTTTGCGCCAGCCGCTCTGTCGACCTCATCACGTGCACTACTGTCTGGTCCGAACAAACAAAGGCCTTGTCCGCCTCTGAGAAAGCGATCGAGTGAGACAGAGCGTGCTAGTTCAGGAGCCTGTTCTCATTCATGATTTGCCATTATCCTTGCCTCACCTCCGATGTCCATCACCGCCACTCCTCTTTGCTTCTCCCTGCTCAACCTTTTGTTCACTTCTACCTCCTTCGCCCCCTCCCTTCCTCTTGCTATCGTGGTTGCCCATTCTAACCTCCTATTTCATCAGCTTCGACGTCCCTGTCGATGTCGTATCAGTCAAGACAGCCAATGCCCCCAATACAATCCTTGTTCCTCCCTTCGACCTCACTGAACGTCCTTCCAGTTCTCGCAGTCGTTGTCTGACTCAATCAGCAACCCGAGGCGGAGGGCGCTCGCCACATGTGCCACCTCCGCTCCCGCCAGTGGAACTGGATGCCGCCACACTCTCTCCCACTTCCACTGTTACTACCACTTCCACTTCCACTCCTACTCATCTCACCTATGCTCAGATCGCTCTGCTTTGGGCTAAGGACACCCCCGACTAAGCCTCACCACCTCATCTAACAACATCTTCTTCACTAGCTGTGAAGTCCACGTTTACATGCCTAAAGGTGCTCAGAAGACAGAGGGTTCAAGTTCTGTATCTGCTTTTCCGCCTGCTTAGGCATGCCAGAGAGGACATTGCCATTGGTGTGTCTCTCCTTCCTCCTTTTCCAGTCAAGTGAGAGACTAAACAGTCGATTCAGCGCTCCCATACCAGATCGTTCTCAGGCCAAGTTGGTACACTTTCCGAGCTACTTATTGATCTTAGGTCCACATCTTCATCATGCCTCGGGTTCTTTGCCACAGGCGTCGAGAATGTTGAAGTTGGAGGAGGAAGGCTTAAATGCCAGAATCTGCCCTGCCCTGTTGATCCATCCACCCCTCACGCGAAACCATCCTGGCCATGACGTTGGGTCATGGAAACCAACACTGAATACGATCCCGTTCTCTTCGAAACAAGGGACCCTAGACGTCAGCGGCTATCCTTCTGGGTTGGCATCAATATCGCACCCGAACCCCCCAATGTGCTTGCCAGACCTGCAAGAGTACTGGGAATGTATGTATCGTTTTTCTACACTGCCTTAGGAAACACTGCAGTTCACCTCGAGTCCTTTGGAAAAAGTCCGAAGCACATGCCTCTGCTCTCTGCCTCCACAGAGCCTTCTCATTTGGTCCTGGGCCAGTGTTGGGGCGGTAATTTTGGTGGTCTGCGTTGGATCCAAGAATGGTTGGTCGTCATCGCTTCCTACTCTTACGAGCGTTCTGGCTGAACGTTGATCAGCTCTCAGCCGCGGAACTCCCACTCCTCGTCAGTGGAACCCTGACAGACCGCCACGTTGAAATCGAGGCGCATCCGGTAACGTTCAATAGGATATTTGTCAAATCCCACTAGGTAAATACAGATCAAAGCCAATGCGTAATCAAGCACAAATCATAACGAAAAGCAAATGGTCCAGAACGATACAACGAAATAGGACAGATTTTAGAATACAAAATGAATTTCTTTCAAACCCTACAACGGCCAACATTGATCTTAGGCAATGTTCACGGGATGCGACGATGAAGGCGAAGGTGGTGGTTAATGGTGAGTGATGATCAACCCGACTTGGACCCCTTCTTGCTGGACTCAATGGATTGCTGGCTTGAGGGCGATGGCGATGCGACATTGTGCCTAGCTGCATGGAAGCACCTTGGAGAGCTTTGGTGGGTCGTATGTATCCCTTGGTTTGGTACGGAGCTCTCGTGCACGCTAGGTTCAGGGGCAGGAGAAGCTGTTGGAGGTTCGATGCTGTCGCTGGCAGTAGCCATTTTGAGGCCAAGTAAACTTTGGCTTGGCATTTTGACTTTCAAAACCGCCGGGATTTTTCGAGTCTTTTGCATTTTCCTCTTGACTCTTTGACATTTGTAACTACTTATAAGTATAGTAAGTGTACATTTGTAGTGTTACTACACGATGGTAGAAAAAAAAAAGTTAAAAATTTTCGAATTTCCTTTTTGGGAAAATGTCGGGGTCGACCCTGGGGTCAGGGGGTCAAGCCGGGCCAAGCCAGAGTCAGGGCCAGGGTCGCTGACAACTGACCCGGCCCTGGTGGGGTCAGGGCCAGGGCCGCCAAAAAAGTGCCGACCCTGGCCTGGGACAGTCTAATCGGTGCCGGTTTCAAAAATGGAAGTGGTTTCTCGCGAACCCGCACGATAGATCTTATGGTAGGATGACCAGGTCAGCTCAGAAACCGTATGAAACATGATATGGAAGGCTCACCAGCCGTCCGACGCCCTTCAACGTCGTCATTTCCAACCAATGAGGAACGCCATGTGTGAAGTCTGTGAGTTCAAACTCAAGCTTGCCATCCACATGTTCTTCAGTGGCGGTGGGTGTACTGGTAGCCTTATAGTATTTAAAAGCGAAGGCGCGTGAAGGATTCTGGCGGACGAGGAGCCAGAGAGAAGTAACATAGGACCATAGAGCGATGAGCATGTCAACGGGAGTCATGCTCAAGAGTGTGTAAGTTAGAGTTTGGGGATAAGTGGATGGGTGCCAGCGACAGATTCAGTTCCGCTTTTTGTACTGGTCCTGTCCTGTGTCATGGCGCCGCATATCGATCCCCCTTTCCCTCTTACGGTATGGGTGGCGATGATGAATACATCCGAGTTCTTTTTCCCCCTTTTTGACAGAGGCATCGCAGTTTAAACGGGCGATGGGTACATCCGAGGTCTTTTTCTCCCCCTTTTCGGCAGAGGCATCGATGTTTAAATGGGCGTTGCCGGTCCCATTATTCAAGGTATATCCTGTCCTCTCACTCATAGCGCCTGCGATTTCGTCCCTGGATGCGATTTCGTCCTCGGAATGCACACCTCGGTAGGAGGCTTGCTTTTAGCCCGGTGACCACGAGGGAAGGTGTGGAGGAGGAAGAGTTGATAAGACAGACCAAAATGGCGCGAAGTGTAACCATGCCATGCTCACAACGCCGCGCCTTTATATTAGCCCATATTTCTACTTCCGGCAATAGCGGCTGCAGGCTTATTCATTCGCCCTGCGTCGCTCTTGCCCCTTTCCCTTGGTTCTTCATCGTACCTTCGTGTAACCTTTGTATCCCGTCTCGTTCTCGACGAATACACCCGCGTCCTATCAACGTTGGATCCGGGACCCCCAGTGAGGCTCTGTTTGGAAACGGCAGCCTTACACGAAGCACATCGATGAGGCTGGCCGCTGGTGAGCTCACTGAGAACCGATGATGTTATTCCAATAATGTGCATTCAAGGTTCGACCGACTAACACCGCGCTTGGTTTTCTTGTTTCTTGGTTGTTACTACTTATCTTGTTTCGATTCTATTATTTCTCGCGGACACTGCTGAGTGATATGCATGTGTAGGAGGTCTCACTTCAACACTAGGGCAGGTTTAAGCTTGTGGCTCGTTCCATTTGTGCAGATTTACCACCCGGGAGGTGGGTGTCATTCCAGGTGATCCTTGCAGCGTGTTGGTTTACGAGATAGTATATACCGTATATATATACTAGCAGCGTGACCCGTGCTATGCACGGGAATACTCTATTCCGAAAGCTACATACAGTGTGGACGGTTAAGACTTGGGCGCTTGAGTCTTCCCCAGAACGTGCACCAGTCGTCGCCAACCTTTGGTTGGCTCCTCCTGGCTCCCTGCATGGGAGAGGCGCAACTCGCGAGAGCTTACTTCAAAATAGCTCCGAGCTCGATAGGCAAATCGAATGTATTGAACCTAGCAAAATCTAAATACGACAATCATAATGCCAAAGGGCATGCAGCGCGTCTCCCGTGTTCATGTTATCTCGTGTCAACCCCGACACTTGCCAGTGGGAGGCGCGAGAGAAGCTAGAAGCTAGTTCAGAGTATTGGCAGTTCACAGCCTGAGCGCGTCTCCCGACCGTCTTGCGCTTTGGGCTACTACCTTATTATTCCCTAAGCAACACTGTACGAAGCAAATCATTCAAAGCACTCAGTAAAAATTATTGTTTGCATCCTAGGCGCCACCCATGGCTGCCAGAAACCTCTCAACCCGATTTATGTATGCACTTTTATTTGATTAGCGCTGAGCACTGAGCGCGTTTCTAGATGCTTCTAGTCGCTCGGTGACGTCATATGATGCTCGCTTGTCTTTGCTGCTTTGTCTTTGTCGTTTTATCTTTGTTGCTTGTCTCTTGTCTTATCCTGGTGGGAAAAACCCCTTGGTTTTTGTATAATTGATATACCTTATCTTACACCTTTGGATAAAGAATGGGGACCGGCCGCGACCTGCCAATTCAAACTCCGACGCACAGGCCAAAAAGTGGCATCGAGTTAATATCCTTCCACACTCACCCAGGCGCGCACTTTATAAGAGAGAAAAGATAGGCATAGGGTCCCATATTACAGTCTACGTTGCCGAATCTCTAAAAAGTGTTTCGCGGTCGCTACACCTGTCTGCAAAGGGTGACTTTTGCACCTCCTCGTAGAGATATTAAAAATCTACAACGTACGTTTGGTGTGTGGGATAGGCGCGTACTGAGTACATGTGTTAGATTTTTGACGCGACCCTTGCAGAAGGAGAACAACTCAGAATTCCAGATCTCCCTTGAAGGCTACATTAGCGAGCATCCACCTACCTTCAATAAGATCAGAGTGTCAGTAATACTAGTTATGACCACCAACAGCATTTTCCGTACTTCAAAAAAATCAATTTGTATCATTTACTATGCTCATTCACCCAAACCGTTGAGGAAGGTCTCAAAGCTCGCGAGAAGGCAACCCTGAGAAGCGAGATGTCCGAAAACGGAAAGGACACTTTTCATGATACGCGGATTTTGGCTGGGTGGCCGGTCCCCATAAAGAACGTAGAGGAAAATGATGAGTGTCACGAGACAGTACAAGAAAACCAACCAAAAACGATAATAATCCCAGTCGCCGTTGAGAACATGGTGTCTGCGTAAAGAAGGCGAGACATCGGAACGGAGCGGTACTACACTGTATCTAATTTAATGGAGCATTTTCAAGGACTTCGACGGGTCCAGTGGATTTCTCAATTAGGCCAGGAGCCCGGCTACACGTTGTAATTGGTGCCAGAGGCGACCGGATCCTCATGATGGGTGGGTTGGACCCGCTGACAGAGACATTCACTTATTAACCTCTCTATAGCTAGTGCATCAGGTACTACCTTATCTCAATCAATGCCTCTGAAGCTACATATAACGCTTCTGCCTCAGTGATATGAGGATTGTGATATCTCATTTAGTGTGCTTTCCATGTGCCTTCGACTAGGACAGCCCATTTCCTGAATGAGTTGCTGAGCTATGTCCTGTTTTCAAGTCTACCAGTACGCTTCAAGTCCAGCAGAATGCCCATACTACCGCTGAGCCGCAGATTTGCATCAACTTGAAGCGCCCACACACAGACGCCCGTCTTACTCAGCCCGATATTGGATATTTTACAACGAGGCGGTGGCAGTGTGATATGTGTCCGTGACATTCCACACATATCTCAATGTGTGGGTCGTCGCCTTCTTCCCTGCTTCCTCTTTCATCATGACGCATGCTTCTGCAGCTGGTCCTCTAGCGTCGGATGCACCTTCTGACGTCTTAGCCCTCAGCGCTCAGCCTCATCTTTTAGATTGTCTTCACCAGCTACTTCATCGGCATTGCCTTCAACCTCTGGTGCAACAGCCACATCTTTCCTGACCTCTTTCAACGTCTCCTTGTCCTCTGACCTCCTTCACGCTGCTCATCTGGCCAAATCCCTCAAACAACCTAATTTCGGGACCCTGGACCCCTACTCCACCTTCCTCTCTCTCGAGCGAATGGCATTTCTCCGCTCTACACCTTCCAAGAAGCCGGGATGTGATGCATGTGATGTCCTCGAGTGAGTCGACTTCGAACACCTCCTTTGTAAAATGTTTGTCGTACTGGAGCAATTCGCAACTCGCAATTCGCGGCTCAGCTGAGTCGGGATGCAGATTCCAAGATTGACAAGTGTCAAATGTACGTTCTCCTTCTCCCTGTTCTCGGCAAGCCTCTATGAGACGACGTTAATGAGTGTGGGTAGGGAATACTACCTGACGGAACAGCCCCGTAACATTGAGAATGAACTAGGCGTCGAGAGCGACGGACAGGAGAAACTCGTTGAAGGGTTCAGAGAACGGGTAAAGGCGAAGAACTTTCCCAAACAGGTACGTTGCCTGCCCTTTTCCCCCATCTCCCCTCTTCGTCCTCCCTCGCATATTCTCTAAACGCGCTCCTCTCCTAACCCTGGCTTCCACTCCCCGCACTCCACCGGCATGCTAACAATTTACCTAAGTCATCAAAGTATTCAACGAAGAACCTTTGCAGCTCAACCCGGCGCAGCTGACCCAAACCTCATTCGAACCTACCTAGACTGGATGGTTCTCTTCCCTGGGGCGTCCACGCACTCGGACACTCCAACCTTGCGCGTCGACTATCATGGGGGGGTACCACCACGTGCTCATCGACGAGATCGATATGACTGGGCGGGGGTATGATTGGAATCATGCAAGTCAGTACTACTCGACATGTTGGACCGAGAGTGGTGGGGTAACCTAGATCAGTGGTGCATATCTTGTCTCTTCTCGTTCGCTGTTTCCCGTCGCCCTTGCTTCACCTCCAATTCCCTTCGCCGCCACTCCGTTTTGCTTCTCCCTGTTCGACCTTTTGTTCCCTTCTGCTTCTTCTGCCCCTTCACTTCCTCCTGGTATCGTTGTGGCACATACTAACCTCAGATTGTACCCTCGACCTCCTGTCGTCAGGACAGCCAATGTCCTCAATCCAATTCTTGTTCCTCTCCTCCGCAGAAGGGACCCTCTTAACGTCGGCGGATACGTGAGCGGAAAGAAGGGTCAGATCGCGCCTCAGTACTTGGTTCCTCAGGTGCGTTTCTCAAATGGACGAAGATATGCGCATTCACTGACCCCCGTTCCATTCCATCAGGCCCACAAAGCCCGTTCTCCGAGTTGATGAATGGAGGAGGTTCGAAAGCGACGAAACCTCGCCTTCTTCCTCCTAATGTCTCGAGAGATCCAGAATTCCTCGCTAATGGAAGCGGCGCCTCCAAGCCTATTTGACGAGCATGAGGTGGTCAAAGGCGACATCATCCTTGCCTCTCGCTTCGTTGTGGGTCGAAGCCAACGCAACGAGCGTGGCGGTAATTCCTTCAGCAACGTCTTTCTCATCAACCGTGGATAAGGAGGAACCCAGTGTTGAAGCGATAATTTTGGTGGTCTGCGTTGGTCTATCCTAGAACGTTTAGTACGTCATCTCTTCTTACCCTGACAAGTGTTCGTGCTGAATGCTGTATCAATTCTTAACCACGAAATCTTCACTGACCAAGTACTCGTCAGTGGGATCCTGGCATACGACCACGTCGCAATCGAGACAAATTCGACAGCGTCAAATAGGATATAGTTGGTACATACAGATCAAAGCAAATGCATAATGGAACACAACTTGAAATCGTAGCAAAAAGCGAATAGTCCAGGGCGATACAACGAAACGCGACAGATTTTAGATCACAGATCACGAAATGAATTTATTTCAAACGCTACAACGGTCAACGTTGAGCTCGGGCAATGCCCACTGAATGCGACGACGAAGGTGGCGGTTAATGGTGGGTGATCTTCAACCCGACTTTGGCCCCTTGGTGCAGGAGTCGCCGGATTGTTGACTGGAGGGCGAAGGTGATGCTGGATTGCGCCTAGCTGCGGGAGGACGCCGTGGGGGGGTTTGGACGGTCGTATGTACTCCTTGGTTAGGCAAGGAGTTCTCGCGCACATCTGGATCGACAATCGGATTTTCGGCGTTGTCGTGAGTGGTGTCTGAATGAGTTTCGAAAATGGAAGTGGTCTCTCGCGGACCCGCACGATAGACCTTGTGGTAGGATGACCAGGTCAGCTCACAAACGGTATGAAATGCGATATAGAAGGCTCACTAGCCGTCCGACGCCCTTCAACGTCGTCATTTCCAACCAACGAGGAACGTCATGTGTGAAGTCTGTGAGTTCGAACTCAAGCCTTCCATTGGGTTGTTCTTCTGTAGCGATAGGGACCGCGGCTGCCTTATAATACTTGAAAGCGAATGCACGTGAAGGACTCCGGCGGACAAGGAGCGAAAAAAGAAGTTACATAGGACCACAGGGCAATGAGAATTTCAATGGGAGTCATACTCAGTAGTGTGTTGGTTGATTGGAGACAAGCTGGTGGTTATTGGAGGTAGAGTCAGTGCTGCTCTATATAATGGCCCTCAGGCCTCAGGTGCCGCCGTCTTGGAAGTTGTGCTGTGATCGGTCATCAATTCTAGAAACGCACTAAGGTAGATCAGATTCACGATTCACTACGTCACGCGACTTGCCCGGCGCAAAAAGCGTCGAGATTCTTCAAAACCTATTGCCACCTGCAAATCTTGCCCGAATATCCCCTGGGAGTACTCAAACTACAGAGTTCATATGTAGAAAGAAGATGGTTGAATTATAATTTTGAATTTTGCTCTTGAGCGCAGGATCTCTACAGGAGCGTAGTAACACGGGTAGTGAATACTTGGGACGGCATAAATCAACCCGAAAGCTGAATATTCAAAATTTAAATCCGCCAACCTCTTTAAAAGGATGCATATTTGAAGTTAGGGCCCTTAACCAGTCTATAGTAGTAGGTTTGCAAGTGGCAATAGGTTTTGAAGAATCTCGACGCCTTGCGCGGTCAAGTCACGTGACGTAGTGAATCGTGAATCTGATCTACCTTAGTGCGTTTCTAGAATTGATGACCGATCACAGCACAACTTCCAAGACGGCGGCACCTGAGGCCTGAGGGCCATTATATAGTGCAGCACTGACTATAATATGGGGACCGGCAACGCTAGACATGCCCTGCCCGTTTTGGAAGGACGACTCGATTTAGGCTTGGCGTTCCCAGGGCGGGTCGAGGCCGTTAGAGGTGATGTAGATACGGGCAGGAGTGCTACCAATCGAATGATCCCTCGCCTGCCCTCGCCTGGAGGAATAAGCGAGCATGTTGGCTGAGGAGACGCTGAAACTGCAGTTATTTCATATGGAAGTGAGTTTAAGGTAAAATAGGAGGCATATCAATGCTCTCTATACTGTTTCTGTCCTTGAAACTGTTTTGAGGCTACGATTGAGGGCTGAGAAAGGGGCTGATCTTCCTTTTCAGGTAGCGCTGTGGGCCGCAACTTTCAATACTCTCGCACCTCGAGGTCGTTCAAGGTGGTGGCAGTGCGTCACCTCGAGGCACCTTGACCTTGCCTTCCGGCAACACTACTTTCACAGGCACACTTCGTTAGCATGACTGCTTGCATTCCTTCGGGACTTCCCGAAGGCCATCAGAGGTGTCAAACTCCCAAAGAATGCTAACCAATCAAACGGCTCGGGGAAGAACCATAAAACTCAAGTATTGAGCTCGCGATGAAGAAACATGACAGAAATTCTTGAATAATAAGGATTGGACAATATACCACATAGACAGCCTTCGATTCACACCTGAAGGCATGTATACCTTCTCATAAACCAATACACCATGTAGGTGAAATCCGAAAACTTCAGTCCCAATTGAGACAGTGCTTACTCTTTACTTCTTCGCTGGTCCATCCACATTTAACATATCCATGTTTCCTCCAGTGGTACGCGGATCGATCTATCTCATTTAATTTCGTGTGCTATATAGGTGCATAAGACCAAGACAGACCATTGCCTGAATGAATAGCTGGTTATATCATGTTTTACGTCTACCCGTATATTTGAGGTCTAGGAGAATGCCCATACTCACAACCGCCGCCCAGATTTGCATCAGGCGCCCACACACAGATGCCATCTGAATTAGCCCGATATCGGATATTCCAGGTTCAAGACAACGAGGCGGTGGCAGTGTGGTATGTGTTACAGCTTCCGTGACATTCTATGTATCTCAGAAATGTGGGTCGTCGCCTTCGTCTTTCCTTTCATCATGACCCATGCAGCTGCTCTAGCATCCGACGCACCTTCTGACATCCTAGCGCTCAGCTTCGACCTCCTTGTCGGGATCATCTTCACCAGCTGCTCCCTCTACACCCCTGCAAGCTCCGGCGCAACGACCGCATCTTTCCTGACCCTTTTTAACAGCTCATTGGTTGGAATAACCAACCTCGCAAGGCTCCTGTATGGCAAGGAACACATTTGGGCGCCTACGGGGGGGCTCGAATCGGGATTCAAAGTTCGTTTTTATCCACTTCTCTTGTTCCTTTCTCTTGTTCCTTTCTTTTCTCTTCACTTACATTGACTCTATCTTCCCTTTCCCCTTGTCCATCAATCAACCAATCATCGTTAATCCTTCCACTTCCCTCTCTCTCCCTCGTTCCATTCTCCGCTCTACCACTAGAAGGAATTAAGAATGCGCTAACCTGATGCGATAGATGTCCTAGACGCAGTCGACGTTGACGACCGCCATCGTACATAGCCTTTCCCATTTAAGGGGGAGCATATCAACGCAGCACCTGCGTCTGCGCTGAGTCGGGATCGATTCCAGTGTTGGCAAGCGTCAGAGGTGCGTTCCTTCTCGTGCTCCTTCTCCCCGAGCTCGCAAGCCTCTGGCAGGACGATGCTAATGAGATTGAGCAGCGTATGCTATCCCATGTAACATGTCCGCAACACCAAGAAATCCGGTGTGGAGGGGAGACGGAAACGAGATAGACACTCTTATGCAAAAGGGAAGAACTATCCCGAGCCAGTACGTTGCCTTTTCTTCCCCTCCCTTTTCGGCCCTCCCTGCCTCACGTCCTCTCTCACTGCTGTCGCCCCCCGTTCTTTACCTTCCCCACTCCGTGTTGAGTTCTAAACTCACATGCTAGCACCTCACCCAGATTAAAACGGTACTCGACGAAGACAGCAAACGCTTTTTATGCTGGCAGCAACCACACTTGAAGCCACTCGGACTGGCCATGGATGGCCCCTCGTCCTTCCACGCAACCTGATACTTCGACCTTGTGCACGGACCATCATGCGACTAGCTCGAGCCAAGTATCTCGATCCTTGGGTTTTCCGTTGTTCAGCGTATGGTATTTCCTCTTTCCTTGTCGTAGTGGCTGAGCTGATCTGGGCTACGTGAACCAGGCATGACTGTTCGCTGAGTCGGACCGCCTGCAGTGGGCCTTGTTAGGGTTAATGCGAGTGAGATGACGGACATCGGCAGGTATATGTTGGGTACGTTTCTCCTTCTATAACCCTCTCCCATTGTCCCCACCATCTCGTCGTCGACTCACCTGTTCACCCTATTCAGTGCTCCGCCTGGAAAGGTCGTCCAATCCTTCAAAGTTGTCGGACCTTGCCATGCTCGTTGACGGGATCGCCAAGATTGGGCGGGGCATGACTGGAATCATGCGAGCGCCATCCTCGGACCGAGGGTCGTCGGTGGTTTCTTGTATCAGTGGTGAGCATTTTGTCTCTTCTCGTTCACGGTTCTACCTTGTGCTTGCGTCACCTCCAAGTTCCTTCTCTGCTATTCCGTTTTGTATCTCCCCCATCGACCTTTGTTCCCTTCTGCCTCCTCTGCTCCTTTCCTCCCTCCCATTGTTGTCGCTCATGCTAACCCCCTATTGCAGTCTCGACATCCTTGTCGACGTCGTATCTGTCAGGATCGCCAACACCCTCGACGCCATGCCTGCACTCTCCTTCCTCAAGAGGTCTAGGATACGTCGCTGATGGGAGTGTCATGCCTATCGATAGAATGGTACGTTTCCACCTCTCGTCTCGTCTTTCTCTCCTTGCTGAAGCCTTGCTTCGCTCACAGAACGTCCCAGGCAAAGGCTCCCTGCAACCCTTAGGTGGACACGACGAAGCCATCCGCAAGCCAGCCACGATCGCTCTGTCCTGGCTCAACCATACCCCCGAACGGGACCACAACACCTCCTTCGACGACGCCTTTCTCGACGACGTGACATCCACGCTCAGATGCCTGGAGGTTAACCCAGCCCCGGACCTACTTTGTGCGCTGTGGTCGTCTGTCTGCTCAAGAATGTCGGTGGGCCATGAGATCGGTGCGTCTCTTTTTCTTCCTTCGCTAGTGAAGTAAGATATTAAACGTTCGTGTCGGGTCACCCAGGCGGTCTGCAACTCTCAGGACTATCCTAGTGCGCTGCTCGTTGGGCTGATATCAAGTTGTTCGCTCAAGTGTTGAGGAGGGTATTCGGATCGGGTCTGCTGGGGATGTTGAGGGTGTTGGAGGGGGTGTTCACGCTTTGAGTCCGCGAGGTTGCTACCGAGTCTTTCATGTCTGAGAGTAGTGAGATAATCATCGTGGCCGATTGTACGGCCATTTGCCTGCCTGCCCTTATCCACGTGCATCAGTGCCCTCAGATGCTACATTCCTTGAAGATCATATGATTCATAGAGATAAGAGCCCGCACTAGCGAGCATATCTGCATACCGCATAGTAGCCTAGTAATAGATAAGAAAGCCCATTGTACATACGAAAAGTGGCGAATGAAAGTGGGGGTTGACAGGGGGGTTCAATATAAATACGACAACGCGGAAAGTTGGGGGTGTCAATAGTACGTATACATATTCGGCGTGCAGTGACCAGACCAAACGGGCGACCTGGATCATTGTTGACATAGGATTTGGCGAAGTGGTCAATCGGCTTCTAGTCTTCACCGCGCGCAGCACGGCTCGGGCGACTGGGACGTTTCTTGCCCACACGGCGTGGCCGTCGTGCAGGACGGCGCGCAGGTCCCTTGTTTTCCTCTGCGGTAGGCGATTGTGGGATAAACTTCGAAAGCATTAGAGCAGGTTTAAGAAACGAAAAAAAAAAAAGAAGAGTATGTACCTCGGAATCATCGGGGATGCCATCCACGTCGTCAGCATCGTCTTCTTTTCCATTTGTTTTATATGCCTTGAGAAGGGCACCGGTTAGTTCACTGGTTTCTGAAGCAAACGTAAACGCTCACAAAGTCTCCCTCACCCCATGGAGCGGGGAATCTTACTTGGCGATGCATGCCTTGGGTACTATCTTGAACAGCGAACTCAACGTCTTCGCTAGGATTTGTAGCTGCGTTCTTTTTAATTCGGATGGCGAAGACGGGGGACGTAATTTGGGAGAAGCAGCTGAGGAAGTCGGACAAGGGCATTGCGCAGCAAAGGAAAGGAAAGGGTAAACGAAGGGATAACGATTGGAAATGGTGATTGGGATGCAGTAAGTAGTGGAGAGTGCTTCAATAAGATTTATGCCGCGATGAAAGTCCACTGCTCTCGACCGTTCTGTTTAAGAGACTAGGGAGAATGAAGTGCAAAGAAGCCAGACAAGAGGCCCTTAAAAACACCTTGCCGCTTGTTTGGCACGTTCACGGCTGCTAGGAATGACCAACCTCCGGCTGTGCGTGGCATTTCGCCGATCGAGTCCATCACTACAGCTTCTTCATAGATGGAAAGTGAAACTCACCGCGTGTCTGTTTTTCTCCCTCTCGTGGTGAAAGCTGCTACTTTGCTAGCGATGTTATAGTGGTAAATCCCATAATGAGTGTCGGACACGTCCATACTTTTCAACCATTTTTCTGGCTGACAGACGGCATAACGAAGGACTTCCAGCCCTCGGTGGCCTGTTGACTACACTGAGCGCTTGACGAATTTCAATCTCCGCTGATCCGTATCACGGCATCACCAGCTCAAAAACCCGATGAACCTCTGCTTGTCGTTTGCATACTATACACAGAGCCTTGAGTATATGCTTTTGCTACGCTTTCAATCAGACGCGTTAGAAGATGGTTTTTCTCGAGCGAGGCGTCGAAAGGAAATTTCCCTGAAATACAGGTGATGATCTGCTCGATTGAGATAGTGTTGCTCAAGTTGTAAGATAGGCGTCCTCTCCAACACAAAGAAGGGAGTAGATGCCCAAAGAATAAAAGCACTGACGCGAGTCATGGGAATTGCCTTGGACACATGGACGTTCCCAGTGCCTAGGTAGGAGCAGAGACGGTGCGGGGACCGGAATCGGTCAACCATCTGTTGGGCAATAAGCAAGCGACAAAGGGGCTTGTGGCATTGCTTCATTACCACCGCACCTAAATGTATCCATGCCCTCTTCGTCTCGTACACTTGGGGGCTTTGGACCATCGAAACTCGCTTAGAACAACTGCTTTTACACCCTCAGCATTCCTATGGAGAGCGGATAACAACAGACTCGGAAATAACCTTGAAGTGACCGATAGTGATGGCATTTGGATCGTCACTCAAGAATTCTGTAGTATCTAACTATCTATCACTTCTGAGTTACTACACCCCAACGTTCGAGTTCTCGCTACTATTGTTCATCCGTAGATTTGATTCTCCGAACGCTCTGCCGGTGCTGCCGCTTCAAACCCAGCAAGTCCATCCCTCGTGATGTGTACTTGCTGGCCTCGTGCAATATGTATTGCAATTCATTCTCCTTGAAACTTCATTTCGCTTGGGATATCCGTCAGCTGTATAACCTCGTGTATAGTGCGTGTACCACGGCGTGTGGAATCCTGGAACTTAACCGGATCCCTTGCGTTCATAAACTCTCCAACAAAACGTGTGCTACTCATGTGGTTTGAGCCAAGGGGCTTAGAAGTCATTCGGATGCAGCGTGCTCGCCGTTTCTAAGGAAAGCAGAATTAGTCCATGGTGCCGAGGTTTTGGTGGAGCGCGTGGAAGACACGCTTGCTCAAATAGATAACGAATGAACGTGTGCTTGAATTGGCCTAGCGTGAGGGGTCAAACAATGCCCAAGATGCGGCAAACACACGTCGAGAAGGACAATGCGGGTCTAGCGGGGTGAATGGAGGCTGACATATAACTGACACGATAGGCAACCAGGGCTACAAGCGCTGCGACGGCAATCGCCGCGCAAAATGCACAGTCAATCTGTTTGTGGATCAAAGGACGATGTGCGGCCCGTGAGCGTTATCGTCGTGTGGAACACAGTTAACACTCAAGCGGAGGAGGAGTGGTGGATCCAAGGTGCTCAGGGTAGCTTCCGATGATCCCTCACCGAAGTATTGGGACCATCGTCAGCAAGAGCAAGTAGTAAAGGCAGGCCCAAGAGAGAAAGGTGGGATGGGGCGGCGGAAGGGCAACGGGAAAGAAGGGTTTAGCGCGGACTGCACTACTTATATACTGGGGTGCTTCTTCATAACGGCATCATGGGCAATGCCTTCTCAAATTAGGTTTCGACAGTGGAAACGCAGGCCCCGGCGTACAAGAGATCGTTGATAACCAAAACCAGACAAAGCAGCCCGAGACCACGCGTCTTGCTGCTTGCTTGCCCACATCTCCTAGTAGCAACTCGCCATCAGCATCTAGCAAGGCGGCCGTTTAGCCTGTGTATTAGTGGCCTCGGTGCTTATTTATGATTCCCCTCCATGTCGGCTAACCTACTATCCATTTAATAAGGACGACGTTCATGATCAAGAGAAAATTGAAGGAAACCTCGAGCTTCGACCTGTGTATCGAAACCAAGGCTCGACAACGGCGAGCGAGAGAACTGGTCACCTCGTTATCGTGACTAGTGGAAGGCAAAAAGCCTGTCAGGTAAATGGCAATTACTGGCTTACGGTTTTGCACAACGACGCAGCATTTCAAGGCAAATCGTAAATCCTCAGCCTATAACACAGACCAGTGCCCAATGTTGACCAATGCGGGCTTCGCAAAAAATCTTAAGTGAATCCTACCAGGGTTAATCCGGAGGCCTGATCGGTGAAAGGGAGTTTCAGTCGGACTTTCTTGTTGTGCACTCAGACAATCCACGAGCTGCTGAAACGAAGTGGACCAGCGCCTGCAGCACAAGCTCAAACGCGGCGCAAATAACACAGAAAGGCATCAACGAGGTAAGAAAATGAAACAGCAGCTGGGATTCATGCGAGGCGCGGAGAAGCTCAGATGACGCATGGATCGTTAAGTTACAGAGTATTACGAGAGAATTTATATACAAATACGGGATATGCGCGGGTAGTGGATGGGATGGGAAGGAAGCTCAAATCCCGTAAGTTGACGGCAGATTTCGACAAGGAAGAGGAGCTCAGTAACTTGGCATGAGGACCCCATGCTCGTCAGCGAGTTTGGTAGTAGCTTTAAAATCAATCTTATCCATTCTTCCTACACAAATATTGGTGCAGGAAGTTGTCTCATACACTATCTTTCGCACCGGGACACGATACCATATAGGGATGGCATGATTTGCTAGAGTAACCTTTCCCTCTTCTCTTTCATTTCCAGATTCGTCACGCCTCACGAGCGATTATTGTTGCGACAAAAACTTAGTTTGCGTTTTCCGTTAACCTTTGGTCTTGGGTCCTTTCGATGGCGTGGAGAAATGCTTCAAGGCTTTTCGAGTTCCCTTCGAATTCAGGGGAGTGGCAAGTGGGGATTAGCCTTTGTCTCACCTCGTGAGCAATACCGCTGAATTTTCTGTCACGAGGTGTCTTGAGCATCGAGCGCCCTTCGAGATCTCTATCACGCGGCCATGGGCACCTCTTGCAATGGCTTTCAGTCGAACATTGAAACTCTTACCCTTTCTTGCAACCCAGAGATTGCTCACAGAAACGGAGCTGTATCTAGATCCTGTATAAGTCTAGATATTTGAGAGGTTTTGCATCCCACGCCTTATCATCAACTCCAGAATGGTCAAATGTGGACAGTGGATAGGCAATTTTTTTCTCAACTCGAATTTGTAGCAGTTTCAGATGTTCTTGAAGAATTATATCTCAGTAACCTAGTGTTTTTGAAGTGGGCAAATGAGCACTCACATAGCTTTTTAAGTGTAGCTCACCCCTCGCTAACCTTTTTGCGTGAAGGCTACTTCAAAGCATGACGGTGTGGCTCTGAAGGAAGGGCAGATCTAACACTCGGCGTTTCCGAGGGCGTTGGCCTCATGACTCGGGTAACACTTTAAATGATTTACATGAACGCTCAAATCAATTGGCCCTAACGCGCACCGTTGCGAAATTAAGAGCTCGCAGTACGGTGCTATCCACGTCGCGTGGCACTGTCACACGGGTGCTTCGCCGTTCACCTCGAGCTTGAGGATTGGCTCTTGACTCTGAGGAATAATCTTTCCAAGGCCCTCCCAGCATCAAGCATTTAATCTGGCAACTAGAAATGTCCGAGACCCTAGGCACTCATCAACAAAGGCTAAACGAAATGGTCGGCGTTGTAATGAAAACCCTGCGATACCTCCCCGAGATGTTGCATCATGAGCGGAGCTCAAGCTTCTGGATTCCCAGTGCGTTGGCTCTGGTTCTTTCGCCTCCAAACCTCTTCCCCTTGCAAGATTCTCAGGTACTTTCTTTGTTCGTTTGTCCGTCTCTCATTATGCTCATCTCCGACTGAGCCGCCTCTTTGCTCAATCACACTTCCTCTTTTTGTTCTGCTCATTTCCCTCGAGTACACTTATCTTGAGACTCAGCCTTGAAGTTTTTGGACACTCTCCCCATTCTTGACTGAGCAAGCAACACCTACGGCACAATCCCACTTCTCTCCTCGACAGATCGGAGCTTTCCGAAGTCCACGGATACATGAAGGAGAGGAGGAGCCAAATCGTGCGGTGACAATGAGCTCTCAGGTGTGTTTTACAGAAAAGTGAATATCCTTGTAGATGGACCCACATATCTCCGTTTCCCTAGCGTTCGACGTCGACACTAGGCTCGAAGTCGTTGAACGGCCTCCTCATGCGTTCCCCTAAGTAGATTCCCCGACGTGTTCCGTCGACAACTCCAGCTTCATCGATCACCACCGTTTGTGCCCTTGCCAATCCGCCTTGCCAATCCGCCTTGGAGTCGGCCATCGACCCTGACCCCAGAGCACTGAGCGCAGAAGCCGCGAAAGCAGCCGCCGAGCACCGAGCGACGAACTTCTCTCTCCCAAGGTCCATGCTAGGATCACTTCCAAGCACCTGGAACTGTATGTCGGTTCTGCAGTGTATAAGACAGATTTTCGTCATGGTTGAGTCCTTTAGAGGGATTATACGACGATGCTTCGTTGGAGTCTCTCGTCACAAACCGTTCGGTTAGAGAGAGATGTCACAGGTCCTAAACGAAGCAGGCTGATCAAGCTACGGAATGCATCGTCTCCTCCCTCTCTCCATTTGCTGTGCCTCTGGCATGTATTTGGAACCCTTCTCATACCGGGCAGAGTTTGATAGCGACTTCGTTCTTGCGCGCTCTGGTGCATGCCACTACCGGAGGGTAGCGTATCCGATGACCGTCCTGTCATTACGACGTCCTGTGAGTAGCACTCTTCTACATCTGAACCCTTTACCATGTCTTCTTATGGGAATCGATCTCCCGCGAGCATACCTCGGCGTTTGCCATTTCGATTTTATTAATTCATTTTGTTCGATCGGTCACCTCGAGCAACACTAAGTAGATCAAAGATTCAACACGTGTGCGTAGCCACTCCTCAATTGGACGTCCTTCTCAGGGACTCAAGAGGCTGGAAATTTTGAGGAATAAGCACGTGAGTATTCTCATAAGTCATATGTTAGGAGCTAAATAGGTGTTTCGGGGAAGGTGCTCAAAGCCTCAAACAGAGGTTGACATTTTTTACCCATATTTGCAGTACGATCAATTTCATTTCCAAATCCTAACGATTAAACGATCGACTGGCTGGCGTCATTGAAACAGAGGGCATCATTAATTATTGCCTCGCGCGAGAGGGAGGATTCCTCACTGTTGACCAACAGAGTTACAGGTCGTCTATTCAGCAGAGTCAAGGTTGGGGGCCGATTGACATGTCCTCTCATCGACCGCATCTCACCAATCCGTTGTGTTGACAGTAGAGGCGAATCACCATGATGAACCTCGCCAACGAACTGTTTTAACAGCTCGACATTGCCTTGATAATGTTATCATTTCTTTTTCGTGACCTTGTCCGTCTTGATAGCTTAGTGCAGAACAGCGAGGGCTACAGATAGATGTTGACAGAACTTTTGAAAATAGCGATAAAGGAATAAAACGATATCGAGTCGAGTAAACCACGGGCGCTTAAATCCTGGCGCACTCTATAATTATAGGAAGACGAGATATACGCGACTTTCAGAGTCTCATAGCGAATATAATACTGCGAGTAAATACAGTGGCTGCATGACGCACCCATAATCTATGGTTTACACTCAGGTAACGCGCAGTCTTACAAACCGTCCATTCCCAAACATTCCCAACACATTAGAAAGAGGCACAAGTGCTTAATTTACGTTTTCCCTGGCTTTGTCCTGATCGAGCGTTACGGAGAGCAAGAACGTGGGTGGTCTCCTGAATAGGGGCTATGTTTGCCCATGTATTATTCCAAGTGTGTCCTTCATCACGCCTTGCATTAGCCCAAATTTACTTTCCTTCTACCATGCTGTCACCCCCACCTCGTCGTGTTGCGTACTACACCGCTCTCCTCGAATTTGAACTGCTCGCGCTGTGGGTCCACCAATCGTTATAAGCACGATTTGTCTAAACGCAAAGGAACGATTGCATCCTGGCTGAGGAGGATGCTCGTCCAGGACTTGCTGGAGATCCGGGGACCTTGAAGGATACGTGTCGCACGTTGGGTATGTATTCCCCTGCATTATCCTCTCACCCTTTCTTCATCACTCTTCCCGTCCCTCCCAATGAACCAGACGCCTCCCACAATTCTTCTTTCACTATCCCCGTTTTTCACCCAGTCACATGCCCAACATAGTGCTCTGTTCTCCTCCAGCGTCCTCTACGAAAGGATTATCCAGTATCTTGGATGCGTTGAGATCCCTCCCGTTCGGAGTTATTGGCGCTCATCCATATTTTGGAGACGTTTCAGGCCTCCCTGGCACATTGAATCCCGATCACAGTTCGAGTTCCTGGGATGTGGGCATTGGTTTTGATATCTATCTCTGCTGGTCGCTTCACAGTACCTCCTTGGGTGTACGACCTGCTTTGGACTTTGCTGGGTCCATCTCTCCTCACTCATTTATGGCTACTCGCTTATGCCTCTGTCTTTACTTCGATCGTCAATAACCTTCAACCAGTCTGATTTCGTCTCGCAACCATGACTTTCCTGTCGTCATTCCCTTTCCTCATCTTTGCTCCCAACGTCCTGTCTCCACTTCACTCCTTTCCTTGGCGGGCTGGAGGCTCTCCATGCCGGGATGCCTGGATCATGCGAAGACTCAAATCGCGTAAAAACACCTTACAAGATCACATGGCCCCGTTCCTGAATATCCAATCAATGGTACGCCTTCCCTCCCTTCTACAGTCGAAACCGCGATAACACATACCGAGGTAACCCATAGTCGGTAATAACCCATAGGTTTTTGGATCCACCGACTTGGTTCCAGCCAAATAAGGGTCCATAACCCATAACCTGTGATACCCCATAACCCATACCCAGATTGAGCCGTCGTAACCCATATTTTCATGGAAACTGGTCGACTTTTTTTAGGCTATAAGTGCTCAAGGGCTCGAAATTAAGTTCTCTTTCCCTTGCGAGTACGCTTACGATCTTTAAATGCCGCAACCCTTACCGGGAAGTGTTCTCAAAGTCTTTCACTGTTTCAGCATGATACAGCACGTCGCAGATATTTGATGCACTTGGCACTTGATCTCCATGCACAGGGAGATAACTGGCTCTCGAGTCTCAACGTTCTGAAACCGCACGAAATGAGGTGGGATGTTCTAGCTATCTTATATTTCCTTCATCCGCAACAAGCTAGTAGTTAAATTAGACCCACACGACGAATTTTCTACTTCCCAAAGCCAAATTGTATGACAGTGGGAACCTTTATCCAAATTTGGGCAACTCTCTGCTATCCCATACACTGTAATAACCCATAGCTTTTGGGTTCCACCGAGGGGTATGGGTTATCGCGGTTTTGACTGTACTTCCCTCTTCTTTTTCTTTCCATCACACACATGGTTCGCCCCTGCCATTGCGTTGATCCTGACAAAGAGGGCTTACCGTGCGTCCGCTTGCTGACGGCTAGCGTATCCGACGACGATCCCATCGCTACGCCTTGTCAGCCGGTTCTATGTATACCCCTGGGCCACAGCTTCTCATGGTGTCAATCTCCCTCCAGTGTATCGCGACTTCCTTTTCGCTTCACTGTATCGATTTCCTTCGCCGTGGCTCCGATCCAACGAAAGGTGCGTTTTGAAGAAGAACCATCGTTGCTTTGACACATGGTTGAGGCCATGCACTGACATTCCAAGATGGACGTTATCGGGCAACCCTCGAGTTGCCTATCCAGCGCAGTTGGGTGAGCACGTGGACATGCCATCTTGCCAACCTTGGCCGGTCACCAATACCACGTTGTGACAGTGGTGGCGAATCGCCGTGATGAGCTTTGCAACCCCGACCTTTTAATAACCCAGCCTTGCCTCACAATCATACTCTGATGCCTTCTTCGTGATCTTCTCCTTCACATTGACGCCATCGGGCAGTTCACCGGTTCCGCCAGAACCAGCTTTGTTGCCTGTCACAGGGTGCTGAGCGTCTATATTTCAGGGGAAGAGGAGCCATCGAAGGACAGGGAGTGCAGTACTAGATGGCACTTTGACAGGCTTTGCAAAGTACACCAACTCACCAAAATACCACTCATCAATCAATTGAAGGGCTTCGGAAGAACCTCGAATTCTGATCGACTTCCGAGCTCCATGACGATTCGACGCTTCGGACTACGCCGAGTTTGAATTCGTTATAACTCTCGCCATCATATCAGAGTCCTCGACAAACCCCCCTCGCTGCGATGCCCTACTGGAGCAGCGAGCTCAGCACGTTTGCCGAGTCCCTGCAAACTGAGGGACCCTTTCGTATTTTGGATGACATCCTGGCGGTGGTCATCTTCTCTGGGTTCTCAGGTGAGTGTATATTCGTAGAACTCGAAGCAAATTTTGGCTCTTATCGAGGTCCGTTTGTTCCTGAATAGTCATCGAAACTCGAATCTTGTACCGGTTGATTCGCCCCTCGAACGCGAGGAGATCAAGCAAGTCTTCGCGATCGAGTCGCTTGGCTGCTGTCGTCACTATCACCCTTGGTCTGGCATATGTGGTATGCGCAGCCCTCACTTTGGTGAATTTCATGGTCAAATTGGCCCTGGTGACAAGATATAGCCGTGGTGTACTCGATGGCTCCAGTCCTCCTGCGTGTCCTACCGGCTACAGTCTGGTAGAGTCATGGCCTCTCGTTATGTGTCAGCGAAAGCAAGGCAAATCGAATACGCCTTGTAATCGCCCTCGATGTCACCAACGCTATCTTGTTTCAACTCATGCTCATTGTCTCAGACGCACTACTGGTGAGCAATCTTTCTCGGGAACGTGGACATATGCTGAAACGGTTGCGGTTTAGCTGTATCGGTGTTTCATCCTGCTCTCGAAGCCTTGGTCTTGGATCGTCACAACAGTGGCGACACTCCCTCTTTGCGCATCGTTCGGTGGGTTTGGGCCACGACAAGCAAGGCTAGCTCTCACATAACCGATTAGGGTTTCTCATCTGCAACTTTTTCCATCGTCGACTCGATATTGTGGCACCAACATACGTCTCCCTCCTGACGAATTTGGTCACGTCCACAACGCTCGTACTCCGACTTTGGCGTGCAAAGAGAGAGGCAGAAGCGTCTATGGGTGACCGAGTATGTCAGGCCCAGATTCCATACAAACGGCTCATCGGCATCCTTGTGGAATCTGCTCTTCCCCCACTGCTACTTGGGATTCTCCATATGATCCTCTTTTCTCCCTCCAGGCGACGGTCATATCGCTGAATGTCCTTCTCGTGTCCTTCACGGTATGTGTGCAGGTGCAATGCGTATCTGTCTGTGTGGCTGATGATGTTATGCCTTCGTAGATCCTCGCCCCCCAGTCGATTGCCCTTCGTGTTCAGAAGGGAAGGGAACATGAAGCGCAGAAGCATACATCGGGCCATATTTTCACCCTACCCATTGCGTTTAAAGAAGGTTCAATTGGTGGGTTGACTACAATAGACGAATCGGAAGATGGTATACAGGACCAGTCAAAGCGCTTTACGCGTGAGAGAAGTGTGTAAAATAAACCAAAGATCTCCTAGCGCTTGCTTCGAAGGCTCTGGAAGTACCGTGCTTGGCGTGGAGATAGAGATTTACTGGAACCTGGCCACGTTTCTACCGACCCTCCACTCGCCTTCATTCTTCGTGGCCTCGATCAGCAGTGCAATGCCTCGTTCCATGGACCAAGCGATATGCATCTCCATGAGGATCACATTCGGACTCGACCCTGCCCTGAACTCGTCGATAATCGTATCGACCCTCGCTTCCATGGCGGGGCAGTCACCCTGGAAGCGTAGCTGATCAAAGTCGAGCATGGGCAATGTCGACATTTCAAACTGGGCCTTGGCTCCACTTCGGACGTTGAGGAACATGAATAGGTCGTTGTGTTTATGATCTGGGCGGAAGTCCTGAAACAGTTCTTCGAGCTCTTCTGCTTTTTGTGGGAAGAGTGATTGCGCAATACTAAGGTGGAAGGCACGAGAGAATTGGCTGTATCTGCGGTTATTGATCTTCCTCACTGCGGTGAGGTTGAGCGATATGAATCAACACGACAGAAGGATGCGGTACGTACTGATGTAACTTTGCAACATGATCTTGCATTCCTCTCGATGCCGTCTGTTCCAGTCTTGCTCCTGACAATCTCGAGAGCAGTATAGGACCATGTGGCAGCCAGAGCATGTCTTCGCCCGCCAATGATTCCTAGTATGCTGGGGAGGTGGACGTGTTGGAGGGAAGCTAGAAACAAAATGTGGAGGGGACTCGCCTGCTTATCATTGTCGCATGTGGATATGTATCCATGCTCCAATTGCTCATCGAGATCTTGTGTCGTATTGACCAACGTACTCATGAAGTGCACCCAATTCTGGCCAATGGCTTCCTGCTGCCTCAAGAGAGCCTTGTGCTTGGGTAGTAGGTCGGAAATACTATCGCGCAACACACGGAGTAAGCGAGGGTGATAGCTGAATGTCCCAAGCCTTCGAACCAGCTGCTGGCCGATCTCCCCCCTGTAGAGCCTGCTTCCGGCAAGACCATCAAGCATTATCGGCAGGAGTCCAGGCTCGAAGATTTCGACCAGCGCCCGGATTGGGTTGCCGACTCGCGTGGATCGCTGCAGAAGTTCCGTAATCAATTCGGTGGTTTGGTCCTTGTTTAGGACAGTACGAAGGGTCTTGAGGGTTATCGCAAAGCTGCGAAGATAGCCAGCCTTTCTTAGAGCAAGGTAGACGGTGGGTTCGACAATCAGAGCTTCAGTGATAAGCCACAGCCTCGAATGCGCCCTCTGGACATCCTGGGGTGATATTCCGGGTTTTACGGAAGCATGGCCTAATTGCAGGGTGCGAGAGCATAAAGCCATACAGAATTTCGAGAGTTGACGTGGTGAGTCCAACAGTTTGGTCGAATAGGCTTTGCATCCCGTCGGCATTGCTGGTGACCATGCTCATTGTCTCGATGATGATACAACCCCTGAGCTCCCCTCCCCAGCCGTGATAGAGCGATCCATTGATATCAGAAAACGACCAGATGAACAAGACTGCCTTGATGACCACCGGAGAGGACAAGATGAGTTTCGCCAGCCGATCCGATTTCTCAAATGATACAAAAGTGGCCAGGAAGGAGCCAAGCGAGTTGAAACAGTTCTCAACGATATCAGTCTCGCAGTATCGAGGAGCTAGGAGTATTAATGAAGAAAAACAGCAGAGGATGGTGTCGAAGTTGTCGTACAGAGAACTAACTGCTTTGGTTGTTGTTTGTTCGTCGCCTAGATGCTTGCAGATAACCATCATGACCTGGAGACACTGAAATGCAGTAAGCGCACTCAGAAGACGGAGGTTGTTGACCGAAGACTTCGAGAGCGCCCAATCGCACAAAAACTTGACAGGAGCTTCGAAAGCCGCCAAGGAGAAGTTCTGGGCATTGACTTGAAGTGTCAGGGATGATACTCAGTAAAAACGAAAGTCGGGGAAAAGTCAGGGATTGGTAAGAAAATCTACAAACAGTCAACGTAAGCCGGGTTGTCGTCAACCATCCTCAGTAAAAAGGCTAAGTCAGGGTCAAGTCAGGATCGGTCAAATCCGGTCGTGCGGAAGTCAAGTTACGGTCAAGGCCAGTCAACAAGTCAGGTTAAGTCGAGCAATTGTCGTGTTACGAGAGAAGTTAGGTCATCGAGATCGGACTTGTGATTTTTGACAGAAATTGAATGCCCTTCTACCGGACAGCTTCACATTTGCCACTGGCGGTCTGGCGACGTGAGTGGACCTTGGCCGTCCCGGCAGGGGTTCGCGACCTCTAATCATCTGAACTATTTTTCTGCTTGGTTTTGATGTACAACGACTTGCATAGTACATAAAGCAGGAAGTAGCTCCTTCCAAATGTTTTTGCCAACCCACCCTTAGAGTTCCGCTCGGAGCTTAGCGAAAGCACCATCAAATTACCTTCTTCGGAACACGGTGTCAAGGTCTGCTGGCGCGATCAACTTCCTTCTCAACTTCCACCTCCCACTTCCATGTCGCCAACGTCGCTTCGCCTATGCTCTCGACAAGTATTGGGCGCCGTGTAGGAAATGTTTCACGCGCCGCGCTGTTGATTTTATACCCGTGTTGGCTGATTGTGAGTTTCTGTGCTGCCTTTCCGACAGCCACTTTCTAACAAGGGGTTCTGTTTGCTTAGCTGGAAGGAAGCTTTTAAATGCCCGAAACATACACCATCTGCTGAAACGGCAAACGATCACCACAAGAATGGTAAGTGGAATTTGTCCCGGCATCTATGTTTTATTCAAACATTCTGACAGTGCTCTAGGACACGACCCTACGATGGAGGCCGATGACCCTAAGTTCTGGACACCTAACAACAGGACATGATGAGAAAGACGCCTGGGGCAAAAGACGTGGTGGATGGGTGGTCTGTTAATTTTATAGAACGTAGACACGATAATTGTACTTGATCTCCCTGAATAAACCCTATTTGTTCCTTGACTTTCAAATGACTTTGAGCGACTTTGCGGTGACTACGGGAATACGGATCGCGTCATGGGAACAACCTGAGCCACAACAAGGTCCGGCTGGTTTGCGTACGTTTGGCAGTCAGCAGCAAGTCGGGCGTTGGTAAAAAAATCTACAAACAGTCAATTACGACGGATTCCTGACTATCTCCTGACCAATCCCTTACGATATCGTGACTTTGACGCGACTTTGCCTTTTTACTGAGAACCATCGTTCACGTCATTTGAGAGTATCTACCCCCCCTAAGCGAGTTTAAATACCTTCCCGTCCTCCGTTTGAAACCGGATTGGAGAGTTGAGTTGGAAGGCACCATAGCACCCAGAATATCCACTTTTTGTCAAGTGTAAAAGCAATGGGGAAGCCAATTGAGAGCCGCCTTCACGCCTGCATCTACAAACCTTTTGTTTTGCGTCTCCTGAAGTCATTTCGTGCGCCATACTGCTGAAAATTATACCATTCGTCTTGCTCTGAGTGCCTCTAACGTGCTATGGAGTTACTTTAACAGAATTCCTGAGGGAGGTGGTGAAATGGAAATTATTACTCCTGGGCTATCAATGATAAAGTCGTGAGACAGTCATGAAGTAGTCGCCGAAGAGGTCGATTTTGACTGTTTGTAGATTTTTCAACTGATGGCTGACTTTCGCTTTTTACTGAGGATGATAGGTCGATGCTATTTCCTCTTGCTACCTCATCAATAATCTTCAAAGTCCCATCGTTAGGTATGCTTAGGTGTACATGCAATGAAATAGCTTACCTTCTCAAGAGATAGTAGGCCCATCATTCGCAGGAGCTGGATTGAGGAGAACCAGAACTCACCCGCCAGCCTCCAAAGACATCGCCACAGAATCGGGATTTGAAAATTAAAAGATAAGATAAGATGGGACTGATCGCCGAGCCACCTCTACGAATTTGCCCATTGCGTTTGATATTCAGCATCTCTCGATACAGAAGCTGGTGCCAGCGAATATATCCCGAGAGAAATTGCCAGGTGAGTCACCTTAAATTACCGAGCCTAGAGCCGTACCCATATATTGAGCTTTTCGGAGCGCAGAGGGCGGAACATCAACAAGATGGACCTCTAGTAAATAACTCTTACTATTTCCTCGCCAGTGTGGCAAAATGTCTTGCATATTATAGTACTTTCAAATAGGTTTTGAAGGACGATGCAATTGATCTCGAAAGATCTTGATATCCGAATCGCCTTTATAATCAGCTAATATGAGCTTGAAAGGAGTGAAGAACTCTTGATGCTAAAGGAATGCGCCATATTGCTGTATAAAGCCCTTTTACTGGGTTTTTCGCATCTTCCTGGAGTGACGATGAGTCGCGTTTTACTGATGCAGAAAATGGGCTATGGTACTTACTGAAACCGAACAATGTTTTGTCCAACCTTCCATTCGCCCGCCCTGCTTCTTGACCTCGATAAGAATCGCGATCCCTCGCTCTATGCACCATCCAATGTGCATATCCATGAGAATTACATTCGGGTTAGAATCCGCTCTGAACCTTTCTATGATGGTGTCGACCCTCGCTTCCATGGCAGGACAATCACCTTGGATGCGTAGGTGATCGTAATCGGTCATGAACATTGTCTCTACTTCGAGCTGAGATTGAGTTCCACTCCGAATGTTGAGATGGACGATGAGGTCGCAGGGCTTATACGACGGGCCCAGGCCTCTACGTTGGGTTTTGAGATGGTCGGCGGTTTGGGGAAACATCGACTGGGCAATACCGAGGTGGAATGCACGAGATACTTGGCTATAGCTGAATTCATCCAGTTTCCTAGCTTTATGATGTCTGAGAGGCGGAATAAAATGGTCGAAGGGCAAAGCACACACCGATATAAGTCTGTCTCATGCCTTGGCATTCTCTTCGGTGGCGTTTGTTCCAGTCCTGCTCCTGGCAGCCTTGAGAGCAGTATACGACCATATGACAGCCGGAGCACGTCTTTGCCCGCCAATGGGTCTCATTATGCTAGGAGGTCAATGTGGTTAGTACGGATGGGTATAAAGACATCGAGTACACACCTGTTTGTCATTATCACAAATTGATATGTATCGATCCTCCAGTTGATCATCGAGGTCTAGTGACGTATTGACTAATGTACTCATGAAGTGTTCCCAAGGGCGTCCAATAGCGCCCTTCTGCTTCATGATAGTCTTGTTTTCGGAAGAGAGGTCAGGTAGGCTATCTCGAAGGACGAGGAGCAGACGAGGATGGTAGCTGAACGTTCCCAGCTTCCGAACCAGCTGTTGGCTGATACTTTGCTTGTATGAGCTGCTTCCAGCCAGAGCGTCAAGCATTATCGGCAGTAATCCAGGTTCAAAAATGTCCACCAAAGCTCTGATTGGATTTCCGATTGATATTGTTGACCGCTGCAGGAGTTTTATGATCAGCTCCACGGTATGATCCTTGGATAGAATGGTCTGCATGGCTTTGATAGTGGTTGAAAAGCTGCGAAGATAGCCAGCCTTTCGCAGCGCCAGATAGATTGTTGGCTCGGCTATCAGCGCTTCAGTACCGAACCAAAGCCTGGTTTGCGCGGTTCGGATATCCTCGAACGATGCTCCAGGCCGAATGGATTCCTTCCCTACTTGTAAGATACGAGCGCACATGGCGCGACAGAACAATGCGAGTTGATGTGGCGATTCCAGAAGTTCGTCGAACAATGTTTGTAAGCCATCTGGGTCGCTGATGATCATGTTCATCATCTCGATGACTATGCAGCCCTGGTGCTTCCCTCCCCAGCCGTGGTAGAGTTCTTGGCTATCGTCGGAATGAGGAAGTGACCAGATGAATAAGACTGCCTTGACCACAGCCCGAGAGGATAACGTTGGTTTCGCCAGTTTATCTGATTCCTCGAACCAAATGAGCGTCCCTAAAAAGGCGCCAAGAGCGCCAAAGTATTCTTTAACCAAGTCATGCGTGTAGTATCGCGGAATCAATAATATGCACGACGAAAACCAGCCGATAATGGCCTCCAAGCTGTCGTATAGCAGGCCAACTGCCTTTGCTTTCATTCGCTTGTTGTTGAGGGTCGTCACAGACAAGCATCACAGCATGGAGGCACTGGAGGGCACTAATCGCGCTCGGAAGGCGCAGTCTGATGACGATGTCGGTTGTTGAAGCGCTCGGAAGGTCCCAATTACGCAGGACCTTGACTGGAGCTTCGAAGACGGCAAAGGAAAAGTTCTGGACATTGAGTTGACCCGAAATACCCAAGAGGTCATCGATGCTTCCTTGCGCTGCGCCTTGGATGACCTTTTTATCGGTAAGTAGACACAGTGTAGCTTCCTGATGTAGGCTTGCCTTGAGTGGAATAGCCATTTCGCGACCTTGGAGCTAGGATGTCGTCAACGTTGAAGATTGGACAGCACGTGGATCCCACGCTCTTGTTGAAGGAAAGCGAGATAGGATCAGATAAGATTGTGAACAGCTACATTCAGCAGGAAACATTGAGGGATACACCATTTCCCAATTACGCTCGATGCTTTATCCTTTGAGCAAACAATCAACTCGAATCCCGTTCCCACAATCTTTCCTCAACGATAAACGACCTCTCCAGGCGCATCCTGCTGCAAGGAAAAGGTAACCCACATTGGTTGGCTGCTAACATCAAGCCAGAAGTGCCTAAGTTCTAACCCCTTGTGTTTTACTCCTCATGGACGTAATAAGCTCGTGCATCGGACTTTAAGTACAAGTTTGGCTGGCTTTGACCTTGCAATGAATTTGTGAAGCTATTTAGCGAGGATGTTGATGCAGGATTGCTTATCTCTTAAGCATACGCCTGGACGGTCCATCCAACCGTCGAGACGGATGTACTCCAAGGAGAGAAAGGCAGCGCGGATGAGGAGGATAATCATATCGTCGCCGTTAACTTGAAGCTCCCGAATGGTATTGTGAGTGAATGCTCTGTCTGGGTAGGGAGGAAGACGGTGCGGAAGGCTTTCATATCACGGGGCGTTCAAGTTACCGCGTATGCCCGGGATCTCGAGTTGGGGAATATTGGACAGATAGGCAGCGAATAATCTCGACTGGGATCTAATATTATTCATCAGAATGAGTGTGCAGAACCGAGAAAGTGCAAGAAGTGGGCTCAGGCCAATGCATAGTGCGTCAGATAAAGCCAGCAGTCTGTGGATTGGGAAGATGCCATCGAGTGCGGATATTTCGGTAGGTTGGAGGGCTTGGCCTAATTTTCGCAACAGCGTCCTCAAGCATCACACGTCTGACCGTTGGGCATTGGAAATCGTCTCGAATTGTCGCCAGGAGGATCTCTTCTCAACGAATAATGAAAGTGTGGATGGAACATCTGGGAAGGTGAAGAGTGCTGGGACAATAGTTTCAAGTTGTTGCCTGAGAGGGTCTGAATCTTCGTGAAGGTGCAGCATGAATTTTTGGTTGACCTTCCCAGTGATATGCGTGGCTGCAGAACCTCTTCCAATCTTTCCGTTGTGTCCCAGTGACCCAGGTCGACGCGTAGGCCTTGGTAAAGGTTCGGAACTGACCTAATCGTCCTGCGCCAATGAGGGCATACGCTACTCAGACGATAGAATTGAATGCACCGTGAGCGATCAAACCTTCCCCCCCCAACAATCAGCTTGAAGGTTTGAATTAAATCGAAAACATTGTTGAATTACTTGGTGTTTCATACATTCTACAGCTGCGGGTCTTGGAGCCGCCTGAGTGCGAGAAATATTGAGTTATACGAGGCGGCAGAGATTGGGAAGAAATGATGACGTACTCAAATCGTACGACACTGCGTCCTGATACCCATTGCCCATCCTTGTTCTTCAACTCCATGAGCAACGCAATCCCTCGCTTCGCATTCCACGCAATCTGCATCTCAAGCAAGAGACTATCCGTAGAGGGGGCGGCCCTGAAGTCGGAAATTATATCCGCCACCCTCGTTTCGAGGGGCGGACAGTCCCCAACGATCATGCGTTCGAGATGCTTGGAGATAGGTCTTAGCACGATGTGCATACTGACCTCAAGACCACTGCGAGCGTCAAGAATGACAATGAAGTCTCGAGGGGGTTGTCCCGGGTGAAGCGCTTGAAACTGAGGCTCAAATTTATCCGAGTGCTTCTGAACGGTGTCTCTTGCAATGTCGAGATGCAAAATTCGGGATTTGAGACCGTACCGAAAGTCCACCGCCTTCCGCTCTGCAGACATGATGAGAAACAGGTCCCATCCAAGAATTTGCGACCGTACTTTCGCTGGTATACCTCATTTCTGGGCATTCGAATTGATGCCTCTTCTTCCAATCTTGCTGTTGGCATGCGGAGGAACAGTAAACGGACAATCGACATCCTGAGCACGCCTTGTCTCCCAAGATGAAGCTGTATGCTGAGGCGCCATCACGATATGTCCACGGGACGTAGTCATGGCCACGCACCTCGATGTCGTTGTCACATATGCTTGAACGGCTTGTGGTCATCTGGAGCTCGAGAAGCTCGCCCATTGACTGAACTCCTTTGACAAAGGTGGACCAGTCATCTCGAACTGCGGGTCGTTGACTGACGGTCTTGAACAGTGCTGGGGACAGGGATGTCAGAGAAGCACGCAGAGTGCGAAGGAGGCGACGGTGGGTACTGAACGATCCCAGTCGGCAGAAGATTTCGTGACAGGATGCCTTAAGACTGGGACGGCATCCAGACAAAGCTTTCACCAGCACATGGAACAGGCCGGCCTCGAAGAGGTCCTCAAAGGCGTCGATGGGATTGCCATTGAGACGGGTGGCGTGGTGGAAGAGCCTCAGAGTGACTTCTACTACATCATCTTTGGGCATCAAATCACCCAGCTCCTTGAGAACGGCCGCCGAACTTTGAAGGTACCCACACGAACGCAAAGATGCGTAGATAGTGGGATTTGAATCCGCCAAAATTTCGATGTTCCCCAACGAGATGGCGAGTGCGAGTTGCACATTCTTGGGATCCACACCCTCAAAGCGGCCGACATGTCCTAGGTATTGGATCCGAGTACAGGTGGCCGAAGAGAATCGATAGAGCTCGACCCTGGATTCCGACAGGATGTCACATAGGGTACGAAAGCCCTGTCTTGTCCCGTATAATTGTGTCCATAGTGTGCTGGATGATGCAGACGGATTCACCGGCTTCCCAGCCATCATGAAGTTCATCCGTGTCTTCGTCATATGGGAACGACCAGATCGTTAGGATGACTTTGATGACTGTTGGCGACGATAGGAGGTACTTTGCAATCGTTCTGTCCAGAGATATACAGGAGAGAATGAAGGAGACCATGGAAGCAAAAGTAGTCTCCGAGAGCATCGTCGACGTAGACAAAGGGTGCCGAGTATAGGCATAAACGAAGGAGCGTTATGAGGGAGTCAATTGACCCACTGATCTTCTGGATGGTGAGTGATTTGCGGGAATCGTTGTCCCGTAGTTCATTGCAAATGGTCAGAGCTGTACGCAGGCATTCGAGAGCCTCGAGACGGGGCTCGAGATAGTCAAGAGGTGAGCGTGGCTCCCTAGGGAGCGGAAGTCGGAGATCTGAAAGAAGGTCCAGGAGAGCCTGGAGCACCTCAAGCGAGTACGTCTTGCGCGTGATCGCTTCGCCCAAAGCTCTGAGCTGGAGCAGATCTCCACGCCTTGCGCCTTGAAGAATCTGGAGACCTCGTATATTAGACGTCGTTGACTGTCTAAATATCCCTTACCTGTGTCGATATCATTTGTTATTCAAAACGGAGAACAAGAAGGAAAACACTCCAACGTGTCAATACTAATGATGTCATCTCTGTTTGCTTTTGCTTGTTGCTTGTTGCTTCTGCTTATCATCAACGGGAACGAATGTTGGAATCAATACGATCTCATCGCGATATAAAGCGTACAAAGCAATGCTACCGCAAGAATCAAAGATAGGGATAAAGGATAATAAAAGTCCGCCAGCCGTCTCAATCACGTCCGTAGGGGAAAACCTGCTCGCAACCGCTCTCGGCAACCGTATCGTAGAAGAACTGTAAATTCCTCTTCAAGTTCCTCCTCAATACGTCCGTAGGTTTGGGTAAAGGCTGGCAACCTTGGTCATCACAAATCCAGTATAAAAGCCACAAGTATCGGTAACGCTGCCGACGGAATGGTCAGGCTGGAAGGTGTTGGTTCCATTCACGTTTCTTCCGGGTTCGGTTGGGTGGGCTGCATAAATCGCTCGAAGAGCTGAGCCACTGACCTGGAGCAGCGGGCCTATGGAAGTCTTTAGGAAACTGCATGTCCTTGAAGAACCTCTCCGCGGTGGCCATATCGAGCTGTCCTGCCATAGGACCAGGTGATTCGTCCGTCGACGAAAAATGTGGCGGGGAAAGATGCCTCCGCGTAAGCGGTGGTGTGGCGGAAACCCAACATTTCGAAAGGTTGGATTGGTAGCAATGGACCTTTGGATGCGGTGGGTACCTCAGCTCTCCAGCTACCGTCCCGTTAAAGTAACCGTTCCCGTAAATCATACTGAAGTTCTTGAACTAAAATCGCGAGTGGAAGAATTGGGCGTCAGTAATCTGAGGCATTAGTATCTATACTGGCTCGGGCTTACCTCATCGAACAAGGCTGGATTGAAGCTATGGTTGTCACCAAAGTAAGCATCCGCAGCGAGTCATGCTGGCATCCCCTTCGAACGTCCCGTGGTTGTTCAATCCTCCAACAATGGCAGGAGAAGGAGGGTCCGGACCGGTCTTGGAGGTCTTGTCGCCGATGCTCAAGAGGTCTGTAACCAGATTTCCCGTCGAGAAGATGTGCGGCGTAGGTAGTCTTCCGAGCCAACTCTGACTCCATATTGAATGCTGGTAAGGAACGGCTCACTCCATTAGTTTAAGCCCTCGCGTATGGGTATATCGACTCACCCTCTTGGACGGCGTCAATAATCTGGAATGGAGTTGCAACACCATTTCGAGGAAGCCACTGCAAGTTTTTCTCACTTAGCGAAGAATTTGCCTGCATACGACGTCATTGACTCACTCCATGGTTGGCCAGCGTGTTCAAGCCAGGGCAGGGGCCTCGCAGATCGTCTTTCTTCGGCGCCTTGTAAGGGTGAGATTTGTCGTTGACGAGCTTCGTGCCTTGGAAGATGGAGAGGAGTAGGGGGACTGGGCGGGAAGACTGCGTGAGGTGGTCCTTTCATTGGACCGTCCTTGGGACCTTGAAGGCCTTTCGAGCCAGGCATTTCTCCTGCAGTATCATAGCTGAGGGAAAGCATCAGCGTTGATGCCAAGCGAGACAATGGCGAGAAGAGCGAACGAATCCCTTGGTGAACATGACCGATGATGGTCTCTAAGAGAAAGGAAGTAAATGGTGAGTTAGTTTGTAGCGTTCTACATCTCTTATATACCCTACCACTTGCTTTGCCCTTTGCAAGTTGACCTACTTCGCAGAAGCGCTCTAATTTTCCGTGGAGCCCATGATATGCCCCAGATGGGTGATGTTACTCATTGACGATGACTCGACCACTTTTCACCCTTTACGGAGGGCAATCATCCTCATGGCGTCCGGCTACACGGCTGGTATGCCCTCAGTGTGCCCACAAAGTTCTGATGCAAATGATCGATCAATCAAACGGCTCCTTTCCTTGCTGCGGTTCCGTAAGAGCCGGCGGACAAGCATTCGACAATGGCAAACTACAGGCTTCGCTTGGTTTGAAGTAAGAAAGCAAAACAAAAAAAAAACAACAAAAAAACAAAAAAAAAAAAAGGACCAACCAACTGGACGGGTCTGGCCTCCGTGCTTGGGCAGCACGGAATTATGCAGTCATACGTTCTTAGCAGAGCGCAGTATCCCTAGGCCAACGTAGATGACCTGAGCAAAACTGCATCGAGTCATTCGTCCCGTTTTCCGTTCTATACCGGTCAGGCTTACGGACAGATGCTTGTCCACAAGCAAAACGGGTTGAGCCCAAGTCGCTCTCACAACCCATACCTATCCTTTAGCTCCATTGGGTCTAAATCTCACTTGCTTCTCTCAATTTCCCAAATCTTCCTTCGCCTATACATTCTACGGCGCTAAAACCCCATGACTGAGAGAAAATTGACTATTTCATTGGTAGGGGCTCAAACAAGGAACGAACGAGATAAAGGCAAGACGTAAACGTGGAAAATGAGAACCTAATCATTGTACCGGAAGCATCCTGGCTCAGACTCGATATCCATCACATCTCGAACAGCCACCTGAGGGCCAAGGGTGGTGAACGACATCTTGAAATCGAGGGTGATATTTCCTGACTGGCGAGGAGAGGCGGTCCAGATATCGCCCACAGACGGTTGGTGAGGTCTGCCGACTGCCACTTCCACCAGATGCGGTCCAGGTTTCCATGATGGAGGTAGAAGAGAGGGTCTGTTCGTCTCTATTAGACTTTGCGGCAAGACAGGAAGATTAGGAACGTACCAGCTGGACTCGAGTAGGGGTTCATCATTTCCCCACCCACGACACCGTGTCCTCCACCGTGGATGCCCATTCCGTTGATGCCCTGACCTCCATTCTCAAGGGAGGTACGGAACGACTCGAACGTCGTCCGGGATAGCACGGCTCGCACATTGGCGGAGGTGACGCTCGATTTCATGTTGTCATTGACCGCTCGGAGGAGGCAGTGGTCCCCAACGAGCCGTACCAGGCCCAAGGCGGACGATACTGGTGTTGAACGCACCGGTGCCGACGCAACCCTGGGTACCGCCTGGCATACCGGGGAATCCAGGGAAGGTTGGGTTACCTGGATTGTTGGGAGGATTGTAGGTTCCTGGTACACCATCGCCACCAAAGCCAGTGACAGGATCAAAGACCGGAGAATCGACCATCCTGGGATGAATGTCAGTTCGATAGGTTGAAACCACAGGGAAGAAGTGCATTACCTGCCCGTACCATCTGCGTCTCTTGACCAGTCCCAGTAGCTGTATGGGATATCAGAACCAATGGCGGATCCATAATGGAAAGAAACGACGTACGTTGCAGGGCCTTGGTATCCACATTCTTCTCGCATAGCTGTAGCGTACATTGTCATGAACTGGCGATGCCAGGCTAAGAAATGACCCTGAAATGCATTCAGTGAACATCGATTACGGCTAGAATGGCTAAGATGGCACTCACGACTTGATGTACGGTGTCGGTGAGATCGATGTGACAGGCTTGGAACTCGTCGAATCGAGTCTTGACGCCGGCATGAGTCGTTACCTTTGAAGGTGTCGCTTGTAAGGCACTTGACCGCACCGAATATAGTCCACCCTCTCGGCCGTTGACAAGTCACGCCTGAAAAGGTCTCGTTAGTGCCGAAAGACGGGAAAGGAACGACGAGACAAACCATTCTTTGCGGAGGCGAAGGTTTGTGCACTTGGCGCGAGTCGTGGAGGCTGTGCCCCTCCGTCGATGGAAGAGAGACGACGGTCGAGATTAGCCCTTGAAAAGCAAGCGCGAGAAAGCACAAGGCTGATAAAAGGCGAGTCATATTCCCTTGTGGTCTTTTGAATAAACTCGTGGCTTCATATACTGCTTGACCGCCCCCTTTGCATCACTTGCGAACATCGCTCGATTTTCCGGTCGCTCTATCCGCATAAAGTGTAGAAGCTGGTCCTATTGATTTCGGAAAAAGGTCGAGAAGATAGCTTTCCCCCTCTGATGGTAAAGCGCCACACGAAGTCGACGGTCCCGACAAGGCCAAGGATAGAATGCCAGTGTTGGGATTGGTTCGCGAAAGCTGGGGAAGAAGTGGAGTTCAGAAGCCATACCATTTGATCCTCGTCGAAAGACATAACAGGAAAGCCCGCGTTCTTCGACACTCTAACCGAAGATCAGGCAGCCATGTCCAGAGCGAATCATCCGTAGTAGCCAAGAGTGGTAACACGCATAATAGATCTGTCGCGTGAGGGTGACTTAGGAGCGCGGGAGATCTCTGGCAGAGTCCAACAATCGATACAGCGAAGCTCTCCTTCAGGTTCCCCCCATTAATCGGGAAAACGTTTAACGGGAGCCAAGCTTTTTGAATGAAGACGCAGGTTGAAGAAGACGGTGGTTCTACCGAAGCTGGAATTCGCCATGTGGGGAGGGAAGTGGGCGACCACAAGGGAAGACGCGAATAGCTCAGAACCAATTGGGAGAGTCCCAAGGTTCATTGATACTGTCCCCCGCATTCCATCATGGCGAACCAAAGCCATCGAAGGCTGCGAAGTGATGGTGGTTCAGAGCAACCAAGTTTCTGACACGTCGCCCCACATCTCATCACCGCTCGTGCCTAACAAGATTAAACATCGCCTTCAGGCCTTTGCACCAGTCCCCCACCTCACTTTTAGACCAACGATGTGTAACATCGGTGAAGTTAAAACAATAAGGATGAAGTTGCAAGGCAATATAAAGCCTTTGGCTAACATTTATCGGTGGGTTTCCTGCCCAATATCTGGCGGTGTGGTCGAAGATTCTCACTTGGCTCTGGTACGTTCACACCATTGTACCACTAATCTGAAGTGATCACTAGAGGTCCTTTTCGCCAAGTCTTCTTTCCTCCTGGTTGACCTTCGGCCATTCGTTTCGTGGCGCTTGGACAGACGTGGGAATCCTTGAGTCAGCGATGCTTGAGCAAGCGCTTGGGCCCTGAACTCGTTCTTTGTCTCTTCCATCGTTGTTTCACCCACTCACAATGGCAGAAACACTGAACAAGGAAGGGAAGCAAGGCGTACGTCGACAGCTGACTTTGAAAAGTCAGTACTTTCCTTTCAAGTCCAGAGCTCGACTGACATCTGTGCGCAGAGCGCGAGAGCTCTTTAGTCGGGTACGCATCTTCGCGACGTATCGGATGTCGTATCGATAACGATGACATTAAAACTTATAGGCACATGAAATGAATCCTGCTGAGCCCAGGTATTTATCAAATCTCAGTGCTGTCGCATTGGAATCGGGAAATTACCAAGAATGTATTGACATTCGTTCGACGCGTGTGGGCTCTCATTGAGCAGAGTGGAACCCCTCAGAATCACGCTCTCGCACCCAAGCTCGCGGCTAGGCTCTCGAAAGCTGCCCTTTACGGAGTTGTCGATCTGTGTCAAGAGGTAGACAACGATATCCTCGTTTGTGTGGGGGGCACGAATGCCTCGCCTCGACGAGCGAGCAAGGACGAGGTTGATAAAGGGATGGGGAGGGCGTTGCATACGCCTGTGTTCAAATCTCGCTTGTGGGTTATATCTCACGTTTTGAAGTTCCAACTTACATAGGATTAGAGATCCCACGAAGGAACTATACCTCGTAAGTATTTGCTCCAGAATCGATGCATTTTGTAAGGCTGATTTTTGAACGCAGTTCGGCCATGACGCTTTGCGTCACTGCTCGACGGATATGGTGGATCTAATGTGTATTCCGTCTCAAAGTCAAAACTCAATGACGCAGAGAAGACTCCAGCTCGCGCTTCTATTCGGTGGTGTCGGAGATGGTGAGGTATCTGTGGCATTTCAGCCTCGATGAAAAGCTAACAGCTCAAAGGGCGGCACGCGTTCGCGACGCTTATCCACGCTGCGCGGGAGGACATTACGGAGAACCTTCACTTAACCCTTCTTGATATTCACCCGGTCCCCATCGCAAAGTTACTCTTGATATTCTATCTTCTCAACGAGATTGACAACGCTTCATCCGAGGACGACAAACTAGAGCTAATGGCCACACTTACCTTCCTCTATATGTCAATGCTCATGCCTCACTACGCTGTCCAAAGGTACCGTCCCCACCTCTGTAGAGGACCTCTTGTACTCATGCGCCTATATCAATTAGGCTGATGAAGACGGCCCTGGCGTTGGTCGACCAGCTGACCAGCCTTCCGTCTGAGGAATGCATGTCCCTCTATGGCTTCTTGGCCGTATCCCGTGGGCTCCTTGATTCTATTCTCCGCGTTCTTCGCCAGTGGTCTACTCCATCGGGGAAGTCCAGCGCAGCATTCATCGCCCACAACCCTCGAGTTATGCCTCCGCGTCCTGGTCCTCACTCCTTCACTAATCCTATGGAAAGCATGAGGAAAATGATGGCTATGCAAATGTCTCTCGAGGACGATACACGAGTCGACAACTCTCTTCCCATTCGATCTCGCAACGTTCGCTCCCCTTTCGATGACTCCCTCGTTTGAACAGGACCTGTACTCAAAGCTTCGCGTTCTCATCCCGCCCGAGGCGCTTCTGGATCGCCACCCCGCCCTCTCTGATGCTATCCTAGGTACTGGAATGGATGTCTCTCTAGCTCGGGAAGAAACACTTGCATATTGGGAGCCTAACCCCACAGTCCTGGTACGAACTACACAGATTCCTCCAGCTTAGTGTCTTATACATCCTCTAGGAAAAGGATGATTCAGTAGTCCGGCATCTGCTTGGCGAGGAGGACGGCTATCCAATCATCTCTGGCCATCCGCATGATAGTCTCAAATCTTTCCATGACTTTGTCTCTCGCTTCTCGCCACCTGGTGCCAAGGTTTCAAAGACGGTGTTTCCCATCATCAAAGCGTTCTTCGATCTTGTTCTCGACTGCCCTCCAGAATTTGAGAGGGAAGCTAACGATTGAGCTTGCTGTCGAGGACCTCACTACAGGCCTTCCCCGTCTCTTCTCCGATGCATCTCGTCCCTCGAGCTATCCAAAGAAGTTTACGAGGATGTGGTTGAGCAATGTTCCGTAGGCCAACCTCTCGCCCGCAGGGTTCTCCTCGTTGACCATTTCGTGGATAGAGGACTACACTGGTGGTACGCTGAACACTGCGGTGTTTCTGATGCCGCATCTGCATTTTTCGCCCTCGAGCATGATCCTATCGAAACTGCCTCATGAATACGGGGCTGCTTTCGCTCGATTGATGATTATAACTACAAGTGAGTTTCCTTGCCTTATCACACTATACCCAGAGATTTATTCGCTCTCAGCTACACGCTCCTCCACCCGGATGATATGGCAAAGTTCCTAGGCTGCACCCTTGCGGACCCGAACGAGGCTATACAGACCGAGATTGGACTTCTTCCGGTTCCCGATCCGGCTCAATCACCTTCGAGGTCTGAGCTCTATTTTTGGCTGTCGAATATCCTGGTCAACCTGATTTGCGCTGCGCCTCCCGCACCCATGCCCAAGCGCATCGACCAACCCAATAACTTTGCAGCCTTTATACACCTACTTATCTACCTCAACAACACCGTCAAAATACCCTCGCACTGGCTCTCAGACTTCTAGTATCCCTCTTGGAGGACAAGTGGTCGACGTCTGCCGTTCCCAACCACCAAACTCTCCCCATAATTCGCAACCCATATGGGAATGCCAATCGTAGTCCTGTGAAGATGAACCTTGGAGTACGAAAAGCAGATCTTGAACTTGCTGTCTCCGATCTCTGGCCTCTGATCCCGTTCCCTCTTCCTTCCAGCTCCTCCGCACACCCTGGAGGGGGTTTGATATTGAGCCCAGCTGATGTTGTCACCCTTCAAGCGACCGGACTTGGGCCATACACGGGCGAATACTCTCGTCGTACACCTTACGGGAGCCCTTTCTCTCCTGTGGTTTCCTTAGCGTTCTTCAAAGTACCCGAAAGCTCTACGTATGAGAGATTTGTCGATCAGAAAGGCATCTTTGGACTCTTGACGCTACCAATCCAGCAGTTGAAGGATATCGGCCGCATTCAAATTCTCCTTAGCCAAGTAAGTAAAAGTATTCTTCCCCCCTTCCATGATTTAACTGAGATACGCCGGTGTAGGTGAGTGTCGATATATTTGCCAAGAACGAGGTGACATGGAGGATCGGGAGATATTGGTACCAAAGGATGAAGGCAGAGGACTGGGAGATGGTTGTCTTCCGAACGGATTATGGGGATGTTGGTACGCTCCTTAATTCCACTTTATTTTGCATCGCAAGATCCCTGACCATTCCTTTCAGTCACGAACCCCGTCAAAGCGAGCACGTGGGTCGAGGTTTAATTCGAAAGACTGGTGCGAAGGCCCCAACTTGGCGCTAAACAGTGTACAATTATAGCCCAGAAGGGCACGATACAACAAATCTTTGTTATTTTGACGCGGTACTAGTTCAGTCGGTTTGAGGCACAGGCTGAGGTACCTCCTTCCAATCAGAGGCACGAAGGGGTGTTGTGGCTGGAGTGGATTGTAAGCTTCGCCTGGCAGAGGCACCCGGGGAGACGTACCGATATCCCCAAAGTCAGTTCGGAATACGACCATTTCCCAATTCTCCTTGCGCATGGTAGCATACCAGCTCTTCGCCATCTTCCATTCGACGTCGAACCCTTCCAGAAGAGAAACCCTCATAGGCGAAAGAACGATCTGAAATCTTCCCCAAATCATCCCTCTCCTGTGTCGTCATGTTCATCAGCTTGACTAACCCTTGTCCCTTCAGGATATTATCGATCTTCTGGTTGGTCTTCGCAAACTTAAAGAACGCGAGGGCCGCTACCATGTTATATACCGAGCGCATTCCGGAAGCGTAGTCTTGGTAGGTCGGTTTGACGATTCCTTGGAGCGTTACAACGTCGTCGAGTGGCAAGACAAAGTCAGCGGGAGCGTCGACTGGGAGAGGGAACGAGATCAGGGGTACTAGGTGTGATATCATCATTTGGAGGTCCATCCTCCAAGGGTCGAAGTTGAGTCGCGTCGCCTTCGATTTTCTGTTCCTCGAATGAGAGGGAGGAATAGGAAGAGGACCAGCGTGGGCTACAGAGGTCGTGAAAAGGCTGTCGTTGATCAAGAAAGCGACATAGTCAGAGAGCCAATGAGAAGGAACTCCAACGTGATTATGCAGGTGAACGAGTAAATGAACGAACACGCCGAGGTTGTTGGGTTGGTCGACTCGGTAAGGCCTCTGCGTCTCACACGGTCCCAAGATCGCAATGAGGATATCAGACAGCCAGTCGTACAGGCGGGATTTCGACACGCCGAGTTCCGCACCGGGTTGGCGAGGGCAAGACCTGACTGCGATCTGAGTGTGAGGACTACCCTTAGGGTTCAAAATCTTGTAACCTAGAAACTTCGGAAGTTCGCTCGCCGGAAGCTGAGTGTAACTGGAACGGCCGTATTAATGTCTATCACAGTATACGTGGGCTCACTTACGTGTAGTTCATCTCGTCCCAGGATTGGAAAGCAGGAGAGTTCAAATAGTCGTTCCAAACGATTAGGTTAGCACGCGAGGGATGGAGGTGTGAGATCAAGAAGATCGGAGCGGTTAGCGTTCCTCCAGTGTAGTCCCTTGGCAGTAATATCAGCACAGAGCTCGAATTGGTCGCAGGGAAAGCTCACGGGATATTGCTGAGGAACATCCTTGTGTACTTCTTCGGGTAACCTGAAGGGCGATCCTGGGACACAAAGAGGCGAGGAAGGCCACCGAACAAGTTTTCAACCACACATTCGATGGTGAAATTATTCTTCATGGCGTGGAGACCCTTCGACACAGACCCAAAGAAACTTCGAAGAATCTTGTAGATCGATCTTCCGATCTTCGCAGAAGGAGCGATGTCGTGAGCGAGATTGTAGAAGGACTCAATATTATCGTAGGGGTGACCTGGGTATTCGGGGTAGCCCTTGATCGATCCGGAGATGTCGTTCCTTCGAAGTTCGTCCTGGTCCTGAGATATAGATCAGTAGAAGAACTTACGAGACAATTTTAAACCTACGAAAAGCATCAAATTGGGCACCCATTCGGCCAAAAACCTCTTCCTTGGCCAGGCGCAGTGCCTTTTCGGTGACCTGGGGATCAAGGATGAGCTGCTTGATCATCGGATGGCGATCCAGGAGCTCTTTAGGGGGAAGGAGGATCCTTAGTCGTTTGTATATCTTCTTTTCGAACTCAGGATCGTCGAAAGGGTCTTTCGCTGAACGCTTGAAGGGGCCATCGTCTCGAGCCATGGTCATCCGATCCATCATCATGCGGAGCATGGCGCCGTTCACGTCAGCAGCGCTTTCTTTGAGGTGAAGCAAGGCGAGGAGGGGGCGCGTCGGCCATGGGGTTCAAACGAACGAATTCTTCACTGGACTTGCCGTCAAGTTCGCACCAGTGCTGTAGGCTCCTGGAGACGGCGGGAATACTCTCCCTCGAGAGGGAGAGCCATTGGGCGAGCTTGACGGGATTTTCCGACGACAAGGCCTGGGACTGGGCATCGAGTTTTTCGCTGAGAGATTTGATTGTTGTCTTCAAGCTTAGCTCTTGTCAGTGGTCGTTGGTGAAGCGAGATCATTAAACTTACCGCTTCGCACAGTATTTGGGCATGAGCATGGACCTGTAAAGCGACACCAGAGACATAAAGATCTCGGATTGTTCGTTTCCCTTCGCGTCCTGTGCTTGCTTCATCAACTCAAGCATGACCAGCAGTTTGGCAATAACTGAAGGGTGAATGTCAAGAAGGGTCAGATGTAAATGTCGTGTTATAGGCTGCCGTGTGGCATGCAGAAATGTGGCAAAGACATTTCGACCTAGCATCTCATCAGAATGATCTCGTCTTCGATAGTTCCAAGCCTACCATCGCTGACACCGGCAAAGAGGAATGCGAGGCGAGCTCTCTCTGATGCGTCCACATCCTTGATCGTAAACCAGTCATCGTCATCTCCGGGGCTAAACAGAGACGAGGGGAGATCATGGCCACTCTGAAATCCTGGAATTAATAAGCAATACGACTTTCGAAGCATGACTCGCCTTGAAGAACTCAAGCAAAGGATCACTGGAGTTAAACTTCAGTTGTCAATCTTGACGGAAGAGTAGTGGGCATACACAGTGGACTTGAATGCTAAAGTTTCATGGGCGCGACGAAGCCGCTCCGGAGTCTTTAACAACGGCTGGCCCTGTCGGGACCTCGCCCAGACTTGCTGGATCTCACTCTGGCTACCACATTGCTCCCGAATGAATCGCAGGAGGGAATCCCCCAACTCGTCCGTTTTTAAGCCACCCATGTATACCGCCTTGGTACAACGGGTAGCAAGCTTGATCGCAAAAGCGTTATCAGGGGATGCGGCTCCAGAGGCACGTTCGATCCTTTCCCAAGCACGCTGAATAGCATCGACGCACTCGCTATACAAACCCATCTCATACAACACGGCGCTCAAGTTGGACGCGTATTTGGGCTCTTTCTCGTCTTGCATCACGGCCTATGTTTTAAAGGTAGGAAGTAGGATAGGAAATTTAGACCGAAATCAAGAAACCTACCTGCTTGTACATCGCCCGCGCCCTGACTCAGTTGTATCAGATCTAGAGCCGTCCAATTGTAGATTTACCCACCTGCTTAAGTTTCCGCCTTTGTACGCGTCATTTCCCTCCTGGTTAAGAGCCTCAGCCATATTAAAACGGAAATTTACACGTCCAACAGGGCGTTATGGGTTGAGGCCGAAACAAGGATGGCGTAGAAGGCAAAGAAGACGCGAACGAATGCCCCTGTTGGTTTGGCTACATAGTTCCCACATTCGTTCAAGCGGGCCCTGGTGGGAAGAGGTGACTAATCTTGGCGCCAGGTTGCGGTTCAAACTTTCAGAACGCTTGACCTACATGCCAGCCATGGCAGAAACAGATGAATGATGAAGGAAACAAAGCGTATAGAGAAGGAAATCTTGTCAGGGTGAGCGCAATGGCAGTCGAAATTCTCAATCTGACCTTCCGAAGAGCACGAGAGCTTTATGAAAAGGTATGTTGTCAGGACATCATCAGGGCGCTTAATCTGATGTGGCTCAGGCGGTTGAGCTGGATGGAACCGTTGCTCGGTATCAGTCAAACCTCAGTGCCGTTCTATATGAAATGGGGGAATACAACAGATGTATGGCCTCTGTTAGAGGCGCCTGGTGCTCCATGACGGATAGCCTTGCTTCGCAAGCTGAATCGAGTCCCTTGGCAACAAAAACTCGCCACTCGGATGGCAAAAGCTGCATTCTACAGCAAAAATCTGTCACTTTTCGAGTGCAATAACGCTATTGATGCGAGCATGCGGTCCTATGTTCTTCGAGAGGCTTCAAACCTTTCCGAAGACAGTAAAGTGATTGACATGCGGCGGTACTGGAAGGTATTCGAGGCAAAGCCGGGCATCATGCGTGCCCGAGAGGCTCCCGTGTTCAAAGCTGCTATGTGAGCGGTTTATCATTCGCATGCTACCTTTTACCTATTTCTGAATTTATCGCTAGGGACTCAACGGTGGAACTGTTCAGAGTAAGCTTGATCGTCAATGTTGCTCTGCTACACTCCCCAAATGTTGTCTACGAACTTAGATCGGACACGATATGCCCATCTCACTGCTCGATGGATTCAATGACAATCAACCGCCCCCAGTATCTCCATCTGCGTTGACTGCGAAAGAAAAGGAACGACTATCTTTCCTCTTTGGAGGGTTCGGGGACGGTGAGAGTCATTCGACGACACCGCTTAGTCTGATTCACCAATCTGTCATAGCTCGTCATGTTTTCGCGACGGTGATACATGCTGCAAGCCAGCCATTTGCCAATCATGTCCACATGACGCTTGTCGACATCCATCCAGTCCAGCTTGCAAAGATCATCCTAATTGTTTACCTCCTTCTCGAAATTGAGAAGTCGGGACGCGAGGAGGAAAGGACTGAGATCTACGCGGCTATCTCCTACATCTATAAAAACATTCTTATACCCTCATACTGTTGCAAGAGGTAAGTGTTTTGCGCTCGAGCATCGTCACCAGGTCTCTGACTTAATGCCGTAGATTCATGGAGGCTTCGCTGATCCTGGCAGGTGACGTTCGTCGCGCCACCACCGTCACAGAAGGCCCAATCAAAGTCCTTTCCTTTATCTCCATCTCGCACGCTGCCGCACCGCTGGTCATCAAGGTTTTCGAACGATGGTCCCGGCCCACTGGAAAATCCAGTCGTGCGTTTGTCAATCACAACCCTGATGTCCAAGATCCTTTGAGGGCTCTGTCAGCTGTAGGTGTATCCGCCACCTCTCAAGACCAGTACAAGTCTCCCGAGGCTGAGAGATTCATATACGAAGCAACACGAGCTTGTTCCCGCCAAAGGGAATGCTGCATCTCCATCCTGCGTTGGAAAACGCTATACTCCAACCTCGTGATAAGGCACGGCTATCGAAGGCGAAGAGTGAGGTTCTGAAAACATGGGAGCCCAACCCAACGATTCTGGTGAGTCCACAGAGCGTAACAGGATCAGAGGTTGACGTTTCTCTCCACAGGAAAACGAAGGGAACACTCCTGCTCGCTTGTACAGAGGAACAGAAGATGATTACCCACGCATCTCTGTTCACCCGCATGAGAACCAACAGGGTTACTGGGACTTCTATCATCGATTTTCGGGGAAGAAGTCCAAACAGCTAGAACATATGAATGTCTTGTCTGTCACGCGGGGATTTTCCCCGCTTCTACTGAAAGCAATCCAGAAGCTCAGGCAATGCCTCACCCTCGAACTTGTCCTCGACGATGTAATCACAGGGCTCCCCCGCCTCTTTTCTGATCCCTTTCGCCCAGCATTCTACCCCTCAAGCTTCACGCGAATGCGGCTCAGTAATATTCCGTGAGCTCATACTGTCTTCCCTAAATTATCAGTCTGACTTTATTCAGGGACTATACCGGAGGAACTCTCAATAACATCGTGTTTCTCCTCCCTCATTTGCACAAGACATCCTCAAGTGCAATGTTATGGAACTGCCTAATCAACACAGGTGTTTTCGATTCTGTAGGTGCATACAGCTACAAGTGAGCAAGCTCTTCATCCTTCGCTCGTCATCAAGCTGATCCATCTTCAGTTATACCCTTGCCAACCCAAGAGATCTCCCTAGCTTGCTTGGCTGCAGGCTTCTTAATCCGAACGATACTCCTTGGGCTATCTTCGCCCTTGCAGGAGTGGATGCCTCAAAAGGTCATTCTCTCCCGCTAAAGGCAACTGTCCACAAATGGCTTGCGGATATTCTGCTATACATCATATGCCCTAGTCGGCCACAGCCTGGTATGTATCGTGTCATCCAGCCCAACAACTTTGCCGTCTTTGTCTACATCCTCATCCACCTACACGACTATGTCGGCATACCTAGTCACTGGATCTCAGAGTTTCTCTCCCTCCTCATCAATGACCAACTCGTTGCATCTGGGATGCCCTTCAGTGCGAATTCTCCTTTGCCCATCATCCACCACGAATACGAGTCTCGCCGGCTACGCAGCCCAGCACGAGTGAACTTCTTTCCTTGGCGAGCCAACTTGCAACTCCTGCTCTCCGAGTTACAGCCACTCATTCGATTCGAACTTCCCCCCAATATACCTCCAGGATACCTGCTTCGGGCTGCGGACATTGCTTCCTGCCGTGCGGAAATCCACGCGTCGCCAGCATTCTCTCAATTCGGGACGCCTGAGATGAACCCATTCCAGCACAGCCTTGCAGTTGTCCTTTACAGTCCTGCCTCACGCTCGGTATCGACCGCGCAGGCCGTGACTCCCTCATACATCTCCAAGATACTCAGGATGTCGCCAAAGGAAATGGAGGAGTTTGGAGAGATTCAAATTCTCCTCTCGATCGTTTCACTCTCAAGCCTTCTCCTCTCAACAGGCACCGTTGTCTGGAAAATGAGGAAGGAGTCATATGATGCAATGGTCCAGCAGGGGTGGACCATGGCCATTGTGCGCATTGATCATGGTGTTACACGTCAGTCCCTTCGATCCAAGTTCTTTTCCACACCCTAACCAAACACTAGTGACGAGTCATGTGCCCGCCAAACGATGGGTACTTCAAGAGTTATGACGGGATAGATTATTTGAAGCCAGCATTGAATCTATTGGCTTTAACATGACTTTTTCTGCGTCAACGGTCCCAAGGTCCGTGACCGTACAACCCACGACACTGTTGGCCACGTCGTCTCTACGACCGTCTCCAAACAGGTACTTCGGCCTGATACAGAAAAAGAGCGAGTTGTAGGGGTGACAAATTGTTGCTGAGCGAGCCTATTCTTCATAAAGTTCGTGTTACTCCGAGTTTCAGCTAAGGAGGGAGACATTGAGACAGGAATTCATAACTACCAACTTGTAGTAAGACGTTGAACAAGCTAGAGGGTTTCTACCCAATCACGGACGGTAACACTATTGGTCACCAGATCCCCCGTGTCGGTTTGGAATGCAACCATATCCCAATTCTCAACCGACATGCGAGGTATACCAGTCTCGCCCCATTCTCCACCCTACCTCACACTGGGCACCCACTGGCAGGACCTGCACGTGAGTTTGCGAGAGAAGGATTTGGAGTTTTCCGAACTGCTTCATTTGCTCCTGAGAGTGTAAAAGCAGTCGAATAATGGCCGAATTCTGCAACGCAGAGGCAATGGCCGTCTGTGAGGAAGAGCTGGCCTTGTAGAAGGCGAGGGCGATAACAGGGACAAAGGGCGAGTCACGCAAGCTACCGCCCCTATGAGATGGCATGACTTCGGTCTTCAACGTGACCGCCCATGGAAACTTCAAGACGGGTGCCAGGTCAGCGACCGCGAGTTGGAGATCGCACATCCAAGGGTAGATGTTGACCTGATGAGTCTCTCTCGCGCGACGGACGCACAGAAAGGGTTCTGTCGTAGGGGAAAATGCAGGTTTCAAGATCCCGGCGCTAATCGGTGAAACAAGAACGTTTTACTCTCAAATCGGAGTATAGTTTCTCTGAAGACACGCAGGGTTCCTCGAATTGCCAAGGAGAACCTAATTTCAGGACTTTCTAACCATTCTGGCACAGCAAGACGGAATCGTCGTGAGCATTAACGCGTAGTTTGACACAGCCAATCATTGGACTACGGTCAATCTCTTCACTTCTACAGGCCTCGTTACTATGTCAAAATCGTCAGCAAGAGATATCTTGAGAAAAAGAGACCAACGTACCAACATCCCCATAATCAGTTCTAAAAACAACCATCTCCCAACCCTCCTTGACCATCATCTCATGTAACTCGCGTTCCACCCTCCACTCCACCTCTCGACGTTTTAAAAGCGAAACCCTCGTTGGTGAGAGCAAAATCTGGAGCTTTGCCTTCTTCTCCTTACTCGTAGCCTGGGAGTTGAGTGTGAGAAGCGTGGCGAGACCTCGGCCCTCCAGCAGTTCATTGATACTTTCGCCGCGCTTATCAAACTTGAAGAACGCAAGACCAACAATAGGTGTATGTGTCATTCCTTCCATCGCGAATGGGCCGACCATCACGCTCGCGCGAAGAGAAATGACGTTTGTTGGCTGCAGGATGTATCCCGCCTCCATGTCGACAGGCAGAGGGAAGGGAATGATCGGCGCCAAATCCGAGATAGCCAACCGTAACTCTGCCTTCCAAGGGTCAAGGTTGACACGATAGGGGGTCGACGGCGATCCATCCGAATATGAGAGTGGAACGGGTAGAATCCCAGGATAGGGTCTCGTCCGTGTAACAAGAGTGTCGTTGACCAACGAGGCTAGAAAATCCGTGAGCCAATGCGCTGGGATGTGAACGTACTCGTGAAGGTAAATGAGCAAACGAATGAGTGCCTGCAGGTGTTAGAGGTTGATCCACTCGAGTAGAGCCACGCGCTGGAGGGCATGGGCCAAGGATCAGAAGAAGGACGCGAGAAAGCCAGGTATACAGATGATCTTTGAGGGGAGGCTCCTTTGAGCCGGGATGATGAGGTGGGAACTGAACGAGCATGTCCTCGCGAGGAGTGTCTTGAGCGTTGATAATCTTGCACCCAAAGAACCTTTCCATCTCAGAGTCGACTAGACGAATGTAGCTAGAAGTCACTTGAGAAAATAAAGAGGACGACGGAATGGGTGTAACGCACTGATGATTCTGGTGCTCCCATGTATTGAAAGCGGGGCTGTTGAGATAGTTGTTGGTGATGACCAAATGAGACGCCGAGCGATGCAAGTAGGGGACGAAGGACGTCCCCATTGTCAAGATACCTCCCGTATAGTCCCTGGTCGACCGTCAGAGCCACATTTACATCAACGCCAGTGAAGACTTACGGAATATTGCTTACAATCATCCTCGTATAAGTGCTCGGGTATGCGGAGGGACGATCTTTGGCCGTCACGAGCCTTGAGAGCCCACCAACGAGGTTCTCGACGACACATTCGATCGTCACATGATCCTCGAGCCTCTTCAACGCCTTTGCCGTCTCCTTGAAGAACTCGCGATAGACAAGATACAGTGTCCTTCCAGCTCTTCGTGAAGGACGCGTCAGTTCTTGAACAGAGTCATAGAAAGTCTGGATGCTGTCGAATGGGTTGCCGAGATATTGAGGATATCCTTGCGTGCGCCCTTCGGAGTCTGAGCGGTCGATTTCATCTTTGTCCTGTGACATTCGTCAGCTTGGGCGTCTACGTAGCCTCTTTAGGTGAAAGGCGTACCCAGAGGAGAACATTCGGAGCCCAGTCATCCGCGACCCTCCTTCCTCACGCGATCAAGCAGAGCATCCGTGACCGTCTTACTCGCTAAAGCCTCCTTCATCGCAGGATGCCGATCCAACAACTCCTTTGGCGGCAAACAAATCTTCAACCTCTTAAACCACTGGCTCTCAAACTCAAAGTCGTCGTACACATCCTCTTTGGCCCTTTTGATCGAGCCCTTGCCAGGAGCATTACCCCTACCTGTCATAGCGTTGGCGCCATAGGATTCAAAGCCTTGGATCCTCGCCATGACCTCCATGAGCTCATCTTGGTCCATCTCTTTGAAACAGGGCGTGACGGCGGGACCCATGAAGGATGGGGCGTTGATCATCCCTGTAGCAGTCTTACCACGGACAGCTAACCACTGCTCCAAGCTCGCGCATACGGGTGCGACGCTGGTGCGAGGGAGCCATAGCCACTTGGCGAGTTTGATAGGTTGGTCCTTTTCCGCAGATTTCGACAGGATTTCGTCGAGAAGTGAATGCATCGTCTTTTGAGACTTCAGGGATGCCAGCGTCAGTTAGGAAAGTATCGAAGATCAAGTCCACGTACCGTTCAGAACAGTACTTTGGAACAACTAGACAGCGACTGAGGCCAGCGAGCGTCATGTACAACTCGGCCTCTTCAGCGCCAGTTGCCGATCCAACTTGCTCAAGGAGACGGAAAATAATCAGGAGTTTTGCAATGACGGAAGGATGGATATCCAACAGCGTCATATGGAGGTTTTTAGTCCACTGGGCTTGAGCTTGGTGGATCAAGGTGGCGAACGCATGTCGACCTTCAAGGTGCAAGTCAGGCTAGTGTGTCAGAACTTCTAAGTGAGGGACATACCATCGCCTACGCCCCCGAACAGGAACGAAATTCGTTCCTTCTCTTCTGCGTCGAGTTGAGCGCGACGAATAGGACATGACCGAGAATCGTTGAATCCGTTGAACAACGAGCACGGTGCGTCTTGACTTGACTGAGAAGGTATCAGCCACAAGTCGCTCAATGAATAAGTCAATGGCTCACCTTGCAGAAGTCTCGGTATAGCTCCCTATTGGGTGCTTGTGAGCTCCAGCATTTCTGTTAAAATCCCAAGGCAGACGTACATCGGCGACTTGAACACAGAAGCGTTCTGGGCTCTGGCGAGAGCCTCCTTGGTGAGAGGAAGGGACGCCTCCTTCTCCTTGACTCCCTTCCGGTACTTCGCCATCTCCGAGTCACTTGACGCCTCAGAGAGGAAGTCCTCTAGGGAACCACTGGCAGAAGGTAGCCGTCCACCGAAGAACGACGCTTTTGTGAAACGCGTCGCCAGCTTTATTGCCAACGGTTTCTGAGCGTCTACTCTGCCCTCTCCCTTTTCCAGTAGGTCCCACGCCTTCTGGACTGTGGAGATGGCATCTGAATACTTCCCTTGCTCGAAGAGAACAGCGCTCAGGTTCGACTGGTATTTCGGATTCTTGGTGTCTGTTTTTGAGGCCTGTAGAGAGAGAGAGATTACGTTTCATCAGCGCATATATCACGCAAAACCACGGATCTTACCTTTTCATATAAGCTTTGCGCTCTTTTCGACCTCAAGTTCCAGATCGGTTGTTTCCCACTGAATTGAATGAAACATACCCTTTGAGATCGCCTCTCTTATACGCCTCGTTAGCTTTGGCATTCAGTGCTTCTGCCATTTTCTCTTCAGTTACCAAGAATTTCGAGAAAAACTGCAATTGAAGATGGTCTCTTCGCGACTGGGTGGCGAGAGGACAAAGAGCAGAACTTGAAATTACGCGCCAGTTCCCGCGTCCTTTCTCACGCTCATCTGATCGGCGTGTTCGCGCCCCTATTCCTATGGAAGGACATTTTCGTTCTCTTCACTAAACGCCTAATACCCATGTGATAAAGGCTAAGGACCCTCGTTTACTTTGGGGAAAACCTCTTACGTCTAGCTTCTCGCGCCGCTCAGGCACCCAGCCGGCGAGGATGACAAGCATCCCCTGGTGCCAAAGCCCCTGGATTAGGAACTGAATGGATCGATTGCCGAGCTTCTCTATTGCAAGGGAGCAATTATGGTTGCCAGAAGATTGAGATGTGAAGATTGGATGTGATAGTATACACTTGCAATGCTATAGATATCGGGACAATCATACACACAAGGAAACGATGACAGCGACAGCCAAGGGACATCGAGAAACGGAATCAGTAGCCTCCTCCACCGTAGCCACCACCACCGGATTGGTAGCCTCCACCGCCGTAGCCACCCTGGCCACCTCCGCCGTATCCTCCACCACCAGAGTAGCCTCCACCTCCGCCAGAGTATCCGCCTCCACCAGAGTACCCTCCTCCACCGCCAGAGTATCCTCCGCCTCCACCTCCGCCTCCACCACCTACGACAAACATGTCAGGCATAATAAAGAATGATAGAAGAGTAACACGTACTGGGTCGGGCATTAGCAAGGTTGACCTTGATTCGACGGCCATCGAGCTCCTGTTCGTGCAGGGAGTTGATGGCGAGATTGGCTTCTTCACTTGAGCCAAAGGTCACAAATCCGAATCCACGGGAGCGCTGAGTATCACGATCGCGCATGACGATGGACTAGTGGAACCAAATCAGTCGCCGAAGCCATGAATGAATAACAGATGGTGCGATCATCGACTTGATCAACGAGGGTATGCTGGATTCTCTGGACGACGAGCGCAAGCACACGACATGCCTTCGGAGAAGGTACAAAAGCGCAGGAAAGATGGGGAAACAAAAGAGAGAGATAGAGAGAGAGGATAGCGCACATCGAGAACGTTGCCATAATCCGAGAATGCCTGATAATTTCAAAAACACATTGAGGATTTTGTTCATGTATATGGGACACCCTTGTACAGGGCTACGGACCTGGCGCAGAGTCTCATCTGTCGTGTTCCAACTAAGGTTACTATTCAGAAGGCATGTATTAGTACAATCGTGTTATCTTTCCTCAAGGTTCCATTCCTCAAAAATGAAACGATGAGGAGAATCGACGACCATCGATCAACGATGCGATACGATAACCAGCACGAACCCGACGTAGATCTTGGCGGACATGATTTCAAAAAGGAGCTGCAAGACACAGGTGAGGAAAGGAGTCACAGGCAGGCACCGTAACGGCGTGCTTACAACGGGAAATTTGGATTCGGGGGAGAGGGAGAAGAGACAAGGGAGAAAAGTCATCCAAGCCTGTTATAAGCGAATAGTTAAGACTCCGCCAGTAGTCCCGCTCCAGGTCACCTGTTCCTCCTTCTTTCTATCACGCTGCCACCGGCGTTGCTGCGGGGACAGATGCACCACCATTCAGTGGTAGGTGAGTGGGTTTCTTTGGGCTCTTGGTCCTGTGTCACAACCCTGAGTGGGTTCTGGGGTAATTCGTCGAACATGTCGCCTCGAGGTATCGCACTCAGCAGCTAAAATTCGATCCTGAGAAACAGTCAAAGTATTAAGTATTAATGACCGTTTGACGTTTAAACTTTACATGATGAGCGTAACGGGCCTCCGAATAAAACCTTGCAAACTTCGATCCACGGAAGGAATCGTTCGATCCAGGTTCAGGTGGATCCAACTCCCTGTCGGCTGCATGATTGCCTTGATCATGGCTTCCCGTTTCTCACTGTGGAAGTGAAACGTACAAAAATCCCCTACGGAATGGAGCCCCCAAAAACAAAAATGAACGTGTATCCCCAACTCAAAAATGGGGGCACCGCGGATCGAACGCGGGACCTTTAGAATACGCTTTCACGCTTCAGTCTACTGCTCTCCCAACTGAGCTATGCCCCCATGAAAGTGGATGCCTATGAGGGCTTTGGATTCGCGAATATACAAAACCTAGATAGTAACGGCGAGCTAATCGCCGAAACGCCTGCACTGGCCTTCAGCACCCCCTGGATGCCAGAGGACAATGTTGATGTCTGCTGTTTGTGTGTAATTCACGACCCCCTCAGCAGCCCAAATCAAGGGCTGGGTGGGATGACGATCTCATTGCCATTCCTTTGTCCCTGGCAGGGTGACAGCCAGAATACTTGGTGCATAGCCCCCCAAGCGCAGTCGACTAATTGCTTGCCTTTCCCTTCTAACTAAGTCTTGTACCATGTCCAACCATAGCCCCTCCGCCCCAAATATCGCGATTGGCAGCTCTGAGTGCCCTATCGAACTCGATGTTCCTCCCTGGCCAGAGAGCTCGAACCTTGTAACCTCTTCATGGCATCCCAAGCTCACCGGCGCTCGCCTCCTAGTAATCTTCGCCACGATTGGCCTTGGAACTGCAAAGGCAGTAACGGCGTACCGGGGTGATACTATTGCACCAGTGACAATCGAATGGGTCATGACGATTGTGCTGTTCATCATGTACGCCCCCAGCTAATAATGGCATCAAATGGCTGCTTGATTTTACCTAGATTCCTGATTTTCAACAACGTAGAGTCAAGGGAAGATGCCCGACCCAGATGGCTCTTTAAGCTCGACACCATGAACCTGGTCTGGCGGTTCTTAAGGCGCATTTCCATCCGCCCTCCGAGGTACCAAACAGAAGAGGTCGATACCCGTCTCCTTCTCAAGCCGAAGCACCCTCCAATCACAGGCTACCGATTCTTGGTCACCCTCTGTGTCGTTGGGGTCGGCTCCTTAAAGGCTGCGCTATCCTTCAAGGGAAAGTCAACAGAGCCAACCACAATAGAATGGGTCTTTGGGGTTGTAATCACCGTCGTGTAAGCCAGGCTTTCGAGCTGCTTCTTATCACGCAGATTGCTTTTCTTGACGTTTACGCATTTGCCTCTATAGCTTTTATTGCCTTGGGCTATACGAAGCCAGCACGACACGGGTTTTACCGCTCTTGTTTGAGGAAGATTATGGAAAGCAATGTGAGATCATAATGGGTGCACCTCGCTGCCTACGTAGTAACGGGACGTTTAGTGCTTTCCATTTCTCGCCTGTTGTTCCTTGTTCTGATGCACTTCCTTGGCCTCGCTTTCACCTCTCGCTATAACTACCTCTGGGCGTTAGGGGCTCGCGACGTCTGGTCCGGCAATCCAGAGAAAGATCCCGGTCAACCCACCTCGACGCCGATCGATAAACTCTTGACGAACGTATTACTTCCAATGCTTTGGTTGTCGTTAGCAATCATTTGGCTACCAATCGGAGTCGGTGGACCTTTGTACCTCGTATATTCCTTGGGAACGTTGTTAGCGCCGATCGCAGGGAAGGCCGGTGATTGCATTCCTTGCATTTGGTCATGGCCAAGGCGAGAAGCGGACGACCCTAATGAGCGGACTGGGTTGGTAGAATGGATCTGGAAGTCTTTGCCTTCATCCAACATCTCTCTTCAGGCAAGTACAGGGCTGCGCAATGTGCGTGAGTAGTTGAGCTAGATTTCCTGGCGAATTAAAGTTGACATCTTGTCTGCATCAGTCCTCAATTTGCTAATATCAATCATCTATGTTGTTAGCCATGTCGTGGCTTTCCTATTCGCTGGCGGGTGGATAGGTCTATGGGGTTTCGGAGTTTACGAGCCGTGGAAGACATTCGACGATATGTCATGGTTTATGAAAGTCGCCTTTGCGACATTGTGGGTTGTCCCGGCTGGCTTTGCCATCATAATCGGGCTCGGAGCCATGTTACTTGTTCTCATTGCGTTTTTCAGTCCGCTTTGGGGGAACCATCCCTTTTTATAGTCCACGGCCACTTCATTGACATACTCAACAAGCACCTTTTATCAAGGCATGATGTCTCTTTTGAAGGCGTTCTACATAGCCTCTTCGAAGAACTACAGAAGACCCTTGCATACGCCTTTGTCGCTGTATGAATCACAGCGTTACATGGGAGCACCCAATCCATCTCAAAGCGATGGACCCTTGGTTAACGAACCCATCCCTAGGGAAGTATTCAAGAATACCGAACCCCTGCTGGTTATCATTATGGGGCGTTTGCTATTCCAGCCACAAGCGACCAATATCTCATCACTGTCTGCTGAGAATAAATAACAGCGTAGATTGACTTCGATAGTAAGGAGGGAGAAGGCCCTCAGTAGCCCATTGGTTTGCATACTCGCATCAGCTCCGCAATCCCAAGATTTTCGCTCATCTTTGGTCGTCTATGTATTGCTTTTCTAATACATTTGCGCAATTGCATGATAGTACCAATGTCTCTTTGCCAGGGGTCATTGCATGAGCTATCAGGGAGACGAATAAAAAACACATGGAGCCGATCTATCGCAATCATAGGGAATCGAACCCTGAGCAAAGAGTCAAGACTTCCGAATACAGAAGTACCACTGTCTAATTTGTGCGCATTTGTCAGGCAAGTTGACGGCAGACCAAGTTAGACTAACACCGTCCACAGACCTTCAGCACAGGAGGTTCAAGACAAAGGCGGCGTGCATAGTCGACCGCCGGAGCTCAGGGAAGTAGATGCAAGTACGCTACTGCGTACCAATGGCAAGTGTGCGCTCGCAGCTGCATCGTCAGGCCCTCCAAATTACGCTGGGCACGGCATCCACTCGCTCTGTCTGGTATATCTCAGTTACTACTTACCCTTCATCCAACCTGAAGTCCTCAAACCCACGCCTCTGCGTTTCGATGAGGACCTCCAAATTGGCAAAGACAGGAAGCAGAGAGGGAAAAAAAACATCATGATCCTGAGAGAAAATAGGGCATTTCAAGGGAGTCGAACCCTCTGCAGCCAACGCTCAGTCCGACGTCTAGATTGAGCCAAACTACGACTCGTCCATTGACACCTTTGGAAGAAATTAAATCGGTGGCTTCTGGACACTGTGGCGTGCCGAGCAGCTGCCCCGAGTACTTATGCTGGATACCAAATAGCTATTGCACCACGAAATGCTGTCCTTGATTGCTTTGAAAAGGCCTAAAACCGACAACAGGCGAGAGGACAATCAGATACAGGCATACAGCTCAGAAAAAACAGGCATATACCGGAAAAGGGCCTCTATGCATTAAGAGGGAGTCGAACCCCCGGCAGGTCGACATATACAGGACTCTGATTCGAATGTTGAAGATGAATGACCCAGGTTACCACTACCCCATTAATGCGATATGCATAGAGCCCGACTGGCTCAAATCCTGGGTGAAACAGTCACAGGAAGACAGAACAAGACGTTCCGAAGATGGATGGAAGGGCTGTTCACTGACTGACGCGAGCGCTCGATAGAGGTGAAGCCATGAAATAGTTCACCCTCCCATCTTTTCAATGCTTCACGGAACTAGCCCATATGTAAGATGAAAACAAGATAAAATAGCTGCCCACGTGGACAGGGACCTAGGGGACAAAACAGGCGACCCTGGACCAAAGGGGAGTAAGGTTCTTCCAGAAGACGTACCGACCTTTGCGATTCGGAATATATAACAGCTTGGCTGGGGAGTCGGGGAGAGCCAAAAATCGCGGCAATGGATAGCATCGGGAGGGAATCGAACCCACGGCATGATCTCCTCACCTCACACAATCAAACACGCAAGGGAGACCGCTGCCTCAAGGTTGCTCTTTTTCGTTTTCAAAAAACTCTCAATGGTAGGAAATCGGTGTGTGAGAGGGAAAAGTGGTGACCAAGGGCTGGCGTTTTGAACGCTTATTGTGATGGTGTAAGAAGTATTTGACAAAAGAAATTAACCACATGACACAACGTAGTACATCAAGAGGGAATCGAACCCCCGGCGGGTCGACAAACAGGATTTATTCCGAATAAATCAACGACCCAGGTTACCACTACCCCATTAATGTTATACACGCATCCAGGCCCAGGAACTACCAAGAGACTGAACAAGGCGGGGTGGGTGGACGTCACTCTTCCGATAAAGGGGAAAGGACCGGAAAACCACCAATAGGTATGATTGAAGAAATAAAAAGTGTGTATGGAAATTTATTATCAGTACATCAAGAGGGAGTCGAACCCCCGGCGGGTCTATGAATGATTTCCCAGGAAATAAGCGACCCAGGCTCCCACTAAACCATGAATGTAGTAAGGGCTTTCTAGAGATGCTTCTATATATCTGTGGAAAGCGACCACGGAACGACTGAACGGGATGTAGAACAAAGCCCAATGGCCGTGTTTTTGAAAGGGGCTTATACTGAAAGTACAATAAATTACGAAGGATAACTGCTCCTTGGAACCTGGTCAAGTCCGCAAACAAGAATTAGGCGCCCAAGGAGACAGGGGTTTGGGATGCTACCCTGCAGATGATGCAATGATCCGCATCATCGATCAATGTGTGGGATCGCCCGCCCCATCTCGGGCGTTTGTCTTTCATCCATAATCCTCGACAGCACCCCACTCCGCACGGTTGGCACAAGGGTGCTCGTCATCGTCACCGGCGCTCCTCGAACATCGGTCTTTGGAGAAGTCAACTAGCAGCTAGGATTCTACGTTCTCAATAATTCAACCTGCAGTATTCGACCGCGATTCAAAGTGACTCCAAGAGCGAATTTGTCGATAATTGTGCTCACTCCCAATCCAACTTCGTTTCCGAGACCGACAAATACCGGACTTCGAGGCCTTGGTCCTGAAGGTGGACGACCCAGGTGACCACTAACCCATTAATGCGGTACGCGCTCAGCATCTGGTGTACAACAACCGCAGAAGGGCTGAACAAGGGCTGAATGACAGGGCAAGATGTTCCGAAGATGGGTGAAGAGGCTATTCACTGATTGATGTGAGTGCCGACTAAGAGAGAGGGCACTAGTATACAGTGATCCAAGAGTCTTATCTCTCACTATCCCACCTATTCAATGCTCCTTGGAAAAACTGGCAGCCGATATCACAGACAAAAGCTGGACGTCGCTTCGAACAGGTGTTACCGGTGGGTTGGGATTCAGCTAGCGAACGTATGGATACCTTTACGGTCTGGCATGCATCGAAGTGTTAAGAAGGGAGATGAAAAATTCAAGAGGAGTCGTTTTCTTCAGACGGTATCAAGAGGGAATCGAACCCACGGCATGGACGACACCTTGCATGGCGAGACGAACAAGGGAGACGTGCACCATGATTCTCCTCCTTGTTTCACTCCAAGAGCTTTAATTATCAGGAGGAAAGTGTGAGGAGAGAGGATTAGCATACACGCCAATAGGTATGATTAAAAATGTGAACGCACCTTTACGAGTACATCAACAGGGAATTGAACCCTCAGCGGGTCGACAAATGATTCCAAGAAAATGAGCGACCCAGGCTTCCAATAAACCGTTAATGTAATACCTATCTTGAGATGCTGCTATTTACCTGGGAGAAGTGACGAAGTAACTACTGAACGAGGTGGTAGGTCATCATACATGATACGAAGGAGATTGAGACGTAGAAGAGAGTCTCGCAAGGGCCAGGAAGGAGTCATACTGATAACCAGGCCATGTGCTCATATTCGCGTTATAAAAGAACAGCAAATTATGAAGGATCGCTGCTCCCCTGAGCTAGCGCCTTTTCGCCAGCAAGAATTAAACGCTCAACGAAACAGGGGTGGGACTCTGGGACCCTGCTGATGATGCAATGATCCGCATCATGACCGTTGCAGTGGGATCGCCCACCCAGCCTGAACCTGCCTACTTTAGCCCCCTCTGCAACAATGTTGTATGCAACTCAGTCCATTATGGTCCGTCGGCTTCGAAAGCCACTGGGTCCTCAGCATTGACTAGGACTTCTCAACTATACGCCAATCGCCCAATCGAACAAACTTCCTGATTGAGCTCATGTGAACGGCGGGATCAATGGTTCAACATCACAGGCTGGGCTTGTAAATAGCCAACATCGATGACACGCGCTCTTGGTATTCGCTTGCTCTTTCCTCTCGTGTCACCCCTCCCTCCCTTCCTATAATTCGGTCTTGCAATGCGGAGCAACTGGCTCTTTTCGGTCCTAGGCCTTCTGATCGCGGTCGCACCCTTGACATATGCCAAAACCAACCAGAAACGCGCTCCGGCTTCGGTGTTCAGAAGATGTACAGTTCCCAATACCGTGGCTCTGACATTCGTGAGTGTCATCGAAACGTGTACCTGAGCGTACCCTATTGACCCGTTTCTGCCAGGATGATGGGCCGTATTATCATCTGTACGTACCACATCCACCTGTTGGGCTGAATCTCATCCGCCCTGTTTCCCTAGAGCCGATACTGTTGGCATATTGAATGCAGCAGGAGTAAAGGGCACATTTTTCTTTAGTACGTGTCTTCTGAACCTCCGGCGACTTATCCTCATCCATCCCAAAGACGGGAACAACTGGGCATGCATCTACCAACCCGAACTGGTTGGCGCAATCCAGTACGCTCACCAAAGTGGACACCAGCTCGCCTCGCATTCATGGGGCCATAAACGAATGACTGAGCTATCCTGGGACCAAAGTAGGCCTTTTGGAGCTGTGGTTCACGAATAGATGATAACATACTTGCCAGTGCATGACGAAATGTGGCGCGTTGAGCGTACGTATGGTCTTTCGCCAATCAGCCCCAGGAGTTAATCTTGCATTCAGAGGCACTCTCGCGGATAGCAGGGGTCACACCAGCATTCATGAGACCTCGTATGTGTTCTCTCCGCCCTAATACGCGTCACTAATATTCCTCAGCCTTCGGGGAATACAACGACATGCTTCTCGAAGCTGCCTCACTTCGAGGCCAGTCAATCGTAAACTGGGATTTCGAGTGCGTACCTTCTTCCCGCCTTCTTTATGCTCCACTCTCTCCCAGTATGGCTCCGCGTCCCTATTCCTCAGGGGCAGTATTGCTGAGAAGTCATTCTACTAACTCCTCGACGTAGCTCGGAAGACGGTCGAGGCGCTTCTCTCGAACGTCAACGGTATCTATACGATGAAGCAGCAACTCGAAGACCCGAAACGATCCTCTCATTACAGCACGAAGTACATGGTGCGTCTGTCACCCCCGTTTCTGACTTTAGTCTTCCTCATCAGTCTGCCTCAACGCACAGCCAGCAGCATGTGAGTACCTGTAGGCTCTCGTCAGGAACAACGCTCATGGCGCCATATAGATACGAGACACTGCCATACGCCATCCAGCGACTAAGAGCTGCGGGGTACAACCTCGTTACCGTCGCCGAATGCTTAGGAAATCTACCGCCCTACTCTAGAGTTCTACCCCCAGGAACGCGAACTGTGCGTGCTATCTAACCTCGCATCTTGAAGTGAGCTAACTAACCTTCGTTTAGCCCGAGTGGAGATGTGATTAGGAGTTGTACTATACTGACTCCTCGATGACTTGTACGATAACTTCTGGCATGCTATATCTACCTCACATCCTAATGGACAACGGATTGATGCACACCATGACTCTGAGAGCGGATCGAAATAGAAGATTGATGGAAATAAAGCAGCAGAAGGACTTCCGTAGAAAAGCAAAAGATCAAGCGTGTAAGTACGAGCAGGCACAGTGAGTCATTTCTTGTATGTAGAGTCGTTGATTCCTAGTTCATATATTCTCCCGGGCCCTCCTTTTTACCCATCGATCTAGGGCCCCTTTCATCTAGATCGCAAGCCAGCATCTACCCCGTCAACCCAGGAACCGAACTCTTAAACTCAGAGTTCCCCCTTCCAAGCCCCGAATTGACACGAACAAGGGTCTCGAGCGAGGCGCGTCCATTGATGAGAAGATCTTCGTCCCACTCGACCGCACCAGCTTCAAAGAGAATCACAATTGTCGAACCACCTTTTGTAAAAGCGGAGCGTTAGTTACCGACAGCCTTTTGAAGGAAACGCGAAAAGCAAAGCGATCTGCCTATCGCCACTCACCAAACGCGAAATAGCCAAACTCGTCTCCCTTGTTCACAGTCTGTCCTTCCTCAACCGTCGTTTCGATACTGCCCACCATCATCGCACCAACACAGACCGCCATGACTCGCCCAAACTGAGGCGAATCGATAGGAACGATCTTGCGCGCATTCTCTCCATAGACATCAAGAGCCGTTCGGATCGCTTGAGGCTATTGGAACACCGACATTAGCGTTTCATTCCTCAATACGCGCAAGGAAGGGTACGCACGTTGACAGTATAATACTCCCCACTGATATACTTCATCTTACCAATCTTACCACTGACAGGAACGTGGAATCGATGATAATCCTGCGGTGCCAATCTGAAGATTGCGAGAGCACCGCCATCATACCTGCCCCAGTCTTCCTTGTATTCGGGTCCAAGGAGCTTGGCGACGGAGAAGTCACGTCCCTTGATCCAGATTTGCGTGGCAGACGAAACGGATTCAAAGGCCATAAAGCGACAGTCGGCGGCAGAGACGAGGCGGTAGGGGTTCTCAGGTTCCTCAACAGGGCGAGCAGATTTCTTCAGTTTACTTCACAATGGGTAAGCCTCAGGATAAAGGCAGAAGAGTGGTGTCATACCGGTAGAAGAATTCGTTGAACGTCTTGAATGAATCAAGAGGGTCCAAGATTTCATTGAGGTCGAGATTATGGAACTCGATGAAGCCCGGGATCTCAGCAGCAGAAAGAGCCGAGTCATACTTGACACCCTGCTTGATCGACAGCGACTTCAGGAGCTTGCGGGCTGGACATATCCGTCAGCACCTGCTTGATGATACTAGGGACGCACGCACCTCGAGCACCTTCCATCTGACTCTTTGCCCCCTTGTACAGCAACCGAATCCCAAGCCTCACATATACTTGCATCTTCTCTTCCTCCAACTGCCCCGTTGCACGGTTCTGCACAATGATATTCGCGGAATTCTATAACCATTCATCAGCATTCACATGCCCAGCAAGCACAACTAAACCAACTCACCGCGCCAAGCTTGTAATTCCCAGAGCTCACTTTACTCAACACCTTGGTGTACCACTTTCTCTGCGCCTGACTCGCTGTCACGAAATTGCCCACCATGATCTTATCCACACTTCCCCAATCCTGGCTGGCACAGATGGCCATATGGGTGATGATATCCATCTCCGCCTTGGATTTCATACGGGGTCGATGGCACATGGGGCAGTTCTTGACGTTGATGACACGTTCGACATTCGACGGGGCGGTGGGTGCGCCAGAGCCCTCGTGGGCTCCAGAAGAATCATCGACATTGGACGACGACGAAGGCGAGGACGACGGTTCCGGTGACGAATCCTCCGAATCCCCTCCCTGATGCAACGCCTGTTTCAACGCCTTCTTCTCTTCCTTCTCCGCCTTGGTCTTCTTCCCAAACCTCAATTTCTTCCTCTTCTTCTCTTTGGGATCACCATCCTCATCCACATCCTCGTTGATAACATCCACCAACGTCTGCTGATTCCCACTCGTCCGGGTATTTTGGGTCGGCGGGAGTTTACCCTCCCCAGCGTGCTTTGAAGCTCCCTTGATAGGCATAGCACCATACGACTCTCGAAGGACCGACGGAACACTATCCGTACTCTCCTCCCTCACCACCCTCGGCCGTCCGCTAAAGTCCATCTCGTCGAGATTAATCTCCCTGCCCTGCGCATCAAGACCGTGCATGACAAGTGGCGTCGGAATCTCGCTTGCAGTCGCACTTCCATCGCCAATGACGACGGAATTGCCAGCTCCGAGGACATCTTCTGCGTTTTCGGGTTCGGCGGAGGAGGCGCTACGAGAGATGGGTGGTTTGACCATTTTGCGCTCAGAGACGGGACGGCCGAGTTCGGTTTCGAGACACATGATGGCTTCTTCCATGCTTAGCTCGTCTCGTTCTTCATCCTTGTTGAAGCGGGTCCAGAAGCTCGCTGGGGGAGGTGTCAAAAGTATGTTAGGAGGGGAAGATGTAGAGGCCCACCAATGGTTTCAGGAGTCAAGGTGGAACCCAGAGAATCGAGCATGGAGGTCAACTCGAGGCGGGAAAGGGTAGCGGTGTCATCCGTGTCGTACTGGTTCAAGTACGTTCTCCAGAACTTTTGACGAAGAGCGGCGTATGGTTGGAACTTTGCTCTGTTGCCTCATCAGTTCTCCCATCCCCCTTTATGAAGCATGGAAAGACTCACCGAATGCTAAGCTCGGGCGAATACTTGGCATCCCACTTGACGCTCACGCCTCCCTTCTCTGCGCTAAGCTTCATCTTCATATCCTGGACGACCCCTTCAACCACTGCTTGAATTGGATGACAGGTAGAGAAACGAACCTTCATCTCTCCAGACTCTTCGGCTTCCTTACCATACAACCCGGTTGAAGCATCAGGTTGAGGCGCAGAGTCAAGCAGCTCCTTGACATCAAACGACGCATCTCCAATGTGGTCATTCGACGACAACTTGTCCCAGTCAAGGATCGAAAAGTGGACCTACGCAAGCGAATGTGTCAGTATACCCATCCCCCATACCCCTTCTCGAGAAAGAAGGGGTGAAAACGCACCTTGAACCCAATCTCATACCGCCTCACGTGGAACAACAGCTTTTCATCCCACACAGGGTTCCTCGAATGCCGAATAACACGCGTCCTAAACACCTTTTTGCCAAACGAGATGACGACAAACGGGTCCATGTCCCAGCCTGTACGTGTCACTGTAAAAAACGCGAGCGTCAGCGAAGCGTTCCCCTGTTCTCAGTGGTCTAAAGGCAAAGGGGACAGGAAAGAAAAGAGAAGAAAAGAGGAGAAAAAGAGAAGAAAAGAATGGAAAAAAGACACTCACTATTACTCAACTTGGGTAAATCCTCCGCACTCCTAATCTCAAGCATAACAATCCCCACAATATCATTATCAGTCCCCAGACTATACTCCTTTCCTCCCTTTCCTCCACCTCCCTTGATCTTCCTCCCGACCCTCTTTCGGCGCCTCTTCTTGCCTTCTCCGTCTCCCTTGATCTTGCCTTCTTCCAAGGTGACAAGTCCAGAAGCAGAAGTCGACCCCGAAGTGGTGGTGGGACTGTCGACGAAGGAAGAAGGGTCACTGGCTTCCCGCGTCTTGGTCTTTCTTCCGAATTTCTTGGACTTGGACGAGTTGAGGGCGCTTGAATCTTCGGGGGACGACGAAACCCCTCCTACGACTCCAAGCTCGCTAACGGGCTCCGCAACCAACGACACAGAGCTGCTGCTGGCAGAAGACTTGCTCGTGGCAGCGCTCTTGGACGAAAGTCGGCGCGGGATCATCTTTGAAATCGAGAACGTCGACGAAAGCCTTTGGACTTTGCTCGGCTTGGCAGGAGCCTCCTTTGTTTCCTGCGCGGTGAACGATTCCTTTGTCGACGACGCACTCGCAGGCTCCTTGGGTGTTGAAACAGATGTAGGAGGCGAAACAACGACAGGCGGGGGAGACGCCACGTTCCCACTGGGCGTCAAAGTAGGCGGGGCCGCAGGTCCTTGAATCTCATGTTGCTCGTGCGTCTTCTTGTCGCCACTGGTAACACCATCACCAGCCATCTGAGCACCGATAGCACCCAACGACCTCTCTTGAGGCCTCGCACCCGTGATCGTCGCCGCACTCCCAGGCACCTCGGGCAACGTAGGCGTAGGCAACGTCGCTTCCTGCGTCGGCGTCGTGGGGCTCTTGAATCCATCCAACTTGTTATAATCCAAATTCAGACTGGGAGGAGGGATGGACGTGTTGGTGTTCAACGAAGGTGCACCAGAGGTGGAGCGGGTCATTGGAGAGGGTGCATTGGTGGCCGTCGAGGTCGAAGTGACAGAGGACGTCGAGGTGGACGTCGACGAAGGGACTAGGAATATCCATCAGTTTTACTGAGAAGAGGAAGGAACAAAAGTGTAACGCACCAGCCAAGCCCAAAGCCTGATTAACAACACGTTCATGCATCTCCCTCTCCCTCTCTTCTTCCGCCAACTGTCTCCTCCTCGCTCTCTCTTCACTTCCGATCCCACCTTGCCCATCAGAAGCATCTTCGTATTCGCTCTCACTTTCACTCTCGCTCTCAGAATCTGTGCCGGATTCGGATTCAGATTCCGAGCCTTCGTCTTCGGAGGATGAAAGACCTCCGTCGTCTTCAAAGAGGGGATGGGTAGATCGTTGTTGATGTGAACGGATTGTGCCTACGCCTTCGGTCTGTAAAGGATGAATCAGCATTTGCGTTTCTTGTCCACCGAGGAAGAAAGAATGCACGTACTGGAGGCGCGCTAACAAGACTTGGCCGACTCCTCCTCATAAAGTTGCTATAAACCTCTTCAAAGTACTTTTCTCGCTCAATTTCCCCAGGTCGTCCTTCAGGGAACGCAGACTGAGAGTTGGGGGTGAGGACGAATCCGAGCTTGATGGTGATAGTACCAGTAGCGACGGTGTGCGACTTGGTGGAGAGCAAACTGAGAGCGAATGACTATCGGGATCCACGCGTCAGCTTCTCGATGTCGCACAAAAGAGAGTGGGGAATGGTTAGGCGGGTGAAACGTACCTCGTTCTTGGAACTCTCCCAATCCAACGTCCTCTTCTTGCCTCTTCCTCCTTCATCGTCATCTTGGTGATCGACGAACCAGGCTTCGAGTGGAATCCCAACTTCGCCGAGATAATCTTTGCCAAACGTGTCCTTGTCCCAGACGATGAGTTCAAGGACGCCGAGTTTATCTTGGAGGCCTAGATTCATGCCGTTCAGATGCGCGGAATGCGGGTAGGGGTACTAGACACGTACTGGCATAGAGAGGAAAGTCAAATGTTGCAGTTGAGGCGGCGTAGGTTGGGTTGAGTGTCTTTTTGGATACAGGTGTGTTGTAGCGCGTTGAAAGGAGCGAGCAGACGACAAATCTGCGTGAGGTGTGGAGCTGTCAGTTGAATGAATGAATGGATGCCAGAGAGGATGATAAGCAAGGCTTGGGAGGTTGGCGCCAGGACGATTGGCGCCCCCAAGTCAACTATCACGAGCCCCGTCAAGACCGTGCACCGCGCTGATGTCATGACGATGCCTGGCAGTGATCTCGAGGCAGTCGATTGCGCTCTTTCATCACCCCGTGCACGCACAGATGAATGGGTAGCGGTGTAGCATAGGAACGAAGAATCAAAAGGCAGAGCAGTGAAAGCAGAGAGGGAACACGAAAACTGAGAGAAGTAACGCACGGATCGCTCGTCCCACCCCGATCTTTCGCAATCAGTCCTTCACATCCCAAGATCTGTAAGCGCAGGATGACCATCGGTTCTTCGCCTGGCTGGGGGTTCATGGAGGTCGAGGTGGAGCGTCGGCCTGTGCTTGCTGTCGTAGCGGCGTTGGAGATTCAGGAGGGGTCGTACGGCCAGTGGCATCGGTGATAGAGGATGGTGTCGTCGAGGAGGATGAATGATAGCAAGATACAGAAAGGATTAGGAAACTATGCCAGAGATACTGGGATCAGGAGTGCGTACCTCGAATTCCTTTGACAGGGAGGAGGGCAGCACTCTTGAGCGCCCGCCCGATCTTCTGAGCAGGAGCCATTATGGGACTGGCTGCACGTTCTTTCGTTCTTTTAGGATAGCGGTGGGTCGTATTCGTACAGTGGCGTCCAGTCGTGTTCAGGGGTCCAATAAGTAGTAGTAGTTCAGTACGTCAGTATTCTTCCAGTCAGTTTAGCTTTCTTGTCGAATGAATAGATTCTTGAAGTAAAGTCGAAGTCGAAGTCGAAGTGAAGGTCGATGATAAAAGGCGGTTGTGTACCTGGATGATGAACGTAGCAAAGAACCCAGTAGTAGTGACCAAGTTGGTGACAGACACAGCCCGCACCACAAAAGTACCACAGCACACGGCAAAGAGAAACGGCAAAAGATATTCCGCAGCAACCCGTCATCAGCACATTCAAATCCAAGACGCATGCACACACTCACACAAGTCGACTTGGAGTATCTCTTCCTTGTTTCTCGGCCTGCTTATTCGCTTCAGCGTCCAGGAACCCGTGCTCCCTGCTATAGTCCTCCTATCTCCTTCCTAGAGCTGCGTTCTCCAAATACCGATGTTCAAGGAGCGCTGAAGACGATGACGAGCAACCCTTGTGCCCACCGTGCGGAGTGGTGTTGTCGAGGATTATGGTGTGGAGATGATGATGAGAGAGCTCCCGATTGCGATGGGCTGGGCGGGCGATCCACAAACTGATTGATGATGCGGATCATTGCATCATCGGCAAGTTGGCATCCCACCCCTGTTCTCTTTGAGCGTCTAATTCGTGGTTGCGAGCGGCGCTGGCATTAGGGAGCTAGTTATCCTTCACAAATTTGTTCTCCTTTTATAAGGGGCACATACGCCCATATCTACACTATCAATTTAACTCCTTTTCCAGGCTCTGCTCTACCTTTCAATGTCCTTCTCCGTGTCTTGTGCGTCCTGCCAACCTCGTTCAGTAGCTCCTTTGCTTTCCCCAGATATAGATCAGCATCTTTAGATAGCTATTGTATGAATGGTTTAGTGGAATTCTGGGTCACTGATCATCTTGGAATCATTTGTCGACCCGCTGGGGGTTGGATTCCCTCTTGTCGTATTTAGGAATGGAAGCCAATAACGAATTTTATTTGTTGAATCATACCTATCGGCGTCTACGCTAGTCCTCTCGCCTCACTTTTTCCTCCATATAATCAAAGCCTTTTACATGGGCAATCATGGGGCACCGGTCTCCCTTTTTCGTCTCGACATGCAACTTGGGTGCCGTCCATGCCGTGGGTTCGATTCCCTCTTAACACCGTCCCACGGAAAACCATTGGCTTGCTTTTTCTCCCCGCAGCCTCATTCTTTGACGTATCCCAGAACGCAAAGGTCGATACCTTCGCTAGATAAATGCAAGCTCACCGGTAACGTCCCCAGACCCCTGGTCGGAGTGAAGCCCACCTTTTGCCTGTGATATCGGCTGCAAATGGTTCCAAGGGGGATTGGATGAATGGGAATAGTGAGAGATACTACGGCTCTGGGATCACCAGATACTAATGTCACCTCTCTCAGTCCAAATACTCACGTCAATCAGGAAACAATTACTTCACCCATCCTCGCAACGTCTCGCTCTGGCGTTTATCCTTTCTACGATTGTTGTACACCAGATGTTGAGCGCGCACCGCATTAATTGTGAAGTGGTAACCTGGATCGCTCATGCTCAAGATCAAGGTCCTCTATTCGTCTCGGCTCACCGGGGGTTCGATTCCCACTTAATCCAATCTTTGCTCCATTCATAGGTCATTTTTATGAAGTTCTCATCGATGCGCCTCTGCTTCTTCATCCCATGGCAATGCTTTACGAAGACAGTTGGCACCAGCGTCCACGGGATAGCGGCTTCCACTCCTCATCAAGAATAATCTCATGCGGAAGTCGTGCTGGGGTTCGAGTCCCTGATGATGCAATTCAATGAGCGATACATAAACGTCGAATTCTTTCTCTCATTCCGTGGTTGTCTCAACCTCACCCTCGTCACACCGTCCGGGTGTTTGAACATTTATAATCCTGGGACAGTCTGAGCAGATTAGCTCAACCCTTGAACGTCTCAACATCACCATATTGCGAGAGTTCAGCCAAAGAAGAGATGGTGGCTGCGAGCTGTACGTCCTAATAGCCTCTTCTGTCATCACCTACATCCTTAAACCTTCAATTTTTAGGGCTGGAGACTTTGAAAACGCATTATCGGTCAGTCGGTACTGAATTCATCGTTACACACTGCCAGTGGAGTCACTGCAGCGGGTTCGACTCCCACTCAATGCACTACCCACCTATCAAGGACTATTTGTCTCCTCTTTTTCCTGACTGCGCTCTCTTGCATCATCCATCCCTTTGCTTCCGCTTCAAAGTGTAATAAACCTTGTTCTCACACTCCGCCCAACCACCCTGTAAGTTCGAATCACTTGTGCAACAGAACTTATATGGTAGCCCTCGCGAATGCGCATCGCATTCCTGGGATAGTGATAACCCAGGTCATCGAATTCCTCACCTCTTGTGTCTTTGATTTGTCAATCCGCCGGGGTTCAATTTCCTCGTACTGCATACCTGAACTTGTCTTGATATTACTTGCTTGCTTGATTCTCTTCAGCTTTCGCAGCCGATCTTGATTCCTCATGCACCGGCATCCGTTAAAGCTCATTGACGAAGAGCGCTCGTTCAAGCACGTCGTGCGACAGCGCATTGGGAAAACTGGCCGCGTGTGGTAGGAGCATAACCGGACCCTCATGCGTTGGCGGCAGTTCCAAGCGCCCACCCTCATTGCAATTTGACAACACCCCCCTCATACACCGAAAATTTCTGGTCAGACCCTCTCCAGCACCCCTTCCTCCCAGAACACCACATGTAGGCATTCGCGTTTGTGGGCCAGCGGTCTATCATCCGTAAATTAATCTATGCGCGTCGGCTGGGGTTCGATTCCCTCCAACTGCAGAATCGTCAAATCAGGTTGTTTATCTTTCCTTTCTACCTCGAAAGCCTATAGGCTATCTTTTCAAGCTCTGGCGCTCTGAGAACGCCGGGTGATTGTCACCGGTAGGACTTGTGTGGCGCGTTGGACGTTCAGTTGGCTACGGCAGCGGTGCACTTCTAAACGATGCATCTTAACATATGTTGGATTCTCCTCTCCCTCCAACACCCACTGTCCTCTTCAGCTAGCTCCCTCACTCCCTCCCTCAGCCTTGCTCTGCTCTGGGTAGCTGGGCTTTCGGACCTCTACAGGCATTCTACCACCGATGTAGTCTTTTTTCCTGTTCTTTCCTCCGGCTTCAATCAGTGGACAGACTACCCAGCTACAATGCATCGCGTTAATGGAGTAGTGGTAGCCTGGGTCGTTGCCATTCAGAAATTCAGGATCACGTAGTTGTCGACCTGCGGGGGGGTTCGATTCCCTCTTCATACATGTTGGCCAATGGTTCACATCCTTGATGTTTTCGAATTATGGACGAAAGGTGTGCTCCTTGGCCGGCAGCAGGGTACTGTGACCATTCTCACACTATGGGACACCCCGACGGGGAGATTCCCCGGCTGATCCCTGGTTGTCCCCGGTTGTCCCCGGTTGTCCCCGGTTGTCCCTGGGTGCCCCCGGGTGTCCCTGGTGAACCAGGGAATGTCCGTCTATTTCGTTGCCTGGGTAGCTCCCGGAAATACCAGTGAGTCCCAGGGGAGGTAGATCTCCCTGGGCATTAGCTGGGTAACCAGGGAATTACCGTGTAAGCCTTGACCTGGGCTTTCACTGGTTCACCAAGTGCTACAATCTCGTCCAAGCACAGCCCACGCGCCCCTCCATCTTCCGACGCCGCAGCCACGTTATCCGTTTCAGTCCCTGCATCTCTCTCGACAACCTCAGCTTCGACCTCACGTTCAGCTTCTCTGGTATCGAGTTCAGCTCTGGCCCTCCCCACGTCAACGCGTGTTCCTTCTGTTTCCAAGGGTCGATCCCTGAAAGAGGAGGCAGCGGCACGAAGACCTGGATCTTCGGTTTCTTATGCTATCAGAGCCACCTCTAAGGCCTCGTTCCCCTATTCGCGCCACCTCGATGATGATGACGAGGAAGGCGACTACACTCACAACACATCAAATACGGATGTTGGAGAGGCACGACCAGACTCGCCGCTTTCCCTTTTCGCTTCCGACAACGATGGCGATTATCAGCAGGAGGTGTCGGTGAGTTGCTGTACGTTTTGCTTATTCATTCGACTTACATCGCTTCTTAGTCCCAATTGACTGATATCGATGACTTGGATATGGATGTGTGGTTCGACGAAATGGTAGAACCAGAGCCTGCTGTCAAGGGCAAGGGAAAGAAGGTAAGTGCACCGTTTGTCGTTCCGTATGCTTACTGATCGCTCATGTACAGACTGACTCTGGGAAACGAAAGGTGTGTATTGGCGTCTATATCAAAGCACTCGACTAACAGGCATCCGATATAGAAATCTGTGTCTTCTGTACCCCGCAAACCCGCCATCAACCAACGCCAGCTGCGCTCCGCAGCTTCACGTGGTTAATCTACTCCTCCGATCCTTCCTTGTGATGCCCAGGTGGCCGGCTCAGCCATTCGAAGCTGTACCTTTGGTATTTCTTCTTGTTCTTCCTTTGATTTGCATTGGTTTGTCAACCCCGTCGCCCATGTATCTATAATTGTATTGTATTCCTTCATTATATTTAGCATTGTAGAATCAGGTTTTATTAGTAGCTTTGTATCCGTCTAATATAGTCTGTTTACCCCCTTGAAACCCCCGGATTTTGCTACAGAATGTCCCCAGGTGATGCCTGTATATGCCCACGGCAGGTCCAGCCATATATACCGTGTTTACCCAGTGATATACAGCAGGTATACCATGATATACCCCAATGAACCTACATGGGAGGACCAGGGGATTTCCCTGGAGCTCCCGAGGGAGAAGAAATTTCAACCCAGTGACTGGGATCATTTTACACGGGGACTCGGAAAAGCCCGGTCATTCACTGGGTAGATCCCTGGGCAGATCCCTGGGCTATCCAGGGAGCGCCAGGTATTTTCTCTGGGTCAGCCAGGAGATATGGATGGGTGATCCGGGGGATTTAGCCGTCCGAAACCCAGGGAAAGCCCCCGTCGGGGTGTCCCATAGTGATCAAGACTAAAAGAACCACCCGGATGGCGCGACATGTGCTAGCGACCGAACTCAACCAACTCTACTACTCTACCCCTTCTCGATCTGCTTACGCTTCCATTCACTCGAAAGGCAGCCGCACTGACTTCCTTGAACGTTGAACCTCTTCAATTCGTCGCATAAGAGTGCTCGTGCCAGCACTACGTCGTGATGTATAGCGCATTTGGAGGAATGGTCGCATGGTAAGGGCATAGTCAGAGCTTCATGCGTTCGCGCTAGCCCAAGCACAGGCTCGTCACACTTTTACGCCATCCCCCTGCTACCGAAACCTTCCTACTCGCTTCTCTGCATTCCCTCCCACCCTATTGATACACACGACACTCAGGCATTTCATCAGGACCGTAGGAGCAGAAGGGTCACATATTATATTGATTGGCCTTGTCTACCTTGCCTGCCAACCTTATCATTCTGATGGGCGCCTTTACCAGGTCTTGTCAACTTTGATCTACGTAGGATATGCATGGCGCTTGGTCCATCGCAGGGAACATGACTGTGCCCGGGGGCTGCGGGACTTTGCCAAGTCCATCGTCCTGATATGAGTTTGTGTGATTGACAAAGCGAGTCACGATGACCAGGCGGTCTCACTCATTGTCTACGTTTATTCTGCTTGCCAGCGTTGCCAGACTACCAAACCGCTCGCAGTCTTCGATGACACAAAATACGATATCTTTATGACGATGATGTTGGCGCATGTAGGGCGATCGTGCTGCGCCATTATGGCAGCAAGAAGACTTGGGATCATAATTGTAGCCAGGCATGGTAGGTGTGCGAATGCTCGGCATCCTTGATTTTCTAAAGCACCACCCTCAAGAGCGGTTTCAAGTCCATTACAGGGATGACCCTGCGGTCTCCAGCCCAAGAAGAATGTCGACAAATTAACCGTTGCAGCTACCGAAATTGGGTGGAAATATCAGCTCCGGGCGCTGATCCTTCAAGTTGCATTCACGAGCGGTGGACCAGACTATCATCAACCACATGTTCACTATGCTCTAGGTACCCGGTATGCCAGCCATTTTGTGGTGATTTCGGTTCCCAGGGTGGGCCAAGCAAACATCTACCTGTGTGTAGCGGGCCGCTGCTTTGCACGGCAAGTTCCGAGGCATTTTATACCAAGGACTGGTGTTTGGTTCATTAAGATCGACTTGGGTGGTTTGGGGATATGACAATTTGGTCCCTGTTCCTTCTTCCATCATTCCTCTCCCCTTTTAGTGTTATCTATTCTATTTGGTTGGCTCGTGTGCCCAATCCTTTGCCTCAATGCTTACTCACAACACATTCTTTAAATTTGTCACATATTTTGTTGAGGATCAACACTAGAAGATTGATTAGAGCAATAAGTAAGTACTGGGGTTTTTGACTATATACTTGTCTGGTATATAAAGGTGTAGGCCTTAAGGAAGGTCTCAGCTCAGATTATGATGATTGGGTTGAAGATGGTTGCGCTGGTGGCTGCTCAGTGGTGAAATGAAAATTGCACCTTGATAAAGGCCCTCACCACATATGCCGGATTCGTCACCAAGGTCCGTGAACACTTCATGCCTTCTGGTTGGAAGATGGATGCCCTGGCAACATTCTATGCTACTCAGAGGGAAAAATCTGCTTCTTGGACTTTGATACTGCAACTGATACAACTTAAATAATTACGAATGACCGTCTACCAATATATGAAATCGAAAGAGTAGCTGAAGATAGAGGGACCAGATATGTACATATTCAGCTCATTCAATCAAACCTGGGCTGAAGAAGGCTATGCGATTCAAAGACTAGTGCACTACACAATCAATCCAACTTGGTAATCTTCTGGGTTGTAGTCCCGTTCAAGACGGGGATGGAGACGGGGAATGCTATGCCTATGCATTGGTTAGCCTATGCATAATACATGATGACTTAAGACACGTACCAGTCATTTGATGACTCAATAGGAAGAAAGGGGTACTTGGCCCAGTATTTCACCCTATCCCACTTTGACAGCTTCGTGTGATGAAGGGGGACAATGAGAAGACAATTCCTGATGTTTGGTGGTTGTCGAAGAACATCTAGCTGGAAGTATACCCAGCCTTGGTAGAAGGCATGGATACGGACAATCGTTCCATGCCTGGTGACATATGCACTGATTGCGGAATCTCCGCCATCTAGCTCCTCTTCTTTACAAGGTAAGTGACCAGAAAAGACGACATGGGAACCAACACCAAGGATAGAATTGGAAATTGGTGCAATCACCTTCCATTCTTCATGGTAAATGGTAAGGGGTCTGGACAAGGAGGCCGGAGCTGAGTGCAAAGCATCAGGACATGGAGATAAAGGGATTGGGCTCTGTGGTGGAAGTGAAGATTCAAGAGAGTGGGGTGGTGATAAGAAGCGAATGAAATGGTAGAAGATTGCACAGAACCGATAAATTAATGATAAAAGGGAGATTAAAAGAAAAGAGGACCCGCACGAGCTGCAGGAACTGGTAAAGCTGGTTGGAGTGGTGGCAATGCACAATGTGTCCTGATACGGACAAATTGAGAGATATTTACTGCTTTTGAATAGTGGAAGAGATTTATCGACATAGTGAGTGTGTGAGAAAGAACAGACGTGAGCTTGAAGCAGTGTTGGATTTGGGTCTATATATACCATGACACACTATTTGGTATTGTTTATGTGTGTTGTGTTAGACACATATTGCTTATGTGCTTCGAGTGTGACCACCAGTCAGACTCTAGCCCATATCCATTGCCCCTATCTTGGTCAATATCCTGATCGACTCACAACTGAAGTTCTGGGTCAAGAATCGGCGATAAAATTGACCCTGGAATCGAACTCTGAATCGACCTCAATTCCCAGCAGGTGATGATTTCGGGGTCTGTATTATATGTTATGGTGCAACTATCACATTAGATACCGTAACCAGGAGCTGAAAAGTAGGTCAAAAGCTCCTTCTGAATAACAAACCAATCGTTTCTCTCAATATCAAGTACTCGGCCTGCCCGATCAACCTTAGCAATAAGAATATTCCCCTTTGACCCTGGAAGCCCTGTCGCTTCAAGTGGGACAGCCACAACCAAACGCTGAATGATAGTGTTGGTCTCAAGTCCTGGAAGCGTCTAAAGTCAGGATTAGACATGAATGTTCTTAGACGAAGATAGATGTTGCGTACGATGGGGCTTGTTACCATATAAAACCCTTCTAAAGATTCCTTTTCAACGACCACACCAAGACGTGTTACCCAGGGTTCTGAGCCATCAATGTAATGCTGGGCAAAGAGTGTATCGATTGTACACTCCTCGTCTGCCTCCGGATATGCCCTGACAGGAACATATCTTGTCTTGGAGCAGGAGGCACCCAGAAATGCAGTCCATCGAATATTGGAATGGCCACCACCTGTCAGCAAATCCTTGTATAGATGTCAGTTACTTATAGAGCTCTGATCAATATGGTATATACCTGATGCGTCTTCGATATGAAGGTCGCCAAAGAAACAAAGTAACTCTCCCGCGATCGAGAGAGATCCTGGTTCTCCTTGGACAAGGAGACTAGGCATTCAATCTTTAGACCATATAACTTGACAATTAAATCGACAGACTTACTTTGCGGAGGCGGCGATGCCACTTCACATCCAACCACAACGACCTCACGTCCAACCTCAACCTTGCCAGGTTGTGACATCTCAGCGTCACGAGGTTGCGACATCTCAACATCGCAAGGTTGCGACACTGCGTGAGGGGGCCAAAAGTAGTTACGAATGCCCTGGAGAAAGCTTGTCACCACGTCGAAGAATGAGAGCATGTTGGTCCTCAAGTCTAGGCTTTCTTCATAACGATACTTATAGGCTTATTTTATATGTACTCCTAATTCGGGAAAGCGAACAATTATTATAAAGTCCGAAATCAAGATACCATCGGCGCGAAAACTACTCTACAGGAAATCAGGGGCCTCTCGCAGTACCTACCGCAGCACTTTGAGACACTTGGATCTTTTCTTTGTGCTTGCAGCTCGATAATGTCTATTTGGCAGGACATACAGACACACGTCATAACTCCTTGTGAATACGGGAAATGCCTTGGAACTGCAGAGGTCATATGCCTGAAATGACAAACAAGCATTGGCTAATATTTCCGCACCTCCCATATATATATAGCCAGACAGCTTTCATACAGATTCCGCAATCAACCGACGATCTGAAGTGAAAATCTCTCAGTTTAGTTCCAGCAGTGTTTCAAAAAACCTGAATATATACAGGTAAACATTCTCGTCCAAGGTTTGTGCACTAGCTGGTATAAGAAAGCGAAGCTCACAGTCTCAATGCCTTGGACTCTACCTTGTAAAGCCCTAGAGTCACAAGGAAACCTTGGCAACCGTTCCAAACTTGCGACGCACACACCTAAATTTCGGTTGTCAAGCCATGACAGGTAACGTCAGGTTCTACACGATTCTATATAACCCTGAACAGTGGAATAGAGTTTATCAAACGATGTTGTAACACGGAAAACGTAGAGGACCGGTACCTAGACTATGATACCAACCACAATTCCGCTCATGCCCTGTATAAACAGTCCTTATATACTAGGTACTAGCCTCTAAAAAGCCTCCATTCCCATGGTAAAAACCATATTCAATTGAGCGATAGAGCTTCAGAGCAGATCAATGCAGGCAGAGCAGCTGTGACAGCCACATCAGTCTCCCTGTATGCAGTTCCTGATGAAAGGATGTAGATGACGGCATCGTGGATATCATCGAAGTCATAGGAATCGTCGGTGTGGTGATCAGGCTTCAGTATCGCTAAACAAGAGTGAATTTGGCGATTTGGGAGACGGGGAGACCGAAGATGAATGTGTTAGATATGAAATTGTCACCGACCAACGGTTTTTTTCAACTTGAGGTAGGTGGCGACAGGCCAGAAATTCTTGAGGTACTCGCCGAGATGACCTTTGGAACTCCATCGTACTGAGGAGCACAAGTCTCGCACCATCTATGCATGCCACGACGGGTGATGGTATCTGCCATGACAGGGAAGTTTGGTGACCAGGGAGGTGGGGAAAGAGTTTGATAGGCGGAGGGCAAAAGCCAGATGTATGGTTGAACTGGCGAGTTGGAGGATTGGAGATCAAGGGGGAAGACCTTAGGGCAATAAGATAAGTAGGGTGTGTGGACTGGAACGGATCGAGCGATGGGAATCTGAGAAGTTGGGCGACGATGGTGGCGAGAAGAATTGCTGAGGCGAATATAACGAACCTGCGCGAGCTCGCGTTTGAACTGGTGTGGAAGGAGGGGGAGTGTTGTGAGAAGGGAGGATGAGTTGGTCGGTGCAGGCTGATGCTAGACCGGCCTTGGCTATCCGTCTAGGAGGCGTGGTTGAACGATGACGATGGGGACAGGATAAGTGAGGGAAAGAGAAAAATCTCGAAGAAGGTAATGGTCCGGGTTTAGAGCCAAAGACAATAGTGAAAGAAGCCTACCTCGCGGTGGGCTCCAGATGAAGAGAGTGTAAAGGTATTGGGATCGCACTCAGGGGTTCGAGGGTATGTGAAGCGCCCGATCACCAATCGGTGAGGCTGCCAGGACCTAGAGAGGTGGGAGAAGGATGGGGGAAGGGGAACGATACGAGATAGCAACGTGAAGGAGGCTTCTCGGCGAAGCACTAAGAGTAGAAACGAAAGCGAAATTCTTCGTAGTAAGAAGCTTAGACGACAACATAGACGTGAGCGAAATTGAGTGAGAAAGAGTGGTATCGGCAGGAAAACCTGCTCGAGAGGTGGACCCCCGAATCAGGTAGCAGGTACATGGGTTATATGTATAGTAGATAGGGCCTGCAATGTACCTTAATTAGATGGGATCATCTGATTGTCCGGCTGTCTTCGATACAGACGAGGATGAAGAGAATAAGAATAAATGAAAGATACGGACAGGATGAAGGGAGCGACAGGCGTAAGGTATACGCGATGGCGCCGAACTCAAATGGGAAGTGACACACCCAAATCGGGTATGTCGCGCCGAGACCAAAGGATCTTGAGTTCCGTCCTCAAACGGACGATAGTACTTACACTATTGTCTGCCGCACGACTCAACTGCAATACAGGGATCAAGCCTGGATCCTTGTAACCTACATCTAATGGGACATTGTTATCGGGATGCCCAAGCAGGATCCTGCAGCCCTTGTTCCCATTGATGCTGTGTGAGCTTTTCAGATATTACATTTCCACTAAATCTGCCCTCTATTTGGACATATAGATCAATGTATCCGCCCTTCTTCTTCCACTCCTCTGCCTTGAGGCTAGCACTTGAACTTGAGGTTCCTGACTTGTCAATGGAGCGGATTGTTTGTTCATTGATCCGTGTTCAAAGGCGTCCAAACAAATCGCGTCGAGATTAACGTACCTGATTTGGACGGTAGGCGCGTCTTGTCCGTATCCTCAAACCACATTACATCCCTCTTCCCCCTCCCCCTCCCCAATCACCCTATCCATGTATTCAGAAAGCGTCAGAGTAAACATATACGGATACTACCAAGCTGCGCCATCTGCCCCTTATCTGGGAATCAGCAGATTTACTAGAGAGTTTGCGCAACACCGCCACGGCGCTCCACAGCGCTCACAGAGCGCCTTGGCGCTTTTTCGCGTTGCGCAGTTCATAAATTGTGTCACTAAGAAACCTGTGGTCAATTCCTGTGTTTGACACCGCCGAATCCTTTAGACACCTCTGCTCGACACTAGCCCCAAATCTGTACGATCTAGCGATCGCAGCTCGTCGGGAATGCCAGAATTTTATGGATGGTAGAGCGCCAGGGGCACCAGCTCCACCTGAGCATCAGCGCCCAGCCATCGGTTCGCGCAATGTCCAAAAAGCGCCACGGCGCTGTTGCGCAAACTCTCTAATATTGTCCAGTGTACCGTTGTAGATACATGATTCGTATCCGGTCTGTATGCTGAAATAAAAACAAACACATTGCTTTCTGCCAACGCGTATTGCTGTGAAGTGAAATCCTTCACTGTATATATGAGTCCCCTGAGGTAGTGAGTTTTGGTGTGGCCTTGGATGTCAAGTGTAACTGTTTGTGAAGGAAACCGTGTGCTTGTTCCCCATTTAGAATACAACGATAGGTGTAGATTTCAAGATCTTGGTGACCATCTATGTTATTTCAATCCTCCCGGCCGCCTTGTATGGCCTGCAAGCTGCCTGAATATAGCCCGCAATTATAGCAATCATTAGGCTCAACGGTAGCATATTAACATCCGTATCTAGGGGAATACGGAGATGTTGAGGACAAGCTGCAGAGGCTACCTGACAGAAGATAAGTGCAGTTAGAGTCAGAGATGCGCAGCGTGTGCAGCGTTTCATGGGTGCTGCTGGAGGTTGCCCATCCCCAAATACGCGCTCCATGAGATCTGGGCTGTATACGCACTCTTTTCCAATGGGAATGCAGTAGCATCCTCACCATGCAGAGTAATTTCGATGGTGTCCCTACCGCACTCCAAAGGGCCTTGCCGCATATTTCGGTCTGGAGAGACGTGAATACGTGCCTCACGTATTTTACAACATCATTGGTTTGTATAGCCCTCATTGTATGCTTTCAAACTGTGGTGGCTGTTAGGGGGGGTTGAAGTAAAGTATTCAGAACGGATAGCTAATATACAATGCCTCTATAGTCATAAACGCCCATAAAGCACCAGATCTTCGTCTTCCAACCTGAATTTTCGTTTATCCTTCCCTGTCGGCAGTGATACAACCCACACACGAGGTGAATCGCAAGGCTTCACCAACACAACCCTACCAAAGAATTCGTGGCGTCGATGGACGACCAGCGCCTCGTAAGGTCGCTGTACCTCAGACGGACGGAGTGGCAACATTCGATCGGGCGGGACCTCTGTAGGGTGCTCGATAGGGAAACTAAACACCCCTTCGACCCCGTAAACAAGGCTGGGTGCCGCGGAGCCGTTAAGCTTCATGATACGCCATACGTTTGGATTTCCATGGAACATGATGAACGGAGCTTCCAGCTTGACCAGCAGACCTGGTGTAGGCAGTGCTGAAGCCAAGGCAGGAAACCATTCAACTAAGAAAAGGTTAGTCATCAGGGAGTCAAGCGACGATAGCGGGGGACTCACTCCATTTTGAAAGCTCGCAACCGTTGGTTTTCTGGGGATCTGGATCCCAGACGGATCCCAGGTACTGCGAAGGCAGAGGAGGAGCAGGTGGAGTCCTAGCTCGCATAAGGGGCCGCTGCGGAGCACCCTCTTTTTCATAAACCATGGTTATCCCACGTCTGTTGGGGCGAATAGCATCCTCCAACTTTACCCATTTACGAGATGTAGAGCTTGAACACTATGTTAGCATGTGTGTCGATTCGAAACAGCAGTACGCACGCACCAATAAACCCCGATTTTGTCAACATGGAGCTGGTGGGTAGCTTTTGAAAATACAGCAGAATGGTCGAGCTCGCACACAGCGACGTCCATTGACACTGCTCGCAACCATCCTTGTGAACCCTTCAAATGGTGGGTACCAATCACAGTGACCCGGTAGCCAATGAATCTCGTAAACCTATCAGGCAAATCATCCAGCATCGTTTGCACGGGGATGATAGTTGATAGGTGTGGGTGGGATCCGACGAGTCTTGAGACATCAGCACCGGTAAGTGGCATGTATTCCGTCAACAACTTGAGGTCCTTCGTGGGTGCGATGATGAGTCTGTACTGGCCATCTACCTCCACCAATGCCCTTGTTCCCTTGTCTGCGACATCGAGCTCTAACCCATATGTCATCCTGTAACTGTCGTATGCCACAGACGAAGGTCTTCCGATTTTATCAATGAGCCGACCTTTGGCGCCAGCTTCGGGGCCTCGTATCACTTCACACATGTCGCCTATCTGAACCCCGTTTGGAGCGCGATTAATATGGCCAACAGACAGCCATCTATGTGCATCATCACCCATTGGAGTGAACGCCTCGTTGTGGAAGACCAAGAAGTCCTTCAGGAAGGTTACTTCGCTGCAGGACTCCTAAGAACACGCAGTGAATACAACGGGCCAGACATCAGTGAAGAGGCAACTTACAACGTCGAGTGCTGTCACTGTTGCATCCTGGACATCGACGACGAATGCCACAGTGCCCACGTGGAAACCAAGCCGGGCCTCCACCAGATCGCCTGGCCTGAAAAAACGACGAAGCAGGCAAGCGGGTACTGAAGCATGAGGACCTCCGAGAACAACCACGTCGAGCTCGTGCTCATTGTGCGATGGTCCCGTTACTGTACAGACAGAACCGAACAAAGGCCCTCCTACGATTTCGCAGCGCTCCCTGGGTGATATCGGTGGAAGAAGCAGTCGTGCGGTGCGCTCTAGGAGTTCCAACCCTTCTTGAGTGTCGAGGTGGGGGCAGTGGTTCGTGTAGAAGAGCTGAAACTCCTCTACAGTTGGGAGTTCGCCAGGGCCGCTGTAGCCAGTTTTGAGCGAAAGGACTTCAAATCCACACTTGAAGATGCGGGTGTGGCCTCTTCCTAGCGTCCAGCGATCGAAGCCAAGGCTGTTCTCATAGGTAAAGTCCCGGCCACTCCTGACGTATCGCCGAACCTCCTTCGATGTGAAGAACCTCTTTGACCCACGTCGCCTGGGGGCATCAGGGTCCCCGATTCTGGGTACGACATAGGTAGTAGCCACATTTTCAGCGACGTCTACTATAAGCCCGATGTCATTGCGGTATGTGCCTGATTGGATTCGGGTCCACTCAAGAGATCGGCTACTCAACAGCAAAGCAGATGCATTCAGCTGAAACAGATATAAGCACTCGAAATGTAAGCATAATAATAGACGTACTGTTTGCATGCCATTGTCCTGTCTCTGAGGTCCTAGCCACCCGCTGTAAAGATACTGGTGTGGAAGGGGTACAAAAGGGCGGGGCATAGACAAAGCGGGTGCCTTTGATTGGACAAGCTCGATGGTCCTGAGAGAGGAGCTGGATGCCTCAGAGCTTCCTGGACGTCCGAATGAAGGGCCATGAGACGATGGCGCGGATTTCGAAGCGATTGAAGTGGCAAATGGTCGCGTAATTTCGCCTGAAGCAATGTTGGCTTGATCGTGAGGTGTGCCTCCGTCGGCCACGCAACTGCTTCCGATCGAATGCGTAGCAGGCTCTGCGGCATAGGCAGATGCTATAACGTCAACCACTGATATCCATCGTGCCCGGTTAGTTGCTGAGAGATCATCTTCTGTAGTAGAATTGGCTTCGGAAGTCTAACGAACGGTAGGCCTTCGACTTGTACCATATCACAAGGATAAAAAGAGTGACTTACAGATGTCTGATTCACAGAAACACGCTCGTTAAGTTCCTCTCCGTCGTTATCCTCTTCATCCTGTTCCTCTTCCCAGTCGTCTTCCACATCGCGTGCAGATTCATCAATAAACTGCAGGCATTTGAGGACGGCGCTTATTTAGACAGTGAGTTTGCTTACAATGTTTCGGACCATCTCAGCTTTTCAAAGTATCCGGTATACTGTAAATGCTTTCAGATAAAGCGATATAGGTCGTATTCGCTTTTAGACTAGTAAATACTGCACGCCTGCAATCAGAACGAGAAAGTACGCTAATGGCTGTATGATGCGCGCGTTAATTCCAGCGCGATTTGTTTGCGCACAAATAACGGAATGATCGGAGCATACAACGGATCAAGTACGAGCGGATGACGAGGTCCAGGCGCGGCTAAGCGCCCAATATAGACGCGACCATCCATAGAACAAATCTTAACGTCAATACCGCCTCATGCGCGATGAGTCTAGAAAGGAAAGAGTTGGGACAGCGAGGAACCGTTACAGTGACAGCGGCGGTGTCGGCGACAGGTGGTTCATAACGACTCGACGCGTCGCGAGAGCCCCTATCCAACCCAAAGGCCTCCTCGAGGAGGAGCTGGGGCCTCAAGCAAGGCAAAAAGAGTCATTTGGACTCGATATTGTGGGACTCACATTTGGGGACCGTCGTCAGTTCCATAGGAATACAAAATGATGGTTTCCATAATGTATGGTAGTTGATATCACCCCTATCGTACTCATGTACTTATCTGCGCGTCGCTGGACGACGTGTTTTCGTATCTGATATATGACCGACCCTCTGATAGGGCCCAAAGACCGCAGTTCGTGTACCTGAGGCGAGACTTCGGCAATTACCCCGTCTCACTGAAATCAGTTCGCAAATCGGACCGTAAAGACTTTGTTTACAGTGTAAACAAATCGCGTCGGCCTTTGGCGATCAATCAATTGGGTATTTGCCCCCTTTTCCGGGATCAGCTTCCACCTGCAACGTTAAGTAGACTGTACTTCAATCCTAAGATGAATGTATATATTCAAAGTTTGGTCTGGTGTAGAAACGGAAGCCCACAGCCATAGGCGCCTATAAAGTGCAAGATCGAACAGCGTCATCCAGCTTGACCCGTCGACCCGATGTAGAGATCGAGCACGATGTTGGCACGTTTTCCCGACCCTCCGCCAGCTGGGGATACTGATATTAATAGCGAAGCGGTTTTACCTACGGATAGAGTGAGCAGCACATCCAATAGTGAAAGCAGAAGACGGAGGCAAAAGACACCGAGCTCGGGAAAGCGGATGTAACGTGGCTGTCCGGTCAAATCTAAGCTCTAAGTCCACAGTCGATCCGAGAGCTACAGCGGAAAGGCCGGGTACCATACCTACAACATAAAGTGCATCATGTTCGTGTCTTATAAGTATAGCTTACTTGTGACAGCACTAGATAAACCATTGAATATGAGGTATACGGTAAAGAATCACAAAGGTCTAGAAAGCAGAAGGAAGGTACTTCGAAAACAGTCTGTTTCTATATCCCGGTCGTCATTCGAACTACCTACATTCCAACACCTATAGTCTTTGAGTAACTCGATCATGAAACATGAACAAAATGCTCTGGTACGTTGTTGGACTGGCGTGTATATCCCACAAGTATATAAATAAGATACATCCTGCGTTCGCGTCGTAAGTATACAATAGTTCACGTGTTATCTGCCAGAGTGTACATCAACCAGGATATATCGGAGAGAGAGGCAACAGAAACATGGAGAAGCAAGAAAGAAGGAAAAGAGTGATATATAAATCGGTCAAGATCAGAGAATAAATAGCAGAAGACAGGGCGAGAAATGGGATCAACTAGAGTACATTGCGGGACCTGAATCGAGGAACGTAATTAGGGCAGGATGCGTTGCGGCAATAAGTGCTGAAACGCCAGACTACAGTGTCTCGTGCTAGAAGGTAGTCAACTCCTTTGACCCTGCTTTCAGGCACAGCATACTGTTTGTTCCATACAAAAACAGCCGTAGAGAGATCGCGGATCGTCTTTCTAACCTCGAAGGGCAGTAGATCCCACACTTACCCTCCCACTGCTTGTTCGAGGGATAGAGGATGATGGTGGGATGAGGGCGTCGGTGGTATGAAAGGCTCGTTATGTCAGTCCGCATCCCCATGTACTTTGTTATGAAGAGGGGCACAAAGGTGAAGAGGGTGGGTGGACGAGAACATGTTCAGTTGGCATGTGGTGGGAGACGCAACGACGACAGGTACAACGCCTCCAGTAGCTTCAGTTATAGTGACTTCATTGCTCTATAAAAATATGGTTAGTCACAACACTAGACACGATAACAAGGGGAGTGCTTACTTGTCCGTCTTCTCGACACATGTAACCGCGCTCCATGCCAGAAGCGAAGCCATGATAGTGGCATGCGACTTCCTCTGAGAGCCAAGTGTCGTATCCGATACTCTGGAAAAAACGCCCTGCACTCTGCCGCCCTTCCGGCAGGAGCAACGATGTTGAGGTCATAGGACCAATCCATCGTGTGCAGCTCTCCCCTTTTCATCGCCATTTCGTACCACTCGCAATGTAACTGAAAAGCCTGCGGGCAACCGACCCAACCACAACCGCACCAGAGCGGTTAAGGGCATTGAGGAAGTCCTGCATATGGATGGCGGGAATCCAACGATCAAGGAGGTATCGAATACGGTCGCTTATCTGTACCCGAACACATGCCTGCCCATGCTTGGATACCTTGGCAATCCGCATGAGATCGTGCCAGTCCAGCTGCGAGATGACGCGAAGGAATAACTCTGGAATGGTGAAGACCAGCGAGATGAGCTTCTTCGCGTGTCGTTATACGGTCTGAACGACGCAGGTGGGTGGGGGATATCAACCCTTGACGGTGATCAGCGGCAGCATATCGAGGCGGAGGTCGAAGCGTGGCACGTCTGCGACGGGTGTAGAGGATTTTCGGCATCGATAAAAGGGTAAGAGCGGGTTGAACAGACAGTGTGAAGTACAAGGTAAAGGATCAACTGCAAAAGCAAAGTAGACAAGAAAGATATTGGTGGGTAGTGGATAAGTATAATGAAACATTTCCCTCCAGGCCTTTATACGATTGAGGACCTTACGTCTCTACGGTATCCGCCCAGAATTCGGGTACCATGTTAAACTGGCGCTCCCAGAGAACCCTATACAAAATGGCATCAGAACAAAGCGAAAAAAAAAGAGATTGAATGTCGATACACTTACTTGACTAACATTTCGGAAATAGTTCCCAAGTCCTTACGTTCGACCTCTTCCACAACTCCGTTCTGGTCTGTCTTGGCACAAGAACATGTCCCTTGATCTTAAGCTCCCGTCCTCCTTTCAGTCCACGGATCAAGTAGTTGTACCACCCCAAATCTGTCGCTTGGTCAATCAGAATGAAATTCACCATTGAATAGATTGTAACTCACCCCCGTTTCCGTAAAACACGACATACTTGGAGGATTTATTAGACTCCCTTGGCCAACTTCCAACGTCTATAGTGAAATCTTCAAACCTTATGACGCGGTTGTGGCAAGGGTTGAGAGTGTTAACGTAGAAGCGATGATATAGATCGCACGCCATGGTGTCCTCTTCGTATCCAGCGTGGACTGGAACCGGCACCATCTGGACCTCTTCGCAGTCAGTCCCGAAAAAGGCACACTTGAGAGATATTAACATATGGGTCTGCGGTACGTTAGCAATATGCGAGGTGTAGGTATACTACCACTCACCCTCATATGATACCTGACTTCGGCTTTGACTTCCTTGAGATCGGCTTCGTCCATCGAAGTCTTGAGCATACAACAGTGTCACTGGTTCTGTGGTTCCGACTTGGGAATTGATCAAACCTTTTATAGTATACGCTCATACCCAAAAAAGGTCGATCATCAGTGTGGTCCACATAATATCCGTATAAAAGAGAAAACCCCGAAAGAAAGAAAAGATGAAAGTCTAGGGACGTACGACCTGCCTGTAAGGCTGACATAAAATATCCCAGACTCTGCCGTACCATAAAGTGTTATATGTCGCATGGTGTTAGCAGCTGCCTTCCACTTTCCGTTCATCGTCCATACAGAGATTGGAGACATTCTTCGGATGACGACACAGCCTGGTACGATCTTCCCAACGACCGTCTACAGTACGAAAATATATATTGCGTATATACGAGCCAGTAGTTCATGCTACTCAGAGTACGTATTTCCTAGCTCTGTATACTGTGGGGTGTGTGTTGAGCATTCGGGGCGTCTACATGATACCATAGGCGCCGGGATGCGGCGCTCGAGTCCGACCCGGACACAGGTCCAATGATTGCGGGTTACATGTTCAAGCTACCATAACAGAATGATACGCATCGAAACGTTAGAGGACATCGGAACTCCTTCGAAATGACACAATGCTAAACGTTATGGATGTTTAACAGTAACGAAACCCAGTTGATAGCTTCGCAGAAGGTGGATGAGAAAATGTCACATCATATCGCGCCAAGAGGTGGATATGCGTGATTTACAGGCGAATGGTCCAGATCCACCTTGAAGGATACCGAAACGATACTGAAATGTATAGAGAACAACGGCATTACACACAATACTTGTACACCGGGCTGATAGAACATGAGGTAGGATGCCATATTATTACAGTAAGATGGAAACAGAGCAATCTGATATTCCCTTGAGTGAAACTATACAGTATCCCGTACGCCTTGAAGACTGGACGTTGTGGGCGTGCAAGCACTGACACAATAGTAATCAATACTGAGCGGATCAGATTGGCTACGAACTTTATGGCCTAGACTCGCCGCACGGTATTGCACCTTCTCGCGAAGGCTGTTATATAGTGAGCGAGCCTAGCCGCCTGGAGGTGAACTTGATAGCTTCCCATGTGCGAGCCTCAAGCGGGAAGAGCACCACATACTCCGGCCAGTCGGCGACCAGCTATGATTAGCCATCGTTGCAGACTGAGCTTTTGATGTATCTGAAAACATTATCCGATCGTCTTAGAGATACCAAAGCACTCTATGCATGTGTGGAGATATTATAACGCATTGTAGACAGGTAGAATAATTTCAAGAGCATTACTTGCTTGCGCCCGGCGCTGCCAAAGCATTATCGTAGGATAGCTGCCGCCTTGATTTATATCAAGGTGGATGGCGTGATCCGACATCGAGGTACCTTCGCTTCACGTTACTGCAAGACTAATTTAAGACCACATATTGAACGACAGGAATTAACTTGCAGCATATCACGGAACAAAGAAGGACGGGTGAAGGGGGTGGGGCGTACCTAGGCAGGAGGGCAAGGATCGACTAACATCTAATATATTAAGTGTCCGGTGAGTACGTGACAGACGAAACGGTTGACAAGAAGGTGCGATATGTATTGTATCGACGCAGGTGAATTGTGGGTCGCTCCGCAGGTGTATCGCATCAGAATCAGCATGGTATTGTCCAAATCAGATGTTCGAACACCAGGCGGGTGAAAGGGTTATGCAGAAGTACCTTGTAAGCGCCAACAGTTAGTAACATGTACCGGCATACGTTGGAGGCGTCGATCGCTATCCGGCAATACCTGTCTGACTATGGGTTCGTCCTCCAATACGATGACGAGGACCGTTCCATCGGAACAGTACTTGAAGCATGACAGCTAGTTTGTTTCCGTGATACAAAGTGCCGTCCCCTGCCGTCAGGCTATCAAGCCGTTCGTTCTTAGAGAGAGCGAATACACCCTGAACGCATAAGCATCAGACGTTTGAAATAAGAAAGAAACGATAGCGGAAAGTACACACACTGCTTGAAAAGATAGCGTAAATATGATCAAGGTGGGTGGTAGGTAGAGATGATGTGTTCAGCAGTCGCACGCAATCGGTGAGGGATACAGGACCTGTCTGTTTCAATCCCAGGCGATTGATGTAGTCATCCACGTGTAGGTCATATTAGCTACGTTCCTATCAGCAAGATGCATGGACAGCTACAAAACCAATGAGAGGCCTTGCACATTTGGCACCGTGCGGCATGCATTTTCAAACAGCTGAAAATAGGCCATTAGTCTCGTAAGCCTAATGAAACTAGTTAGTCTGCCCAGATGCGGAGCCCCACCTAAGGCGTACAATACATCGCGCATCCACTCGTTGCGAAACCTTCTCAAACAATTCATCAGACTTTGTCGATAGATTGTCGTTACCTCGTTGTCGAGTGGATTCCTCGAAGATGCCTTATCACGACATCTGGTGGGTTAGTATAGAGATGGGTATATAAGATACAATCCGACTCATCGGATCGGAACCAAGGAGATGTCGTGGATACGTGGTACTCGAGTATATTGAATATAAAGCAGATTCATATAGAGATTGGGATTGGTTGTACATGGAGGCTTGTATTTATGTGCCGTATGAAATAAAACCCATATTGCGTCCTGTCCGCATATTCCGCAAGGGCGAAATAAGGGCCAACTAGATTACCGGATCGCACACGGCATAGAAGGCCAAAACGGCAGCCAGGTGTTTGCTCCTCCACAGTCCATCGACTGACATTCCGTCAGTATCGGTATCTTTACGGAAACGCCCTTCGTCAATCATGCTGTCCGAACTGTAGACGCTTTCATCGGAGGGTACGAGGTAACGATACGAGATGTGAAATGCCTGTCTCCTGAGTAGACAACGCCGAGCAAGCGATAGCTATGCCCATCGATCTCCAACCGCCTGCTAATCAAAGTGGGCGAGTTAAGCTGTAAAGCGAACAAACAACACGCCTGGTATTCCATGCTCATATCACTCCCGCATTCGCATTCAAGACTGGCAGTTATCAAATGATCCAAGTAGTCGGCTGTAGAGGCCCATGTGCCATACATGACTATGAACCGATCAAAGCTATGGTAGATACCGCCGACGTCGATTCGCTCGCATACACTACAATTGAAATAGGACATGGGATCTTATGCGCTACTCCAAGCAGGCACCGTGTTAGATGCATGACATCAACGCCTGTTGTTCCATAGGGAAATTGCTCCGCATCCTGGTCCCGAAGGATGCCCTCAAGCTGTTTCGCACGGATTCAAACGTGACGCTATCGACCAAAACAGAAGGTAGGTACTGGACGTAGGTCTTCATGCAGACACCTAAATCCATCAGACGATGGGTCCAATTTCCAGGACTCTCATCCCATAACGCCTTGATGATAGGCAGCACCGCATCGAATGAGAGCAGCTATGATCAGCCGAATCCCAGGCAAGACCCACCAGCGCGCTTAGCTCGAATCCCACATCGCGCTGTTTCTCTTGAGAGGCCATTGGTCTTCATCTAATGCAGCACGATTGAGACCCGAAGGCTCGGGGGACAACACGCGAAGACAAGGTGGGGTTAGCCCTCGACCAAGCCCGATACGATTGCAGGGTATTATCCCGGGTGTTTTTACAACATCACCAGGAACTTCATGATCGTAACGCCTCCTCGTTAATCATCAAGTGTGTCTAAATCCCTGAATTCCTGCCTC